>VXAD01012225.1:279130-655571 GCA_013399195.1 Dicrurus megarhynchus | reverse complement strand
CCCCCCCCCCCCCCAAAAATCCACATTCAAGAGAGTGTGTTTTTTGTTTGTCAAATGAATCAGTTCAAAATATCTGAAATAACTGAGGGTGATTATACCCATGCAGCTGTAGTTTGCCTATTCATTAGAAGATAGCCCAGAAAGAAACTGCTCTGTACCCAGGTCTTGCTGGTGCTACTTTCTGCAGCATGCTTGCCGTCATCTCTAGTTAAGCTGGATGCTAATTTTGTCTTTTTCTATGTGCTACAGAAGTAGTAGTTGATTAGCTTAATCCAAACCTGTGATAAAACAGCATTTAAAAAATTTGCTTACAGTCTTTCATTATGCTTCATTCTCTATTATCCATTTTGTTTCCTCAACCTCTCACCTTTTTCACCTTTGGGGTGGATTATCTCTCTGTATATGTAGGTGGTTCTGATACAGTGAAATGGATCTTGATTGGGATCTCTGAATTCTCCTAAAAATTGTAATTTCACTATGTAGGTGTCAGTGTGGAGTCTGACATTGACTTAATATAGACAAATGTTTGTGGTACAGCATTTTAACAAAAAACTTAACTGGAGAATAAATATTTGCCTATGTGAATAAAGTTGAATGTATGCCTTACTCTGTTGTTGTTTGAAGCCATTGGGGTCTGTCACTTCCTTCAGTAAGGGTGGTATAATTTTAATTTCTTGTTCATTTTGCAGAATTAATTTTCTTAAATGTGTCTCTGTGTTTATTCTTTCATTTATGGTATGAAATTTTTGCTGTTTTCTGTCCAGCCTGAAAATGGTCAGAGCTGCATTTTTTCTCTCTCTCCAGTAAATATCAGGAGATGTTCTAAAGAGAATTTATGGCTTTTAATCCATTTCATATTTTTTTATTAGAAGTGAGTTATTGTTGTCTGATCTTTAATGAAGATCTTTCTTAGGTTGTTGGAACTCTTTTCTTTGGCTTTGACCACAATATATTATTAACAGAGGTTTTCATTTTCTCATTTTCCATTTTTTTAAAGCCATCATATACATAATTCACTGACTTTGACAAAATGTATGTGTCTCTAGAGCCGTAATGTAGAGGTGCTTAATGAAACCTTCAAATGATACAGATCATAGCATCTTGTCATTGTGGGGCAGATTGGGTAGGCAGAAGGTAATCTGGCAAGGAGTGCCCTGCTCCTCGTGGGAAGGCTGGGGAATAACAGGCTGTTTTGCTGGAATGGCCAAAGTTTGGTTTTTTCTCTTGTGGTGCAGAATCTGTACCTGGCAAGGTTGTTACCTGGAATAATATGGCCCTAGGCAAAACGTGAAGCAGGAGGTACTCAATGTGCTGCTTCATGAGTTCTTCTAGGGCAACCAAAACATTGGTTACACTGAAGGATGCACCTGGAGTTGCATGGCTGGGATGCAGGCAGATGGAAAAACATCTTTTTTCCAGCAGTGCAAAGAAGTATTGGGATGAGCTGTGCACCTCAGAAGCTGGGGTTTATTTTGAGTTATTTTTGCCTGCATTGTGCATTGGACAAAGTGATTTGGCTGCTTGTTTTTCTGGCGTGGTGCTTGCTCTCTGCTCTTTATTCCAGGTCTCAGTCCATTCCTATCTAAATCAAAGATGCAGTGTCTGAGAGAAAGGTTTTGAAGATGTGTTTTTAGTGGACAACAGGTGTGAGGAGGAGGTTAAAAGGCAGTTTTTAGCAAGTTTGAAAAAGTGACATGTAGATAACACTGTGATGTCAGAGTTTTTGTTGAATACTTCAAGGCTTGGAATTGGAGGAATTGGCAAGTAAAGGACTGGACATGCTAAGTGATCTTTCCCTGTTGCTAAAACTAATTCAGAATGATAATAAGGTCGTTGGACTTTATAGAAGAGCAATTAGAATTCAGTTCCTGTTTGTGCTTTGTTTTTAATAAAATCACTTGTACAAAACATACGGTTGCTTTCCTCTAGTCAAGACACAAAGTATTTAATAATGTGACAGTTCTTACTTTTAAAAATATTTTTTATAGCATTTGAATGCTCCAATCAAAGGCCATTTTCCAACTTTGCACAAAGTGATCACAGCTCCCAAAAGCTTAGAGGAAAGGAAAATGGTGAAGAGATTTTTTGGGTTCCTGCAGTAGCCTCAGCTGGGCCCAGAACCTGGCTCTCCAGGCTTTTTAGGCTGGTATGCTGGTAAATTCACAGCTTCCCTGGTGGCTCATAATTAACTCCTGAAGGAGCATTAACAATCTTACCATAATGGGACAGAGAAAGGTTCTATGATTTTCAGTGACTGGATTTTTATTTTGATAGCATTTTTAAAAATGCAATCACTACAGCAATGTTCTGACTGTAAAAATAGGATTTTTTCCTTTCTTTGCTGTAGTGGGGTCTTTTAATTTTCACTCATTCTAGTTAAACAAGTATACAGCTTCCTAGCTGTATTTTGATAGCTAGCATTTGTTTGTTCTTCAGTGTAGTAACACTGGCTCATGTTATTATCACTTGTGTATTTTTCAAGTATCCTTGAATTTAGAACCATGGGGTTCTAAATTCCCATTGTTCATGTTTTATTATCACAAAAGGTTATACTTCCTGAAATGATGGATAGTTAAATAGCTTACAACCTTAATTGTTTTATGATTCAGAACTCACCCAACTGAGTTGGTTGATCCAGTTGTTTAGCTGTTGTGGTGTTCTGGCCAAAGAAATAGCCTTTTGCTAAATGTTAAACAAAACAGCTGCAAGGAGTTTGTGCAGTTGAACAGAATGTGGGACCACAGAATGATGATTTGATGCATTCTGCACCAGAGAACGGATTTCTGTCTTATGTTGCCTGGATTTGCAAACTATACTTTTGGAAATCTACTGCCGTAGAAGGGCCTCAGATTGAGGCTGACTCGTTCTCCTGTAGTGTGTTTTTTTTCCCCTGGAAACAACACTAGGTGTTTAGGCAACTTGTAGCTGTAGATCTACTTCACTACCAAATCCTCTAGAGAATGTGCTAAATAACATGTAGGTGTGCTATACCTCCTCTGTGGCAGTCCTGTCAGGATCATACCATTTGTGATTTCTTCCTGTTCATATTCTGTTAATTGCAACTTTTTTCCAGGAAAGGGGCCATGCTGTTTCATAGCTTATGGGTGTTTGCTTATTTATAAAGCATGATTGACTTTGTATTGCTCTTGAGCTAGGCTATGGCCATCCTTTGCACTGTGGTGTGGGGTTATGGTTTTGGGGTGATTTTTTTTTTTTCAGAGTGGGGTGTTTTCAGTGTCACTTAAATTATAAATCTGAAGAAAGGATGTAGGTAGATTCTGAGCTAGAGGAAGCAGTCGCCCAGCTTAAAAATTCTTTGCTAGTTAGAGGCATTTCACAAATTCTACAGGTGTCTGCCCCAGTCTTGCTGTTCCTGCTAAAGAAACAGAGTACTTCTAGCTGGATATTTAAGTACCCATGAATTTTTTTACTGAATTTCTAAGTTTCTGACACTTTCCTGACTCATTGGTGTAACTTTTTTCCTGTGCCACTGACCTTAGAGGGATTCTGTATAGCAAAACATGAGCTCCTAGCTTTGCAGTGGCAAATCCCCTCCTTTTGCTGCTGTGCCTTCAAGTCAAATACCACATCCTGAAAGTATTAAGTCCTCAATATCAGTTGCAGAATGGCTGAAGTTGGAAGGGACCTCTGGATATCATCTGGTCCCACTCCAAGGCAGGACCATCTACAGCTGGTTGCCCAGGACTGTGTTCAGATGGCTTTTCAATAGCTCTCAATGGTTGAGACTCTACAACCTTCCTGAGCACCCTGTGTGAGTAATTGGTCACCCTCACAGCAAAGGAAATGTTTCGTGATGTTCAGACAAAACCTCTTGTGTTTTGGTGTGTGTGCACTGCCTCTGGTCCTGTCGCTGGGTGCCACTGGAAAGAACCTGGCTCTGTCCCCTTTACTACCCTTGCTTTAGGTGTTCATGTATGTTGATAAGATCCCCCCCAGAGCTTTCTCTTCCCTAGGCTGAAGCCCAACTCTCTCAGCCTTTCCTCTTTTGAGAGATTCTTTAGTCTCTTAATCATTTTTTTGTCCCTTTGCTAGACTCTGTCCAGTATGTTCATGTCTCTCTTGTAGTGGGGAGCCCAGAACTCCAGATGTGGCCTCATGAGTGCTGAATAAAGAAGAGGGTTGTCTGCCTCAGCATGCTGGCAATACTTTCTCTATTGTAGCCAGAATGCCATTTGCCTTCTTTGCTGCAAGGTATGTTGGGTCATGTTCAACCTGCTGTCCACCAGAACTTCAGGTCTTCTTCTGCCATGCTGTTCTCCAGCTGGGCAGTCTCTGGCACGTGTTTGTTCTTGTGCATGTGTTTGTTCCTCCCGAGGTGCAGGGATTTGTGCCTTGCCTCCCCTTAGGGGTCAGGAGGTTGCTGTGCTTTGTACTGCAGTGTGACATCCACCAGTCCTTGCAGTTCGGTGTCATCAGCGAACTTGCTGAGGATACCCACTGCCCCATCATCTGGATCGTTAATGAGGATTGTGAGCAGGACTGGACCCAGTTTTGACTCGTGGGGCACAGGGCTTGTCACTGGCCTGCAGCCAGACCTCCTGATGCTAATCACCACCCTCTGGACCTCGGTGTTCAGACAGTTTTTGGTTCACCTCACTGCTCATCCAGGCTGAACATCGACAGTTTCTGTGTGAGAATGTTGTGGAAGACAGAATTAAAATCCTTGCTAGACAGTATTTACTGCTCTCCCCTTGTTCTTCTATACAGTGATATGAAATCTTCCTTTGTTTTCTTAAAACTAGAAGTAAAATACATGCTTACATTCTCTGTAAGGTGAAGAAAATGGGTAAGTTATTTTACGTGCCTCTGCAGTGTGTATTTAACTGTGAATATTAGCTATTGATGGGCATCTCTGTTTAACCTTCTGATATTGTTGCTACTATCCTATTTTTGCAAATTTTTCTTGTCATGCTTTAACCTTCTTGTGGGCTAGCTTATACCTAATGTAGGTCACTATCTACATCAGTGTTGTTATATCATTAAATAGTAATGGTCTACTGTTAAAGAATTTTCATTCTGCAATCACTGTATTACCTGAAGACTTTTCAGTAACGTTGGAGAAAGCTGTTTTCAGGACATTAATTTGTTTGATGTTTGCCATATTGGCATTTTACTGCAGATTACAAATTCAGCACAGTGTATTACCTTTGTTCCAGAGAGGACTATTAAGTGGTCAGAACTACCTTTATCAATCAAACTGAAAATCCTGCAAAATAGGAAATAAAGTTTGAGAGCCATGTTCTGTAAAGCTGTGTTGGCTGATACCATGAAATACAAGAACAGCTGTTCAGGTCAGACAAGAAGTCCATCTTATTTTCCTCCTGTTTGTGGCAGACCAGTGCTAGATTGACAGGAGAACAGTGTTAGAATAGGGCAAACATACAGTGATGCTTTTCCAGCTTGTAAGAATTTGCAGCTTGGGGATTTCCTGAGCAGTAGGTGTTGGTTTAGTGCGTAAAAACCAAATAGTCCTAATTTATAATTCTTGAAATGTGGAGAGGACACAGTGTAAGCCATGGTACCCCTGATTAGTGACTGAGTAGAGCAGTGAGTTTCTTTGTCATCTAGTTCATTTCAGTCATCTGTGTATTACAGTCTAAACACATTATCCCACTACCCTGCTGAGTAGTATTGGTTACCTTGGAGCCTGTCATTTTGTACTTGTGCTTGGGATTTCTTTTTTTTTTTTTTTTCCTTATGTGCATTACTTTATTTTCTACAGATAATCTTATTGCCTGCTTTTGTGTGGTACTTCAGCATTTGATTTTATGGATTCTTCCCCCTTCTTACCCAGAATGACTTAAAACACAGTCCAGATCTTCATTTATTCCAGTAGGAGAAAGGTGTAGCTGTGGAAGGCTGCCCCTTGGAAGCTGCTCTCTAATATTTGAGATGGCAGTCGGGGGCAGGACTCTTTTGTATGCTGTGTTGTGGCGTGGAAGATAGCTGGGTGTGACTTTACATCAATGACAGCATCTAGCGACGAAGTTACCCTGGGAATAGGAAACAAAGGTAACGTATTTGCTTAAGCTTTTCATTGGTGTCCATTTTCAGCATTTCTGAGACTCTGTTTTCGTGACACTGATAGACAGGCACAGGAGCTCATTTCCGTGTGATTCAAGACAGGCAGGTGTGACAGGTCTTTGATCTGGAGGCTGTGCAGCTCTGCTGAGCCAAAACCTGTGAAATGGCCACATAGGTGCTTCCTTGGGTCTGGCTCGCTGAGCTCAGAGCACTTCAGGGTCTCAGCTGAGGGACAGGGATGAAGGTTGTATTTACCTTTTAAGTGTTGATAGGTGTGTAATACTGTTCTCCAGTGCTTAAATTGGTTCTGTCATATGGGTGTGCCCCCTTGGGTATCTGCTTGTTATTATTAGTATTAGCCTTCCCTTGGAAAAGCATTGTAGTGGTACTTGTATACTTCTGTCTGCTCTGTTGTAGAATCTCCTAAGTTTGTTGGCTTCCAGACTTCACTGACATACTAAGTTGTCTTAGTGAGGCCTGATCACTTAGAAAAATCTACCAGATCTGAAGTAGCTTTATTTTTTATTTCCCTATTTGATGATGTTCTTCATTCCAGGCCGGTTTTGGGGGTTTGGGGTGTGGGGTTTTTTGCTTGGTTGGTTTATGTTTTATTTGGTTGCTTTTTTTAAAGAGTACCTTTTCTTCCTCCGCACCTCTTACCTTCAGTATTTTGAAATGGAGTTTCTCTGTAACTTTTTCGCTTTTTTGAGCCTAACTTGCTTTTATAAAGCAATATGTGGTGGAAGGATGGGTCCTGAGAAAAACTTGTCTGGAAATAGAAATAGAAAAATAATGTCTTGTGATGAATAAAAGTGCCATGTGGGAAATCTGAGCTGTGGTAGTCCTTACATAGAGCGTTTTTGGTTGCTTAGTTTGAGCATAGATTGTTTCTATTCTAATTGGTTTATAGGAGCTAGAAATTGGAGCTGCAAAACTTGAAATTAAAGAAATCCCTACTTGGCTTGTACAAACTGACTTTTTTCCTCACAACAGTTTTTGGATTAATTTCAGTAATAGTATTCAAAGAATATGTGTCTTGATACAGGAGCCATCATCACTAAACTTTTTGTCTAAAAGTGTTGCCAACCTAATGCATTTCTCCAAAAACATTTGTGATCAAAATACAAGTTGTTTCTAACTTTTGTCCTTTGAAATAGTTTAATTGCCTTTAATGAGAATTTTTTGAAGCACAGTCTGTCAAGGCATATATATTGGAGATTTCTTTTACCACAGAAAGGTTTTAGTGAAAATGTTGACCTTAATGTGAGAATTGATCATCTCTGCCTGTACCTCTTCCTCCAGAGCACCATCAGTTGAAATTATTGCACTGTATTATTAAAGTTAACCTGATCTTAAATAAGCTTTTCCCTTCAGAGGGTCAGTAGTACAATACCCTGCAACTGTGCAGGTAAAAAGCCTTAGATTGCTGCAGGAAATTATTTCAAGTTTTTATTTGCACGGAGAGATTCTCCATACAGAGTATATAAACACATCTTTCTGCTTTGTTCTTCTTTTCCTGATGGTTTGGTTTTGTGACTGGTGTTCATGTGACTGCTGGTGCCAGCACAAGAAAGGAGAGGAATGAGGGTGAAACCAACAGCCCAGGAGGGAACAACTCCAGTGGTGTTCTGCATCAAATTCAAATCCTTGTGGACTCACAGGAGCTTATAAGAAGTACTTGTTAATTTTGCTATTACAGCAGTTGCATATGAGATGGTTGAGGCATGAGATAGTTTTTACTTTTTTTTCCTTTCTATTAGAAGAGTTTAGCACTTTCAGCATTGTCGCTTATATCTTTCTCTGCTCCCTCCCTTTAAAGATTGATAGCAGCCTCTTCAGCAATGTTAGATCTCTTTCGGCCTGTGCTCGTTGCAGATGGACCTACTCTCTTGAGATTGATGTTACTCAAGGATTCATTGACTATTCTTAGCTTTCTGAGCATATTTCTTTCCTATTACTTCATTTTTTTAACTGTTATAAAAGGAGTATGATGATTTTTTTCAAATTTAAATACGTCTATTTCTTTGGTAGTGGTCTGATCTTGTGACACAAGACTCGGATAAGGAAGCTTTAAATGTTGCTCATAGACTAGTCTAGTAACCATCTCCAATAAAGTGCTACTTTTTTTGCCATCAGTTTTTCTTAAAGGCAGTGCAATGAATTTAAAGGTAGGTTTTCCTATTCTGTAATTATTACTCATGCTTGCCAGGAGAGAAGTGTTAATGGGAAACTGCTCAGGATTCCTGTGGGAAACTGTTAGGTGATAAACTCAAGACATGAAACTTCAGGGATGTTCAACTTGTCAGATATCATGCAGCAATCCCTCCTTGCTGTATAAAACCGTATGATGTGCTGTGGAGTGTATGCTGTTCGGTTTGGGGTTCATTCCACAGTAGTTCAGTCTTGTGGGTACCTTTTGCACAGATTGCATGGGAAGTTTTTGTTTTCTCTTTTGCTTTTGTGGGTTGTCTTCACAGAAACCTTATCTGCGTATGTACTCTTGGCCTGTGTGAAGTAGTTGTGGCTGGAAATTGGGAGTGTGAAATTGCCTACTTACAAACTGGCAGCTTGGCTTGGATAGCAAAAGGCAATTCTGAACATATTCAATTCCTTCCTGCTGTCTTCTTTTCACTGCTCCGTTCTTCTTGGGCTTGGAAGTTACTTCTATCAGTATAAAATACCTTGTTTCTCGGACAGACTTAGAGATTTTTTCCTTATTTTTTCCCTCAGGGCAAATACTTTAGAGTTAAACACTGTTGATAGTGTTAAGATTTCGCCATTTGGACCTCTAGTCTGTTTTCTTTCTCATGCTCAGGATTTGCAAGTAGCTGATGTCTGTTGTCCATACTCTGTGTGTAGAAACTGAAATAAAGCAATTAAAAATGAAGGATTTAAGGACATGGATTCAAACAGAGGATAACTGCTGGTGTGCATGTCTTTTTGTTAGGTTTAGAAAGGTGTTGTTGATTTATGCTAGAATGAACATGGTACCAAAGCTGAGATTTTTTTTCTTAATTAAGAAGACCTTGCATAATTTTTACAGAATTAATCTTGGCTTTATATCTTGATATAATGCAAATACTCTGAGTATAACTGGAAGCTCTTTAGGGGCTTTTTCATATTGCTTGTCTCCTTTGGGAAGAAAGGAACCCAAGCTTTAATTGACATGCCTACCTGATACCACTCCAGCGTCTTTGCTGCCCATGGAGGATCTTTCCTAAGTGGATTGGAATTACCTAGGAAATTACTCTGTTGCTTTCCACTTTTGGACACAGTATCATGTTAGCAGGAGTATTATATGGGTTGGCTCTTTCATCTCTTCTGATCTTTTGAACTTTAGGAAGCATTCTTTACCTTTAGGAAAGGTAATGTTTTACATAACCCTATAAATAGTGATATTTCTCTGAATTGTTTCTTCTGCTAGTCAGAATTTATTGTTTGTCCCTTTTGCCATTGGCTTTTGTACATCTGTTTCTTTGTGTTTTCTGTTTTGGGGAACTTACTGTCATATTTTTGGCTCTCGCGTGCCACGTACTTTGATTTCCCAGAAGATTATAATTCTTTCTCCTTTGGGATACTGTATGCAAGCTTGTACAAGGAAATACAGGTATATCTACAGTTCATGGTCATTGCTTCATGTTTATTTTGTGACTGAAGTTGTAAATGGTTGTAACAAGGCATGAGTAGTGTTTCTTATAGTGACTTGCAAAACACACAGAGATACAAGCAAATGTTGGTTCTGTGGCAAGGGTAAAACTCCAAAGCAAAAAACCTCCAAAACAAAAACGTGATTTGAAGCTGAACACTGTGCAGTTCTTAAAGAGACTCCCAGCACCAAGTAGTATTTATATTAAACTTCAATAAATGTGGTGGTAAGTTGTTCCCATAACATCATAAATATGCTGTGCGAATGGATGTTGTGGACTGTGGAGTATGTCGTCAAATAACAGCTTCATTTCTTTCTGTTTCAGATTAAGGGAAGTTTCAGAGAAGCTGAACAAATATAATTTAAACAGGTAAGGCATATCACATGCTGCTGTAAATTATTTAGGAAAGTACAATTTCTCTAACAGCAACAAGAAGCAAATGATTGTACTGTAGATGATGTAGCCATAGAAATCCTCAATGCTACTGATACTGAAGTCCAGAAATGCTTCAGGTAACACAGTTCAGATAACACAGGAAGGAAATGGGAGGTTCTCAGTTATGATAAATTATATTCAAATCTTCATTACGAAATGACTTCTTAATATGAAGTATAAACCCTGTTGTTTATCGCTGATCAGATTAAATGAAAACTATCACCTTTTAAGATCTTTTTCCTGCATATTAAGTGCTATGTACTTCAATTAATGCACATTTAGTAATTTTTGAAAATTTTTCTTGTTGGTAACAACCACTGCACGTTTTTCCTTCCATGCACAACTTGATTGCTTTTCCCCCCCCAGTATTCAAAAGTTTTAGAACGCTATAAATTCTCACTTTTTATTTTCAGCCACCCGCCTTTGAATGTATTGGAACAGGCCACTATTAAACAGTGTGTGGTGGGACCAAATCACGCTGCATTTCTTCTGGAGGTAAGTTGCTGAAATCTTCTCAGATAACAAACTTGAAACCATACAGTTAAAATTACTTATTCTAACATTAAATTGATTAACACTCTTCAGTAACTGAAGACCTGTGTTTTAATTTTTTTTGTAAACTTGACTTATATTTCAGTTTTGAACACTTGCTTTTCTTGTTCTAAATACAGGATGGTAGAGTCTGCAGGATTGGTTTTTCAGTTCAACCAGACAGATTGGAATTGGGTAAACCTGAGAATAGTGATGGGTAAGAAATGCTTTTCTTCTAAGATATTTTTTTGAACTCAGTAAGCAGCTTGGCTGCTTTTCTGTTTTTGTTCTTATTTGTTTGTTTTCAAAGTAGATTTTGGAATGGATACTTTGAGTAGAGACACAGTGGTTATAGTGATGCAGCCAAACAGCCTAGCTTGACAAACTGGTGTAGGAAGAAATAGTATATGTGATTCTGAAAGAAGTGAGACAGGCTCTCTTTAACTTCAAGAAACAAACCCGTCCAAAAATAATCCTTAAGAAAGAATCTGTGTTAAATTGTTAAGCTTAATGTAGAAAGTGGTCCCATCTGGCAAGGCTCACTTTCTAGACCTGTGGTCCTCGGTCCAGGTAAGTCCCCCTTAAGAGGACTAATTAACGGTTCACATTTGAATTTAAATCACTTAATATCAAAGTAGCGTGTTCAGATTTATGTATAGAACATCTGCTGATTACAATTTGTACATATACACTAAAGGAAAACTTAGCACAGTGGCTAACTCAAATCACTAATTAGCTTAATATGTATTTGCAACTGTGCTATTATGGATTGCCGATGTACGTAAGGTCTGTTAGGCGTGCTTTCCACTTTCTTTTTCTAGTGTACCTCTTAATATACAGTTAGATTAGTTTGGAATATTCCCCAAGGGTGTTGCTTAAGCTGGTATGTTACCAGACTAAGTCCCTGAGAATTTCAACCTGGGATTCCAGGTTTTGTTCTTAACCCATTTGGGATTGTTTTGTGACTGATTTACCATCTTTTACTTTCAGTTCAAAGTTGAGCAGTGGCTCAGGGGCAGGAAGGACATCCAGGCCAGGCAGGACTAGTGACTCCCCATGGTTTCTGTCTGGTTCTGAAACTCTGGGCAGACTGGCAGGCAACACCCTTGGGTAAGTTTTGATAGGATTGAGGCTGCAATCTGTTTGTTCCATATTTGAGTATATGTGTATACACATATATGAATTGTATGCAGTATGTATAAGGGAACGTATAATCACAGCAGTTGTGTAGGTAGGGTATAACAAAAAAAACCACTTGATTGACTTGGTTAAAATAACAGACATTTAAGTGACCCTTCAGCACATAGGATACAGAGAGTTCTTCATGTATGTGTGAAGAATAACTTGGTTTAGGCTGTGTTGTCCTCTTTTGAATGCTTTTTTAGTACCTTAATTTTTGAAAAGCAGTCTTCTAGAGGGACACTATCAATTTAAACCATGATAGGCTACAAGCATAAAGTGAAATGAGTGCATTTATGCAGGAAGAACATTCATTATGTGCTCCATTGTTCTGTGCCTTCCACTGCCTTACCTCAAGTCATGAGTGGTGGTTTGATAGCTGGGGTCCTATACATAGTAATAGAAAAGGAACATTTGGAAAAGGTTGTTTCTCAGAACCTTTAAAATTGTACTATATGCAAAATACACCGTATAGATCAAGTTTTCTTGTCATTAGCCTTAAAACTGATGGTGTCCATTTTTATAGAAAGGTAATCTTCATTCCATAATGACAGTGATCTCTTTGTTACATGTTTTTGTAAGACATGTCCAACTGTGCTACTTCCTAAGGTTACTAACTGCAGTAAGGAGAATGAGAATGATTTGTTAAGAGGAAGGAACAACATCTTTCCATTAATTTCCAGAAAAATTTGTTAGTTTTTTATTCCCAAATAAACTAATTTCATTTGGGCCTTAGTTGCATGAAGAATAACCATCCCCATAAGCTTCCCAGTTTTTTTTTGAAATCATTACACATCTGAACCTAAAAATCCATGTGATAAACGTTAAAGACAAACTAGTATTGTCATGTTTAAAAACTTATTGTGACATGTGTATCACATTTTTTCCCTCATTATTCTTAGCTAAGCATAATGTGTTAAAATTGTTTGAACCTTAGAGACCAACCCATAAGTGTTCCTAATGTCTTCTCTTGAATGTCTCAGAACTAGGTAGTTGAAAGTCACTGAACTAGGAGAGTAGCAGAAGGCACTATAACTAGTCTGTTAAATGGAGGGAATAATTATGTTAATAAATTGAATCTGTAACCATTCAAACTGTGGGGCCATTAGAGTAGTTAACTGGATTTGGGAAATTGCTAGCATGCTGCTGCACAGTGGAGGGATGTGGTAAACTAGTAGGTGAACAGAAATGAGACAAAAGATTTCTGTACTGTGTTAGTATTTATTTTAGGTTTAGACAGCTTTAATAGCAGTGGCCGTGTCCTTATTCTCCTTAACAGGACCAAATTAGGACACATAGGGAATATTTGAATTATTGCACAAATAGAAATGGTTTTAACTATTAGATATCTAAATGATGTCATTGAGAGTTTATAACTTAAAGTAGAAAATGCATCTGTAGTAAGTATTAATATCTAATATGGAACCTTTTCTTTAACCCTACACCTCCCTGCAGAGGGTTGAATTGAGAGTTGCTCTATAGGTAGAATTTGACTTCCCCTCAGCCCCGTTCTTTTCCTCTCAACCACCCTCCCACCTTTAGAACAGTTTAACTAGCTCATTTTTTTTTAAAATGCCACATTCTTCTTTGTTGTTTTTTTCTTTTTTGTATTTTCAATAGCATCTTTGTTTTTTTTTTTTTTTTAGAATTCTCTTTCTAACTCATGAGACAAGACTTTTCCTAAAGACATCATTGAATTGCTTTTTGTCTTGTCTTGTCATTGTCTGTGTGGTTGCTAGCTAGAATCCTGAAAATGTAGGGGCCTTGTCTTAAGCAGACATTTGAGTTACTCTGTGATTGCAGGGTCTTGTCAGGAGGAAAAAAATGCAATTAAAAAAGGGTGCTGGTAATCAACTAAAGGCATAAAATGCAAGACAAGTGTTCTTACTTAATTAGCTTGTAATAGCTGCATATGATAGACTTTCAATGTACATATATTAGATACTGTTTCAAAGAATGTATCTTTATTTTCATGTCTAATTTTAAATGTTTTTCTTAAAAGGAGTTTGAGACTTGAAGTGGTTGATAGAGGAAGGTTCTGCTGATACAGATTATTAAGTAGCAGTAATACCATATCCAATATCCTTTAAGGTGTATTACAAGATAAAGCTTAGTTAACCTCGAAGAGCTAATTAGTCTCTTGTCTTTCATGGCAACAGATTATCTTGTCTTAAATCCAGAGCAGATTCAATTGACACAGTTCTGTGGTGATAATTATTAGTGGATAGTTGTAATGATGGTGAGATGTCTGTTTTTACAAATCACTGTCTTTTTGTTGCCTTGTTTTGATACTGATTCATAGAAACGAAGAAACTGTTCAGTCAGTTCAGGCATGTTTTTGCAGTGTATACAGTTGATGTTGATTTCTGCAAAAGGAATAGGTAAAAAGTAGAGTATCTCTTGAAAGCTATACATGAGAATCAGAGAACTATGTAGTGTAAGATTTCTTTTGCAGTAGAGAAGATTACTTGATTTTTCCAGTGTAATCTTAACCAATTTCTTAATGTAAATCAAGTATCAGAATCTTTAGAAGACCCACCTAAGTATAGTGGTCTTCTGTCAGAGCCACTGACAGTGAAGTTGCTCCATGTGTGCTTTTATAGCAGGAAATTGGCAGACGAGTGTTAAATGTTACACTGCTGCTCCTGCTTTTAGAAAATCTGGGAATTGATCCTTTGATGTATTTACGCGTGTATACATCCACACAGCTGTATGAGTAGGAAAGAGTGCAAGTTCCAGTTGGAGTCCTGTTTTTTTATTTCTTCTGCGTATTTCAGAACTTTATCAGTTTTCCTGGTGTTCTTGTTCTTTCTAGTTTTGAGAGTTACTTTTATATGTTTGTCTATGAAGTCAAGCTGCAGTATTTTTCAGAGGCTGTTTATAAGTTATTAATAATAAAACTAAGACTTCTTGAAGTAGTCCCCAAAGTATGCTGCTGTATTAAATAAATAAATAATCTAAATCTTCTAGAAGTCGCTGGAGTTCAGGGGTTGGTGGAAGTGGAGGAGGATCTTCTGGTAGATCATCTGCTGGAGCTCGAGACTCTAGAAGGCAAACCAGAGTTATACGCACAGGACGTGACAGAGGATCTGGGCTGCTGGGGAGTCAACCACAACCAGTGATTCCAGCATCAGTCATTCCAGAGGAGCTAATTTCACAGGTATGTGAACTAGAAACTGCTTGTTGCCAAAAGCTGGGAGAGCTTCTCACAGCATGTGTACAGGAATGTGTTGTAGTAGTGCCTTTTCTCCAAGGAGTAATGGCACATAATTGAAGAAATTGACTTTCCCTAGCTGACTTGGTTTTATTCTTAAATACATAGAGGAAGTGATAGACTTTTGGATTGTGGAATTTTCTTTACCCAAACTTCCCCCAAGACACATATATGTTTGATGTAGATGAGGAAGGCCATGTTTGGTTGCAGGGGGGAGATTTAGTGAGAAAATCAAAT
Organism: Dicrurus megarhynchus; assembly: GCA_013399195.1. Lineage (NCBI taxonomy): Eukaryota > Metazoa > Chordata > Aves > Passeriformes > Dicruridae > Dicrurus > Dicrurus megarhynchus. The sequence continues at coordinate 640,283 of VXAD01012225.1, read as the reverse complement.
ATTTGAGAATAGTATCAAACATTAAGTTTCTTGAAGGAATGTAATGAAAGAGGGCAGATTGACATTTTCTTTCTTGTTTGATAGGAGTGATCCATTTTAGATGTAAATGAAAGACATTAAACATATTTAATCTCTTTAAAATACTGATAATTTTTCTTCATGGACACCTCTGCTTAATTTTTTATATATGAGATTTTTTTGAATGTTGGGTATAAATTGCTCTGCTTTTGCCTTTTAATGCATTAAAGCCTGAAGAAGCTGTTAAGCCTGTTAAAACATTTTCTTCCATATTTGAAGAAAAGAATACATTCAAAATATGTGACTAGTTAATTCATTTTAACTATTAGCTTAGAACTAGTTGCTGGTCTACGTTTGAAATACAGATGTTATTTGCTGGGCCAAAGATAATCTGCTTTGCTTCCCTTGCTGTGATATTTTGCCTTTTTTTTTTTTTTTTTTTTTCTTTTCTCTTTTAAATAGCATACTTTGTTTACCTTTAAAGCAGAAGGTGTCTAAAACATTTTTGAGGTAACTTGAAAGCAGAGCAATAGGAAAGATCTTCAGAGATGGTCTATAGATTCTAGGGTGTCTCAAAAACCTGTAAACTTCTGGCATAGAATGTTACGACAAAAAATTTGCCTTTGTGTGCTGTTAGAATGTCCTGGGTTTTTTTTTTTTTTGCTTGCCAACAGACCATTTTACTTGGTGCCTTATTTTTACTCTGTTGGGAAAATACTCAGTACTTGTTTTTTACCTTCTCTTGTTTGTGATCTTTCAAAACTCTCATCATCTCTGACATTCAGTAGAGGGTAATCTGGGAAAACAAAGTGCTCTGAGTCCTAGGCTTAGTGGAATAAACCAAAGATTCTCTGTTTTTTTTTCAATTCATTGCCTCTAGTGCTTGGAAGGTTTTACCTGCATTTGCACTTTGTTAATAAAAACTTAAATGTTGCAAAAACTGCTGAAGATAAACCTTTAGAAACAGAATGATGAGAAAAGTACAGTCAGTGAGGTCGTTTTGTTTGAAGGGCAGTGGAAAGAGAAACCAGTGTAAAAGACAGGGATTAAGGTGTAGTTTTGGCACAGCAGTTGATTGCAAACTCTGTTGTTTGACATACTAAATTGAAACTCTTTTATAGAAACATACAGAACATTTTCAAAACCAGTCTTTGCTTATTATCAACTACAGCGTTAAACATTCCAAGAAGTAGGTTCTAAGATTCCATTAGGAAATTTAGCACCAAAGTTGGAATTCAGTGGCCTAACTGGAACTGAGAGAAGGCTGGATATCTAGTGCAGAATACTGTGAAAAACTGATATGAGCCCATGTGTCTGTATGTCCTATTATCAACTTTTGATTCTTAGCAGACTTCTTTTAGAATTAAGCATTTTCTTATGAATGGTGATTGGTGAGCTGAGAATGACCAGTGACCAATTCTACTCTGCTCTTACAGGCACAAGTTGTTTTACAAGGGAAGTCCAGAAGTATTATTATTCGAGAACTCCAACGAACAAATCTTGATGTAAACCTTGCTGTAAATAATTTGTTGAGTCGTGATGATGAAGATGGAGATGATGGGGATGACACAGCAAGTGAATCATATCTTCCTGGAGGTTTGTATCCTGCAACTTCTGATAAAAAAAAGCTATTGCATTCTTATTTTTCTGTATTTAAGTACTGACAGCGAGGTCCATGCTGTGCCACGTGTGCAGCGAAGACAATTCTTGCTTATAGGAGCAAAGTCTAAAGATGTACAAAACAAAAGATGGACTGGGATGTCTTGAGGGGTTGGGGTAGCCTCTGAAGAATAACTGTTGATACTGTTTGTGGGGGGCATGAAAGTTGTATTTTCCTTTAGGATCTCAGGCTTTGTAACACTAGCATTACTTACGTCTATTTTGCTGCTCAACGAGATGCTGAGACTGCTGTGTGGCTTGCTCATAAAAGCTAAATCTAAAACTTTCTGGTGACTTGCATGTTTTTTACTACTAACAAATATTCTTAATATTTGTACAAGTTTTTAGAGCAAAAATTATGTTTTTATGAAATCAAAAAGCCTTAATAGAGGGCAAAACAGTTTGCAGTGGTTATAGTTAGATTGAGAATTTATTCTTCATCTCAAATTCCCCTTATAAATGCTGTAGTGTTCTGGCTAGACCGGCAAAATCCTGTAATTGAAGTGCAGCTATTTTTGAAATACTGTCTGTCCCATACGATTGCTTTTTATAAAAGACTTTGAGTCTTCTTTTGCATTGGCTAAATAATTTAGGCAATCTTTTCTTGCTGAATAAACAGATTTGAAAACATAGCAGCCAAATCCAGTGTTGTGTTAGGTGCACTGCATGAAAAGAACACATCTAAACTCTGACTACATTGTAGCTTTTCTTCTGTATGTCAAAATGATGTTTTGATATTTTTCTAATAAATGTCTTTTTGGGGTTTTTTTCTGCTCATCTGGTTCACCAGGAAGGTTCATGGGCTTCATCCATCCTTATCTTGTCAGTCATGTGATTAGACAAAGGGTTTTTTTAATTTCTGCAACAAAAACTTTGTATTTCATTTTGCTTCTTCTAGTTTTAGTCGCATGTGTCAAGCATCTTTATTTTGCTGTAGAATCAAGAATCTTCTGGTGAAAGGGGTGAAAAATCTTTAATCTCCATCTTATTTTTAGTGATCAGCTTAATAGCATTAGACAGATGCACTGGAGGAAGTAAATTCTCCTAAGTTTCCAAGTGTTCAAAGCAGTTCTTAGTCTTAAGCATACCCAGATGCATTCCTCCAGAGCTGGCTTTCAGAAGATAAATCACAGTTAGGAACTTCTACTGTAAATGACTGCTTTTAACCATACTAACCAGCCTTCTGCAGCACTAACTGTTCTCTGAGTACCTCTTGCGATCCTAAGGATCAATTAATAGGGACCATCTGACAACCTGTGACTGGTAACTTTCACTTGAAGGTGCCTCCACTACAGTCTGTGAGTCTCATCTATTTGAGATGGGTTAAAACAGTGTGCAGAGTTTCACTGTCCTCACTGGATGTCCAGAAAAAAAAATTTCTCCTTGGCTTAATTTTTAAATCTTCTTCCCTGTTTGGAGTAAACTTCCTGTAAGGGATTGCAATGTCCTAAAATTAGTTTTCCCCATGGAGAAATTGATCAATTTTCTCCTAGTTTTTATGGGAAAAGATATGGAAATGATGACTGAAATGACACTTGATTTGTCTTAATTCCAGTCTTCAAAGATGTAATTTCTGGTTTGTAGAATGTGCTGTGCCTTCTCTGTCTGTCCTAAGTTTTATGGGCAAAAATCAGTCTGTTGCACAGAAATGAATTGGTTTGGTATCTGAATCTGACCAGAAGTCTAGCTGAACACTTGGCAGTGCTGTCATGACTCTACTTTTGATACATTGTTGATACATTTTTACTACACTGAGTAGTAAAAATTACTTGCCCTGCTTGTGTCACATGACCATGCAAGGTAGGTTTCAGGAAAACCAAATGGCCAGAGAAAGTTGCCTATACCTCTTTTTAAAAGTATTTTGCTCTAGAAACTTCGCAGTCTTCTTGCTTTCGCTTGTTATCTCACGTCTGGATGCCCCTTTGGAACTATAACATCATAAAAGAAAACTGTGGATAACTGATAAATGCTATATGCATTCAATTATTTGGCTTTTTTATTGTTCTGAAAGATTAAGAACTTTTTAAAAATTATGTCGAATTATGCTTTAAAGTATTTTGATTTTGTTCATTTCAAGCACAAAAAAAGCAAGTGACAAGACAGATTTTGCCTCTGGACTTCTGAGGCTCTTGCATTTCAATTAAAAGCACATGTTAATTTTGTCTTTCTGCTTTCTGCATGTCTGATGCTTTGTGACCCTTAAATTTAGGGGTTACTTCTCTAACCTTTCCAAGACAGACAAACTTTTTTTTAAAGCACTTTGCATATGATTTAAAAAATAATAATAAAATCATTCATAATCTGAGATACTTTCCAAGTACTGTGAATTTAATAGATTCTTGTTTAGTGGATCATAATTTCATTAATGTATCAGTTGTGATGATTCCAGTTAGTACTGTAAAAGTTATGCATCTGACTTTTTTTGAGGTGCCAAAAGACATGTTTCAGTTCTTCCTGAATTCTTCAAAATGTCTTAAGTGACGAGCAGAACTTTACTTTTCTGTACAGATTGCCATCAATGAGTGTCTGTTAAATATTTATTTTTGGACCCCAGTGTACTTTGATTTTTGGCTTCTCTAATCTAATTCTGTTTCTTTTGTTTTATGATAGTTAGCAGAGAGGAATATGGGTTCATTTGTTCCATAACAAACACATAAGGAGAATAATCAAGGTAAAAACTACATAGATAGAACAAGATCATTTAGCATAGAAAAGACTTGACAGCCTGTGCGAGACTCATACCAAGTTGTAATAGAGGGTTCTTCTGGGCTTTATGTTCTGTTAATATTCTGCACAGAGATGCTGTAGATGTTAAAATGTTTTGTTGTTTGTGTAGTTCAGATGAGTGCATATTTGCTCAGTAGCTTGTGCATGGTGCAGTGGGTTCTCGCTAGTGGGACTTGTGAAATGTGGGTTTGACAACATCCAGGCTGCTTTGCAGAGAAGAGAGATGGGCTGGTGTTGCAGCAGGACTCACTGTGCTGGCTTCCAGCGAAGGGAGATGGGAACTGCAGCGTAGTGTAGGATCAGGTCAGTGGTTTGCCTTGGGGGAAAACAATTAGATAATGGGGTTGGGAGTTTTTTCTGGTTTTGTTGTTGTGGTTTGGTTTTCTTTGTTGTTGGGTTGTTTTTTTCTCTGTTTTTGTGAACTTCAAGTTGGGTAATATTTTGAATAAATATTATCTTATCAAGAATGAATTCTGGAGTTCTGTTTTAGTCTAGTTTCCTAGGAAACCAAAACAAATGTTTCTCTCCCTTCACTGTCACAGTTTTGCCAATTTAATCCAAACTTGAAAGAGGGGGAGGTACTGAACACATTGAATTCTTGAATATTTCATAAAAGTGTGCATCTGAGAAGAGGGGAGAGAACTTATGATTGCCCCCTTAAGGGAAAAGGTTTAAAGTGAGCTCTACTTGAGATCAGAATTGATCTAAGCAGCGCCTTCAGTTAATGAATCCAGTGATAATGCTATTTGAATTGCTGCTTATGTGCATACTGAAAACCAAGGGGTTTTATTGATGGTTTTTTTTGGTGTGGGTATTTTTTTTTTGTTTTGTTTCTTTCCTCTGAACTGGATATCCTTTTCCTTCCGATTTTCTGTGGTATTTAGTAGTGAGTCATGGGTATTTTCTTACGAAAATAGGTTCATCAGAAGTATCACATCTAGATGTGAAGGGAGCAGTCTGATTCTGGTTTAACACAGCACAAGAGATGAATGATATAATCCCATGGGTTTTGTCTGAAGAGCAGGAAAATAAAGTCATAGAGAATGTTTTTTGGGGGGTTTTTTTGGTTTTGTTTTTTTTTTTTTAACTCCGAATTCTTAAACTGGATGTAGCCTTGCAGTATCTGTGTTTTCACAGCGCTAAAAAAATTCCAGTGATGTTTGAAGGGGAGTGGATTTGGCTCCTATCCCTACTGGTTTTAGCACCTTTCTTTGCTGATATAGAAAATGGAAGAAGGGGGATCTCTTTCAGAAATACTGGAAGAAAATTAAAATCTGATTTGAAGCTGAAATAACAGGGTAAGAAAAGGCTTCATTTCATTACTCATCTTAATGCGTATTTAGCCCAAACCCACATAGTTTTGGTTCTTACGTCTGGTAGCTTGAATTTTTACTTTCTTTTTTTTTGGAAACACAGCTAAACTCAAGATGCCTGACATGGTGGAAGGTGTGTGTGTGTGTGTCTCAAGTTAGTGTGTGTTTTCTGTCAAGAGGATTTCTCACTTAGCTTACCTTAAAAAAAATCCGGTATTGTCCATTTTGAATGAGGGTGGAGAGTTCTTTTCTGTACTGGGCAATTTGGTTCTTAGAAAGAGATCAAAGTTCTTTGCAGTGTTTTTCCTGGATACTGACCAAAAGATATCAGAACTAGTTGCTAGACTATGGAGGGGTTGGAGCTTACCTAGGAAAAGATGGTTGTGGTGGTTGTAGGAGGAGGGAAGAAGGAGCCGTATGTCAATATTGGGAAATACAACAGAATCTCATCTGTGTTCCCAGCTCTGAAAGTCTGTTACTTATGAGCTGACACTGAAGGTGAGGCGTACTGCAGCTTTATCATTGTGAAAAGCCAGTAGTAGGCAGGGTAAGGGTACTCTGAGTGATCTGAATTGTTTTAGATAGAGCCTGTTTGCCAGGCATGGCAAATTCATGTGAATTTTTTTTCCAAGATTTCCAAGCAGTCTGTCATGGATGGCTTCTTAAAGTGTGCCACGTGAACTATGGAGTCCCAAATGGTGTCCTTTTAGAAGCACAGTCTACACCTGAGTGGATTACTTAATTAATGCAAAAAGCATTCATGTAGGTCTTGCCTTGAAATCCAGTGTGCTCACTGGTTACAGTGCTGTTTTTCTGTGGACTGTCAGTGGTGTTACATTTCGTGCAGATGAGAGTTTAGAAATACAAGGATGAATATTCTGATGTGCAGGGATGTGAAAGTCTAAAGTGAATTAATACCAGCTTTAAGAGCAGATTCATGGCTCCTTTTCAGGTTTTTGATACCCTCTACTTTGTGTTCCACCCTCCATTTCATTCCAGACACTGAGAAAAAGACCCATAATAATCTGTTCCTGCTGTTAAGAATGCTTATTTTCTAGCCACTGTTTTGTTTTATGCTTATGAGATAAAGGCTGAGAACTGGATGTGCAGAAATTCTGTGTGCTCCTTCCACATTTCCTGAAGAGAGTCTGTGTATAGCCTCAGATGAGCTTCCCAGGTGGTTTAAGCAGAGTAGGTTGTCCTGCTGCCAAGAAGGCACTCTTCTGCCATTCCCTTCCATGGCGGTGAGGTTTGTGTGCCTGTATGGGCTAGTGAAACCTAATTTGGGGATCCTAATTTTTTTTTTTTTTGAAGTCAGATTTGCTTGAAAGTTTGGGAAGGGCAAGAACTATCTCCTTTGGCAGCAAGCAGTAGGGTCTGGTCAGCTTTGCAGCATGTGATGAGGCTTCACCTTTGGGGCTCTGATTACTCCATTATGTCCGTCTGAAGATCCATTCCCACATTACTTCTATACCAGTGAACTTATCTTTCAAGCCAGGTGAATGCACTAGTTGTAGATTTAGAAATCCTGCCTTGTCCCAAGGAGGTGCCAGCCACAGGGACAAAGTAGGGAAGTAGGACTGTCCTTTTGTAGCAAGATGGTGGTCAGGTTCAGTTGTACTGTCAGTCCATATTGCTGGATTTCAATAAGTCACATGAATTTCCAGTAGCCTCTTTTGTGTGTGGATAGAAGCTTTAGTTAATGGAAGGAGATTGTTTTGCATTTTAATGATGATCATTACTTCAGGGAAACTCAAGTTTTCTGACATAGAAGGTAGGGCAGTCACAGTATTTAAGTTCAGCTTTTTGGTTTGGTCTTTTTTTTCAAACTGCATGGTATTAAAACATTGCACTTTTTCCAGGTAACTGTTGTTTGTGTAGCTACCATTTAAAGCTTTGTACTGAGAGCTGCAAGTTACTAGCTTGTGAATTAAATGAGTACCTCATTCTCTGAAAGAAGCATTCCATGGAGAAACGTACAGTCTTTGGCATCAAAGACGTGGCTGTGCGAAGGCCGCCCTTCTCCGTCAGCTCTGTCCTCCCTTCATTCTAGGTCATCTTGGGAGTTCTGCATTACGTGCATGACTGTGTGTGCACATGAGTGTATATGTCTCTATCTTATTTTAGTGCTTTGTTCTTTCAAGTGACAGTCAAAAGTTTGAATTTCTGGGCGATAGAACAATATGTTTTGGGAAAGTCTTGTTTGGGAAATGTGGTTAGATAAGTGACAGAGCAGTTCTTGCAGGGAAACTGGTTTTGTTCACTAGTTCGCCAAGCTTGATTGTAAATGTGGTTGCATAGGAGGCACATGAGTTTGCACTGGTGAATCTGAAGAGCAGAAATTCAATTAATAGATAGGATTTTTTTGTTTTGATATTTGTTTAGTTGATGGTCTCTCTAGCTGATGTTTTAAGTAGCTGATTATTCACTTAAGACCCTTGTCTCCTCTTATAGAGGATCTTATGTCTCTTCTGGATGCTGACATACATTCTGCTCACCCAAGTGTCATTATTGATGCTGATGCTATGTTTTCAGAAGATATTAGTTACTTTGGTTATCCATCCTTTCGGCGCTCATCACTTTCCAGGCTAGGCTCATCCAGAGGTAATTTTGCACCTTTTTTCTTTGTAATAAGTAGTTTGCTGTGGAAAAAGCTAGTGATAGTACACTCTGGTGGTTTAGATGCTGATTTAATGTGAAAGTAGACTGTGATATGTTGTCAAATATAGAGTAGACAAATAGACTGTTGCTCATCAAAATTATTAATGAATTCTGACTATTAGCAGGTAAGTTCTGCAAGAACGTTGGTAGTCGTGTTTTAAATCTAATTGTTGATCATTGGTGTTGCAAGGTGTTATAAAATTTTTGCATGTTAAGTTTATTTTAAGCTGTAGTGTATGTATCTACTAATACATGGATTGCATTACAAATATTTTATTTGGCTCAAAAATTAGTAATAATCGATGACATGCAGCATTCTTAATACTTTTTTTTTTCTTCTTCTTTCTTTCTTTTGGGTTGCTCTTTGTACACTGTTCTTCACATTTCCTTAGTTGTTCCATGACAGAAGTTACCTTTATGGAATGAGGAACTTTAGATAATAAGGAGGGAGAAGAAATCTAAATTTTACTTACTGGAAGCGTTTTTATAGTTGGATAAGGAGAACTATTGGCAGGTGATAAATAAAGCTCCTTGAGCAGTGTTAGGGCATCTTTTCTTTTAAGCATTATACTCTTAAAAGATTTATAACAGACCATGCAGCAATTTCCTATCTTTTTGAAGCTGTTGCCACAAATGCCTAGAGTATTTCCAAACTGTTAATCCAACCTCTGGTGTGATTGTTTATTTAGTATAGCTATGTTGCCTTTCATGAACACGTTTTATATATTAATTGCTGAGCATGTAAGTTCCTGTTACAAAATTATTAGTCAGGGGCCAGTGTGATGTTTGCTAGAAAGTACAGTACTTATATGAAATACATCTGTAGGACAGGCTGTCATGTTTGGCTTATGTAAAAGCTCTCCCATTTGTCTAATACAGCAAAAGACCCAAGACTTGGCATAATCCATTGAAACTATGATATAATAATGCAGTCATCTCGTATATGTAATTTCAGTTGATTTTTGTGAGCATAAGTGAGGTACTTCATAGGTTAAATGCATTTATGTGCATGTGCGAATATTCAGCATCTGACATAACTCCTTCTAAATTCCTCCTTTTTTTTTCCTTTTCTAAGGTTATTCTATATAAGACGTTACCACGAATTTTATAATCCTTATTTTCCATGCATAGTTGACTCGTGGAAAGTTAGTTTGATTACCTGATTTAAAAAATTTTTCTGCATGAGCGAACTGCAGAATACTGGCTTTAGGCAGTTTTTAGGCCAATTGGAAGGGAAGCATTTTGGTAAGGAACGTTTTCCTATGAGGATCCTTTTAAAAACTTGTCTGACTCTTGAAAAGTTTTCATTTGATCTACTCAAAGCAGATACACTTTAATTTATTAAATCCAGTCCTATTAAATCCTGGAATATTGCTTTAAACAAAAGGGGTTGGATTATCAAACATGTATGAGAGCTTTTTTTGATGCTTGCTTTCTTTAACCTTTTCAAATTACTGTTTTTCTGGGAAAGTTGTTACGAAACTCTCTAATAAAAACTCTTTTTTGGTTTGCATAAAGATATCTGACAGACTATATGGACTTAAGATTCTTTTATTATTGTAACTACACTGATAAAACTACGGAACTGTGCATATTGTACTAGAAAACTTTAAATAGCAATGTAAAATGTATTTGGCCTCTTATGTAAGTGAAATTGCTCTAGCATTTTTTCATAGTGCACAAAACTGTAAGCCTTTATTTCTAGCTTATTTTATGTTTAGTATTTCTAAAGTACACATTCTTGAAAGAGTTAATATATTGAATGTTGCATGTCAGGACTATATTTTTAATCTGTGTGAGTAGATTTAACTGCTGTTAGTTGCATCCTGAAGGGTCTTTACTAGAGAGTGGCTTACTTTTATCCCACTGGTGTGACCCAATTGCATACCAGTTCTCCTTCTTCCCTTAGAGAGAGACTCTGAGCTGTTGCGTGAACGTGAGTCCGTTTTACGTTTGCGTGAACGAAGGTGGCTTGATGGAGCCTCATTTGATAATGAAAGAGGCTCAACAAGTAAGGAAGGGGAACCAAACCTGGACAAGAAGAATACACCTGTTCAAAGTCCTGTTTCTTTAGGAGAAGACTTGCAGTGGTGGCCAGACAAGGTATGGAATTTTTTTAATCTGTTATTTGCATGCTGTGCAGTAGATCTGGGGTTTTTTTTCTGAATAAATACTGTGTGTTTCCTTTTTGACAATCACATCTTAGTTTTGTGAGATAATGTAATAAAGCATATTCCTTATTATGCACTTAAGTTATACATAATTAACTACATCCTTACAGCTGCACTTCTGTTACTACTGTTTTGATTTTCTTCCCAAGACACTGCTGTAGATCATAAGGCTTGGGTTGGATTTTTTTCTTTCTTTTATTTTTGGGTGCTCAAAGCATTTCATTGGCAGTAGGAAACTCATGAAACAATCTAAGCTATGCTTCATCAAGGAAACACTTTTTGATAAGCATTATTATTCCTAGAGATAGTTTGAATGGGTTGGGCTTTTAAACTACAGTGGTAAAAATTGGCATTTATTTGCAGTTGTGTTTTGAATTGATCAGTGACTTGGTTGCTCCTTCAAAATCCTTTGGCTTTGATCAGCTGGTTTTCTTTATAACCTTAATTCCATTTTCAAGGCAAGAAGTAGGAGATAAAAGTAGTAGAAACACCAGCTATATGTTGCTAATTGGATATCTGTAGTCATTGCCTTTATGTATTACCTATATGTTTGGGGAGATGACTTTTAAAAAACCTAAATAAAATAAAACCCAAACCAACCAACCAAATCAAAAAGCTTCCTAAGAATGGAAGTGATCATCTATGTTTATTAGACCAAATTTTATGGACTTGGTCTGGTGTTCCCATTTCTGTCTGTCCGCAGGATCTGCGAGGTTGCTTTTTTTGATCTGTCACACTTCCTTTTTCTGTGTCTCTGTTCATTTCAGACTAAATCTAGATAGTTTGAAAAGGGAGGTGAATATAGAGGCTTACTTCTGCTTGCAGCAGCATGACTTTAGATGTTATTGCCTTCTTTTGGGCATTCAAACTGAGAAATTAAGAGACCTAAAAAGAATGTTTGTCTAATAGTTGCTCTCTACCAGATCTTTCATGTCTAAACTGTTTTTTGTTTGTTTGTTTTGGGGTTTGTTGTTGGTTTGGATTGGTTTTCCTCATCTAGTAACACTGAACTTCTCTGTCAGTGAAAGTTGGCAGCTTTTGTCCCCGTAGCTTAGAATGAGAAAATCTAGCTTGGGTAGAGAGACATTTCAGGAATTTAACATCAAAGAATAAATGTAGTTTAGATTTGGGATACTGACTCATAATCTGTGTTTTGGTAATGTTACTATGGCCATTATTACTGGTGTGGGTTGTTTTTTTTTTTTTTTAATTTTGCTGTGGTATCTAACTGTATGCCTGTGCAATTTATATATACTGAACTGCTTCCCACTTACCTGTTTGCATATGCACTCTTATAAACCATAGCTTCTGGGCTTCCAGTTAAATGAAGGTGTCTTACTGAAAAGGCCTTCCATTTTTATCCAAAAGTAATTAAACTTTACATCATTTCCTTCAGCTGAACATTGATAAGAAGTGGTTCTGTGTCTTTCTTGCTATAGCCCCAGTATGAATTTTTGTTGGTAGTATTTTCCAACAGAAATTCTTCAAGGTGAAAATCCTGAGGGAGATGGTTTAGCAGAGAAGTCAGTTCAGGTGTTTCTTCCATTTTGGAAAATAGGAAGGAGGTCTTGAAATGTTAATGGAAAAGACAGTAAGCTAGGGGGCAAGTTAAAGCACACAAGAAACCACTACAAAATAACCAGTCATGTTTGCAAATATTTGTCCTTCATTTTTCATTATTTTGACCTTTAGCATTTGAGACAGAACTGTAGTAGGCTGTGGTGAGGGTGGTTAACTTTTGTTTGTGGGAGGTGAAGTAGTGACCTGAGAGGCATAGGTGAAACTTTTGGAAAGCTGATAGTGTTCCCAAATGCATCAGTTTCACCCAAAATCTGAGACTGATGGTGTATAGACATGTTGCACAGGTACTCAGTTTTCTATACCAAATAAACGTCATCAGCTGCTCAGGAACCCAAGTCAATGAGTACATTCTTCTGCTATTTTGAATCTTGTTGCACTGTAGTACTGTCAGTCTACACTTGCTCTGTATCAGCCTAGTGCCCTGTGTGTCAGAGCCACGCTGTAGGAATGGCAAGTATGGCTGGTTTTTTCCCTGCTTGACTGTAATGAGGTGCAAACCAAGGCTTTAGTTTTTTCAAGTAGGTATGTTCTGCTTAGCTACTGAGATACTAAGATTTTGTCAGTAGTCTGCATCATCTTCAAGTGTGTTAATTTCTCTGGTCTGCAGTCAAAATTTGTAGTTGAACAGGAGTCTCAGGTTTACAGAAGCAGAGCTGTTGTGTTGTTCCTGCATCTTTGGGCAGTTGGTTCAATGGCCCTGTGGAGGTGAATGTAGCATTGATCCTGGAGCGCTTAGGTCACAACTGCTAGTATTTTGATGGAAGGGAGAGAAAAATTTTGATTGGCAGGTCTCTATAATATTCAGCTTCTGGTACAAAGCTGTTTGTTTATAAAAAATATCTTAGCAAGAACAAAAGTCATAATGAGAGTGTCTTGGAGCAAAAATTAATTGCTTTCCATACTTAACTCTGAGGCATTAGGCCAGATAACTTCTGAAGATTCATCTATGTTGATGAAGTAGAGATGCATCTCATTATACTACAGTAGGTTCTGACTTTCTCAGAATGTGCAGTGCTTATGCCATGGCACATATTAATAATCATGCTGTGGATTAGTATTTGTGTTACTTCTGTACTGTGTTGGTAGATACCCTCGAGAACAAAATAGTTCTGTAATGATTTAACTAATTCTAGAGCCTTTTATCAGGGTATAAAAGAGAATTGCTTGTGATTGCTTCTGTCCTTTCCTCCTGCTGCTTTTCTCTTTTTCCCAAAATATTGGTGAGCATTTGAGCATTTGGTAAGAGCTGTACTGAATGAATCCTGTGTTACTCAAGGACACACTCACACCTTTTGGAATGAGCACTTCTGGGCATGAAAACAGTAAAAAAATAGTGTAAATCCAGATTCCCGAAACTAAAAATGTTTCCACTTTTAAACTTCTGTGGCGAAAAGTCTCCTAATTTAGGGGACAGATAGATGTACAGGATGGTGGAACTTTTTTAATGGCTGACTGAATTCAGTTTCCCCTCAGATGGCTGAAGTACGTAAACATGGTGTATCGTAATCTGAGCGTCAGTTAAAGATACTGATCTGGGAGATAACCACTACAGAGAAGACTAGATATCATGTACCTCTCTTTCAGATCTGTAGCTGTAGAAGACAGCATTTGATTTTATATTAGTTTAAGTTGGGGTTTTTTTTTTCATTTTTTGTAAAGCTGTAAGTGGAAGAAAAATTTGAGTTATTACTAGTAAGGAATTTCAGAAAAAACATGTTTATCCTATAGCTGCACTTGCTGAGGAGCAATAAAATGTTAGAAATGTTTCTCAGGAAACAGAATTTAATGCTTTGTGAAATCACTTAAATTCTCTGTAGTTTGAGATCCATTTCAGTCCAGGGAGGAACAGGAATTTGCAAAAGTGAGCTTGTGCATAGTTGCAGCAACATTGAACGCAGTCTAAGAGGGAAGAAAACAGACTTGTGAGGTCTCTATAGGTACAGGATGAAGCAAATGAACAAAGTGATGCTATGTAAGTAGTAGAAAGATACCAGATGAGTTCTGATAAAATGTTAAAAAGGAGAAAAGGGCAAGAGGAATAACCAGTAATTAGTAACTTTTCCAGCAGATCGGGTTATAATGATGCATTATTGAGACATGTAGTATACTGTTTATTTTTTTTTTTTAACTTGACGTTGTTTGCAGTTACTTACTTTCAGAAGTGAAAGATAAGAATTAACTGATGAACCAGTGAATGTGATAATTGATTGTTTGGGTAGCTTGCAAGATATCTTCCTGGCTATACTTAGCAGTGGAATAATGGAATTATGTTGCTTTTTTGTTAATTTCAAACAGCCAGAATTTCAAGCAGTAACTTCTTTTTTTTCAGTGTTGCAAGTCAAGAGATCATCTCATCTTTAATTTTATGAGCAGTGTTGTGATCTTAAAACACTGTGTAAGCTCTTAATATAAACTGTCCAAGTTAATTGCCATGTATATGCTATTGCTGAAGTTCAGGGAAATAATATCTATTTCTTTCTTCCTTTGCTTCATCAAAAACAATGATGCTTTGTGTGTGGGGACATGCTGAGTTTGAGACAATCTGGATATATCTTTATTTTCAGGATTGATGTTCATGGGTGCTCTGAAAAAAAAAGCAATTCCAAGTTCATTTTTTATTTCATTTATGTGTTTTTATGGATGCGTTTATAATATTATTGTCTTAGACTTCGTATTTCTGTGTTTCTAGGATGGAACAAAGTTTATTTCTATCGGAGCTCTATATTCTGAGCTCGTGGCTGTTAGCAGTAAAGGAGAACTCTATCAATGGAAGTGGAGTGAATCAGAGCCTTACAGAAATGCACAGGTACTGTATAGCTTTAAATGTTTCCCTTCAGATTTATTTATATGCTTTGAATATCTGAAATATTTTTTTGTTTCCAAAGAATCCTTCGCTACATCATCCACGAGCCATGTTCTTGGGGTTAACCAATGAAAAGATAGTGCTGCTTTCTGCAAATAGTATTAGAGCAACTGTTGCCACGGAAAATAACAAGGTATGAAATGTTTGCTGGTTGCTGAGTTTGACAAAGCTGGGTTTTTTCAATTGCTTGCAGTATATTATAGAGAAGTTGTTTCTTCAGCTTCATCTGCTCTTCAAATTACTTAAATTCATTTGCTCATTCATTTCTTTTCTTCCCCATCTGGTGTTTTGTAGAAATGCAAAAAGTTTTTAAAAAAGGAATCTGTCAGATTTACAGCTGAAACAGTGAAAAGATACCTGGTTTACCTGATTTTTCTGAAACACTTGACTTTTTGCTGTTACAGTAGAAACTGACGCTGCTTTGAGAACAGGGAAGCTTGTTAATGTTCTTTATAGGTTTAGTAGAAAAATTAAGGACATTGAAGCTTTCAGTGATGTAAAGGAAGTTGTCTAAATATGCTTTGCAGCCCAGTTAGAGTAAACTTGAAACTGATTTGGTAACATGTCCATATACTTTTTGACAGGTTTCTCTTTTTTTCCCCTCAACCTTTTTTGTTAACATTGAGGACTGGAAATAGAGGGGAAAACAGTTCTGAAAAGCTCTCTTTTGGGGAAAGAAAAGATGGTAGGGGATAAATTTCTGAAGGATATAATTGTTTTTTTGTTTTATGATGTGGTTTCTTTCCCCCTTTCAAAACCAGTAAATATTATGTTAAAGATGCAACTGATGTGCAACTTTTCTTCTTTTTTTTCCTCTCCCTTCTCTGTTCCTTTCTTTCCTTCTTCCTTAGGTTGCTACATGGGTAGATGAAACTTTAAGCTCCGTAGCCTCTAAATTAGAACACACTGCACAGACATACTCGGAGCTTCAGGGAGAACGGATTGTTTCTTTACATTGTTGTGCTCTTTACACGTGTGCTCAACTAGAGAACAACTTGTATTGGTGGTAAGTAATACTGTGTGTGTGTACAACAATGTAGATGCTCTGGATGTCTTCATGTCTCTGGCTCTGAGAAGCATTGCAAAACTACTGAACCACCATTGTTCTGAGTTCAGTAAATCTGCACTTGAGCTTCAGTTCCCTTTTTAAAATACATTTATTCTCATTTTTAATGCCCGAAGCTTTTGGATCCAATCATAACATCTTCAACAGAATAAGGTCATTGTTTTAGGAGATGTGTGTAAATGCTTTAGCATTCAGATGTATCAGTACTACACAGGATCAGAGAATAATCTTCTCTATGCCTTTCGGGCCTTTTTCAGATTATAAATATGAAACAAACTTACCCACGTATGAGGTCGATGTTCCTCTCTCTGGCTCTGTTAGAAGATTTAGTCTATTAATTTGTGGTCTATATCTTAAAGAAGGGGAAGATAACATCAAATGCTCTCTCTGAAGTTGTTAAAATATAACCCTTTTAAACATAAAATATGAAATGTTAGTTAAAATATTTTAACTAACAACTTGATGATTAAGAAGCCTATGCCAAAAAAACCCAAACAAAACCAAGCAAAAAACAAACCCTCAAAAATAATAATACTTCCAAAAGGGCTCTGAAATGAGTTTCTAATTTAAGTGAATTCATTGAGTAATACTAATGCATTGTCAGCATGCATTATTTTTCAGTGTGTCAGGAGTCATTGCATTATGTATCATGCCTAAAGTTCAAGTGGCTTTGAAGCATGGGTCAGTTAAATACTTGATGATGAGCTGGAAATCAGAGCATTGAAAATTAATTCTATGAAACGGCTTTCTCATTAAATTCTATTAGCTCTGGAAAATATTTAAATAGACTTGTACCTAGACTTGTAAACTTAAACACAGACATATTTTATTCTAACTTTTAGTCCCAGATCCCAAAATTACACCTCTCTGGTTCTTGGCTCTTTCATTATGTCATGGCTGACATGCCACATTTTAATTACTCTTTGTATAGAAACTACTAAGCCATAGCATCCAAAATATTGGCTATTAGAACCTTCCATTTTTACTGCAATAATCAGTGCAAAATACAAAAAGACTTATTAGCATTTATATGTAATCTTTGGAAGCAGTTTATGAACTAACATGTCTTTTTCTGGTTAAAAGTCAGCTGTGGTGATTTTATGTTACCAGACTGATGTAGACAGAAGTTTCTGTTACTATTGATACCCTTAGTTACAGTGATCTGTAGTACATGAGACACGGTTTCAATTTCCAGTGTTGCACGGGACTGATGCTTTTCATGTTTTACTTAACATGAAGGAGCTTCTTGAATCCAAGCTTCTAACTGTATAAGCCACTGACTAAAACATGAAGTATCAAAATAATAAGCATGCTTAACTGTGTATGCAGGCATGATTTTCAACTAAACCGGGCGGATCCAATTACAAAAGGAGTGTTCTTTTTTCCCCCCTCTTGCTGCGGATTTCTGTCCTAAGAGTCCCAGGCTCCTTCAGCCATGTCCTCAGAGAGAAAGTGAGGCTTTTAGAATTCAGACACAAAAAAGCTTATCTTGTTCCCCAGAGTTTGCAAATTCTGGAAGTTATCACTAGTTGTGGGAAAGATATCCTCAAGTTGAGAGAGGCAGCCTGCATCATAAAGGCTATGACTGGAGTATACCACTTGTGACAGAAATTTTGCAGCACTTCAGACTGGAAGGAAGGCCATTTGGCAGTGAAATAACATGTGGGCTCTGCCTCTTCCACCTCCTCCTAATAATTTGGGGCAGTTGAGATGAATTTGGAAAGTGGGGGTACATATAGAAAAAGATGACATTTCTGCAGTTCTTTGAGATTTTGGAGAAGGTGGCGCACACACTTCTCCAAATTATGATCGTGATTACATTAAGCAGAAGAAATAAACTGTTCAAAGTTCTCAACAAAGCTTTTCTTTCACAGCCTTTTTAAAATAACATGCATTTTTTCCACAGGGGTGTAGTTCCTTTCAGCCAAAGGAAGAAAATGCTAGAAAAGGCCAGAGCAAAAAATAAAAAGCCGAAGTCTAGTGCTGGTATCTCCTCTATGCCAAACATAACTGTTGGAACCCAGGCAAGTACAGCTGTCACCAGTGGCACTTCTACCATGCTATATGATGAGCTTACAACCTGCTCTTAAAAAAACCACAGCAAAATTAATTAGCGCAAAAAGTTATGCACAAAAGTGATATCAACAATGTGGAATTAAAATAAAATGTTTTAATTGTATGACTGTAAATGGCTTTGTCCTGTTAGTGTTGTTACTGTTTCATAAGTATGGCTATTGCTGCACAGAAGAACAAGCTGTATTCACGCAAAGTACTTCTGTTTTAGTTTACCTACTGATTTAATTTACCTACTGATTCTGTATTTTGAGAGAAAGTAAGTATGGAAATACAATTCCCAATAAAACAAGTAGCTTAGTAAATGATTAAGCATTTAAGTGCCTGCAGTTTTAATGTCTGGATTTGATTTATTTATGCAGTGTGATAGACCATTAGTTTGAAGCCTTTACCAAAAAGGCTAATAACTGGTAGGGAGGATTTTTTTTGTGATTAGTACTAGAACTAATATGGGACAAAACAGCTCTTTCCCAAGGAGCACATTTCTTTTGATTCCAAATGTCATGAGTCTCTGTTGTTGGAATAATTTTTCCTTTTGTGGTTGAGCATCTAAATATTCTATGTTAAACAGTTTCACTGCTAAAACTGTTGCTTTCAGCTGTGAATTGCACAACCGCGTCCTTTTCTGTACATAATGGTGACTTTCATCTTCACCTGATTCCATAAGTTTTCTATTTTGACTACTACATATGCCACCAAGAAAATAATGCACATATGATTTCTCTCAGTAGAATCCATTTTTCTCATAGAAATAAATATTTCTATCTGTAGGTGTGTTTAAGAAATAATCCCCTCTATCATGCTGGAGCAGTTGCTTTTTCAATCAGTGCTGGAATTCCTAAAGTCGGTGTGTTAATGGAGTCTGTTTGGAACATGAATGACAGCTGTCGATTTCAGCTTCGGTCCCCTGAGAGCTTGAAAAACTTGGAGAAAGCCAGCAAAACTACTGAGGCAAAGTAAGTGCGGAGAACATGCGTGTGTGTACACACAGATCCTTTATTTGATACTCTCTTGAACTGGGGAGTAGTAATGGAAAAGGAAGGTCAGATTTTTATAATTTTGAAAATTTTGCCTGCTAGATGTGTAGAAATACTCACTGCAGGAAAGGAGTCTCAGTTGTGTGAAATCACTATGGACGCGTGAAATGCAGACGGAGTATTAAATGAAGGCTTCCCTTCAGTGTTCCATAAAGTTTCCAGTTTTTTATATTTTAATAGCTGAAAATGGAACCAGCTGTTTTCTGGCTCTTCGTGAGATTAAACAGGTCTGTTTCAGCCCCTCCATAGTTTGAAAAAAAAATTTGGGTTGACAATTTTGGCATTTAAATGTTTCTTAAAATAGATTTAAACAATTTCAAGTAAAGCTTGAAAATGTTTAGCAGTTCTGGAGTTTCAGGTTACTGTGTAAAGCTAATAATTCTTCCTTGTCCTCAAATGAAGCTCATCATGTTTTATTTTCTGTAATAGTGTATCTATGCTCATGTTAATGTTAAAAAACTAATCCCTGATTAAGGGATTGCATTGCACTGTTCCCAACATCAAGATTTATAACCTTGTCAGTTAGGATGGTCATTCACAAGTATGGAGTTACTTCTTTAAGGTATTATTAAAGGAACAATGCTGGGATACACTGACACTCTGTCCATTGTCACAGAAAAGATTTCACTTTTTTCTTTCTTCACTCTAAGTACTACCTTTTATTCCAGACCTGAAAGCAAACAGGAACCAGTGAAAACTGAGATGGGTCCTCCACCATCCCCAGCTTCCACTTGTAGTGATGCATCTTCAATAGCAAGCAGTGCATCAATGCCGTATAGTAAGTGATGTGTATCTCAGAGTAACATAAAATATTTGTAGATAAGAAGTTTCCATAAAAGGCAGTTCTAAGTGATTCTGTACTAATTTCACAATCCTTCGGTCTTTCAGTCTGTACTGCAATATAGATAAAGGTTTTGTAATAGACTTTGAATAATCAGTGAGTTGTCAGTGTTAAATAAATGTATAAGCAGTGACTACTTGACGTAAGGTGTATCTGCGCCAGCATAGCAGTTCTCAGAATCAAAAGTATCTTTCAGGAGGTGATCAAGAGGAAGTCTGAAGATAAAGTTATGTTTAATTGCAATGTGATAATGAGTTTCTTTGCAGCCCAGAAGTTGAACTTGTTTTGGAAAACTTCTGTAAAGATTAAGCTGCTGTTGAACAGCTTGCCTTGCAGTTGAGTGTCGATGCAGAAAGCAGTAGTTTGTTTCTAATACAGAAAATGTCTAAAATATGGCATTCTTTACTAACATACAAAAGCAGTCAGAGAAGTTTTGTAGTACAAGTTGTGCTGAAAGGCTACATCCGAATTTGTGTAACTGGACTCCTTAAGCATTTTTTTCTCTCCATTTAAACACATGAATTTAGAAAATGTTAATTGCAATGCCATCATTTGAAGAAATCTTCTCTCTGTAGCTTTTTCTTCTAATTGTTCACGAACTGCAGTTTTAAGAAGCATTAACCTAATGGCTCAAATGCCCTCGTGCAGTGACTGCGAATCTCATATGCTCAGATCTGCAGTACTTACTAATTTTACTATTGATTTCTTTTGCAGTTCATTCAGCTGTAATTTTTCACTGACTACAACTTTGCTTGGGCTTTTGAACCAGTGTTTGAAGTTAACTGTGCAATTAGCTTAGAAGTTCTCTGCTTCTTACTTTAAATATGTTGATAGTATTAATTACACTATATACTTGACTTGGAAGATTAAAGGTTCTTTCCGGTGTTAATTTACCCATGTTATCTATTTAGATTTGATTCTGAGTGTACTACAGTTACTGTTCAGATAAAGTCTGCAGCAAATCTAACTGCATTGCAATTGCCATTAGCCCAAATAGCTATTTCCTGCCTCATTTGCTATTCTTCTAGAAGTTTACCAAGTAATCCATATGTGGTAGGCAAGCAGACTTCTTGTAAGGTTGATATAAAGCACTGTAGCAGGGGTGACTGAATGGTCCACAGTGTCAGCTGTTTTACTTACAGCACGAGTATCTGAGCCCTGCCAAACCAGGGCTTGTTCCTTGTATTTTAATTTTTTGTATTCTAATTATTGTGTTAGCTAAAATTTTTTAAAAATTCTATTCTAATTACTTTTCTTAAATATCTTTAAAAATTGCTTTGCTTATCATGTAGGCTTTATTAGTGCTAAATCAATAGAAAAGCATGAAAGTGACATGATATACTTGCTAGGTAGCTCTGACTCTTAAGTTGTATTCTTGTTAACCTCTTGTTAATTTCTACATTTGACTGCTGATAATCTTTTGGGAGGAAGGGTTTGGTGCTTACTGAACATTGCATTTTGATGCTTTGATTAAGTATTTCAAGTCTTTCTTTTTTGTTATAACTTTTTTGTCTCAGAGCGACGACGATCTACTCCTGCCCCGAAAGAGGAGGAGAAAGTGAATGAAGAACAGTGGTCTCTTAGGGAAGTTGTGTTTGTGGAAGATGTTAAGAATGTTCCTGTTGGCAAGGTTTGTCTAAAATCTAAAATACACTGTCCCACTGTCTTTTGGGAGGAGGAAAAAAAAGGGTTTTTCTTTTAGATAAGCTAACTGTTTAAAAAAAAATCATACTTTTGGGAATGCTTGAGAGTGTTTCTGATGAGTATGACTTCTGTTGCATTTATATTTGCCCATAACGCAGTGATAACAATAGAGTGGATGTGTTGTGAGTAAAACGTGATGAATCTTAAAAAATTCTGGTATTTTAAATTGAACCACAATATTAAGAAAAGCAGATGTGGTTTTATCCAAAGTATTATTTTGCTGTCTTGAGCAATAACTCCCACATGTCCAGTGAGATTGTGAAGGGTTTCACCTGTTGTGACTGACTTCTACATACACATAGGTAGAATATTTGGGTGAATCTCATGTTCAGGCAACCAAAGAAGAAAAATATTTTGATTAGAAATTACGTGCTTCATTAATATGATTATAAAGTTATTTCATTTATTACTCCAGAAAATATCTTTGTTTAATCCTTGTAATGTTTTCGTGTTTTTCTCTAATAAACCTTTGCTCTGACTCGAGAGCCATATAGAGGCAAATACTCTCTTTTCTCCTTTGGCATTGTTGTGTGATGTTAGGAGGGCTTAGGTCCTCTAGACAGTTCTCTGGTATGTTTTTTAAAAATAAAAGCAACAAGAAAGCCAAAAGGAAAAGATTGGGTTGCTTTCTCCTTGATTCATAGATTTGAAAAAATGTTACCAGAAGAGGATCAGTAACTGTCCAACAGAAGGCAGCTGAAGTTATTAAGAGTTACTTTACTTGCATCCTTAATGGATTTACTTGTGCGGCAGTGTAAGATTTGCATTGACAGTATCTTTGAAAGGAGGAGGTTCACAATGAATTTTCATTATCGGAAATGCAGAAGGAATATGGAGCAACTTAGTTCATTGTAACACTTCAGTTTCTGTAAATGAGATTTTGAGTTCTAGTTGAAGTTGCTGAAACCATTGTTTTCCTCTGATACCAGCTTTGGGAGAGTTCTTCTTGTCCTTATCTGTCCTTCCTGTTTTAGATCCTGAGATTTTCAGTACACAGACTGTTCTACTATTTCTGTATACAGTTGCAAAGGTGTTTGTGCATTGCATCAAGAACTACTGTAATAAATATAAAAGAGCTTGAACTTTTATGTTTATATTTTCACTGAAGTGCTAATGCTTTAAGGTTTGTCAATATATCATTTTCTCTAGTGCATTTGATGGGCTGCACTTAGCTAGAGAAATTGGGAGAAAACATGGAGAAGTGCCTGGATTTTTCTTACATACAGTATCTTGAAAATTTGAGAGATGTTTTTTATTGTTGGAGACCTTTTAGATTAAGTTGGTTACATCTAGACCTTTCTTTGTTAAGCACTTTTTGTGTAGAAACTATAGAGAAATTAGGGCTTATTAAAGACTGATGGTTGCTTATATCTAGTTTTGATCAAGACTGAGAGCATGCAGAGTTCTTATTTCTGCTCATAATTAAAACATTGTCTGTCTTTTCCCCACCCCCTTCTGCCTTAGCTTTGTTTTCCTGTTGAGAAAATTATGGTCTCAACTGGAAATTCAAAGGGCCTTGCTGTTTGGTGATAGCACAAGAAGTTCCTATATCAAGGAAGCCTGTTTTGACAGTTGTGATTAGCTATGCATGGCAGCAGCTCTTTAGAGAGGCTTAGAGTCTTAGAAATGACTGTGTCAGTGTGGGGTTGAATAGCTTCTGTTTCCTTCGGGGCCAGAGAAGGACAGACACACACGCTTGAAGAACGTCTGGATAGACTTGTCTGTATCCTTCAGTCCTAAGGGACTGAGTGGAGAACTTCATCATTGAGTGTACAGAACAGGTAATAGACCCATAAACTAACAGGTCTTTTTTCCACTGTGTACAGTCCTATTGAGGAAGGAGCACAAAAAATTTTGTGGTGGGCCAAAAAAAAAAAAAAGTTTTTCCTTTGTCTTGTAGTGTAAGAGCTAATGGGCACTTGAAGGAGACTCAGTGTAGACGTTGTTGTTGTTGAATTGCTGGCTAATGTTTGGAATTCATTGCCACAAGAGTAGTGTTTATTTCCAAAAATGATTGAACAAATTAATAACAGAAAGGTCTATCCAGGCTATTAAACATGAAGTTGTCCTGTTGTATCCAGGCTATTAAACATGAAGTTGTCCTGTTGTTTCCAGGAGGTGGAAGTTGGAAAGAGACATGGGAAGTACCAGTAGGAGCTTCTCTAGTCAGTTGATATTGGCTCCTGTTGGATGTAGGATGTTGAAATGGAGGGACGTTTGATATGATTCCGGATGCTTATGAAGTCATTAGGAAATCCAAGGTTTTCAAATTTCAGTAATTTTATCAAAACGACAAGGCTAATGACCAAGAGCTATGCAATTTTATCACTGGTTATTGTAAATTTTTTCTTCTTCCTGATAAAGGTCTGGTTTATTTTGAAGCAAATCAGATTTTGTTCAGCCTTTTGGTAAAACTCTTATGTCTTCTTGCCTGTAGGTGCTAAAAGTGGATGGTGCGTATGTTGCTGTGAAATTTCCAGGCACCTCCAATAATGCAAACTGTCAGAGCAGTTCTAATTCCGATCCTGATCCTTCTTCTCTCCTCCAAGACTGTAGGCTGCTCAGAATAGATGAACTGCAGGTATGTGTTTGTGAAACATTGATGAAATAATCAGTATTTGGAAGTGTCAGCACTATGTGTGCTTAATTGCAGCTTAAAATCTTACATCTTTTTTCAGGTTGTAAAAACGGGCGGAACTCCAAAAGTTCCTGACTGTTTTCAAAGAACACCCAAAAAGCTGTGTATTCCTGAAAAAACAGAGATCCTCGCAGTAAATGTAGATTCAAAAGGTAAGTAGGGCTTAGCCCGTGAGTCCAAATCTGTTGGTTCCTTTATTACCTGTCTTTCATCCAAGAAAATGAAATCTGTGGAAAACACCTACTTTCAAAAGGACATAAACAGGTGCTTCCATTGATATTAGTAATTTCTTGAAAGTGCTTTAGTTAGAAGCTCTTTTACTGGATACCATCCATAAAACACATTAACTTTTTTCTTCGTGTGTCTTTGAAGGAGTGCATGCTGTTCTGAAAACTGGGAACTGGGTTCGATACTGCATATTTGACCTCGCCACAGGAAAGGCTGAACAGGAAAATAATTTCCCTACTAGCAGCATTGCATTCCTGGGTCAGAATGAGAGAAGTGTTGCTATTTTTACAGCTGGACAGGTTTGTGGTTTTGTGTCTCAATCATTTAACCTCACTGCACTTCACTTCTGTCATCTCTGAATGAGATGGTACAGCCTTCTGTAAGACTTTGCCAAAGTCTGGCAAAGAAATAGTTTGTCAAACAGGTTATGAAAAACTTACTGCTACCTTTAATATTTTGAAAGCACAAGGTGAATAGCAACCAACTTACCTAAGCACATCTTAATTAAACTCTACCTTGAATGTAAAAAAGAGGGGGAAAAAGGTGACAGAATAGTTTTTGGATTAGTGTCAGCTTGTTATCTAGCTATATTTTGGGACTGGGTCAGATAAAAATTGACTCTTGAGAATAAATGGAAATATTAACAAAAAAAAAATTAATCTGTATTTGAGTGAAAATACAAGGTCACTAAAAATTTTGTGATTTTGTGATTTTGAGATTTTGTGCAACTCATCCACAAAGATGATATACTTTGTTTAGGATAATTGAAGGAAACATTTTTTGTAAAATAACTGAATTTGAATGTTTCAATATATTCAACTTTATTTGGAGCATTTAAGTAAGCTAAAAGTACAGGTTCTATTTGTTCCACTGTTAATGTTAATTAATGAATGTCTATAATAAGGAAGATACTTCTAGTAATATTTATTATGTTAAGCACATTTCAGGCATTTGCAATAGGAATCTCATATCTTAGATTGCACCACTTGTAATGATAGGAATCAATGACATAAACAAGAATCATGGGTAAACTGTTGTAATCGTAGGCAGTCAAGAACAACTGGACTTTTTGGGAAGGATAATATTTATAAATTGTGGAGACTTTATAATGAAACTTCTTTTTCCCAAATGTAGGAATCACCTATTATTCTTAGAGATGGAAATGGTACAATCTATCCAATGGCAAAAGATTGTATGGGTGGGATCCGAGACCCTGACTGGCTTGATCTTCCACCTATTAGTAGTCTTGGAATGGGTGTTCATTCCTTAACAAATCTTCCTGCTAACTCGACCATCAAAAAGAAAGCTGCTATTATCATTATGGCTGTTGAGGTAAAATATTTTCTCTGCCTACCAAATTAAGTGCTTTTTTTTCTCTTGCTTTTGTAAAGTTATGCTTAAAGCAGCTTCATGTTTAGATACTGATTTGTATTTTCATTATTTGAAAGAAACTAATTTCCACTGGAGACTCTCTTAGAATGAAAACACCAATAAATTTGCCAAGTAAAGTGAAAGATCCTTTTTGGGTGGTGCATGACTTCTGTATCAGGCTTTTAATTAATAAGGTTTGTTTAAGCATCAATTTTGAAATTGTTACCTTTTTATATCTACTAACACTGTGCAGTTTTATTTTTCTCATGGCCTAGTTTTTCTCAGGGATCCAACAACTTGTTTTGGTTAGATCCTTGAGAATGCAATAGTTTTTTCTTTTTTTTTCTTTTTTCCTTTTTTTTTCATCTTCTATTTGGACCCTGCACTAGGAAACTAGGAGAGGAAAGTGGAGGTTTTTTCACTTGAATCACCTGTAGAGTTCTGTCCTCATAAGTGGTGCTGTATGAGTAGTTCTGCTGTGAATTTATATGTCATACTTGTAAAATCTTGTCAGTGATTTGGGGCAGTGCATTTAGATCTGCTGTGTGCTCTGCTGCCACCCCGAGGTATTGTGTACCTGTCAGAGAGAGATTGAGTTCACAGTGAAGTAGTATTCCATCATTATGGAAAAGCTGGTTATATGTGGGGTGAACCTCCCAGACTTTCAACAGCTTCTAATCATTCACTTCCCAGCACATAAATCACTTGTTTAAAAAGAACTGGGTTAGAACTCGTTCATGTAGATACTTAGGCTCTTTCAGTTGTATTACTTTTCCCATGTTACATGGAGCTATGAAATGGAAGTAATCTTGTCTTAAGAATCCAACTGTGAAGCCAAATGAATGCTTTTGTGAGCCTGATGACTTCTGCTGCTCTGTTCCTTGTGCTTGTCCGTGTCTGACTGCACACAGCTCTGTTTTTAACAGTGCTATAATTGAGATGATGCATGTTCTGAACAGCTCCTGCACTAACTTCCAGCCAGTGTTGGAGATGAGAACCTTCCTATTAATTTGAAAATGCGAAGAAAATCAGAAGTATTTATGAAGCTTATATCTACCTTTTGTGCATCACATTTCTAAAATATTTTATTATTTTGAGTACAGAAACAAACACTGATGCAGCACATTCTTCGGTGTGACTATGAGGCTTGCAGACAATACCTGATGAATCTTGAACAAGCAGTTGTCTTGGATCAGAATCCACAAATGCTGCAGACGTTCCTTGGCCATAGATGTGACGGAAACCGTAATATTCTGCATGCTTGTGTATCTGTATGCTTTCCAACCAGCAACAAGGAAACAAAAGAGGAAGAGGGTGAGCTCAACAATATCATGAAAATACTTTGAAAATAATCTTTTCATAAATTTTGAAGAAAATTCATTCAAAAAGCTGCATTCTTCATATATGGATATATTAAAATTTAGCACCTAAAATGTGTCCTGGCCTTTCAAAGGTGCTGACGCAACATTTTTATTACTCTCCTAAGGTTTTATAAGAATTTAATAGTTAAGAGCACTAAGCTCTTTTTATTGATTGCAAAAACTTCTGACATTCACACGTTAATTTTAGATGAAAAAAGTATTTTTCTACCTTTGTATCACTAGTATCCCCTTTATATCACTAGCATAATTTATGAGAAATGGTATTTAATATTTTTGAAGTGTTCTAGTATGTGTTAATACCTTCAAATAGAAATGCTGCTTGTCGTTGACATGTATTAAGAAATGTGTAAGAATGACCTATTAATGCCAGTTACTGAGACCATTTAAAAATGTCTGTTAAGTACTGTTACGTAATAAGCATGTTAACAGAACAAGGTTGCTAAGTCAAGCACTCAAAAATTAGGGAATGGCAGAATTAAGTTTACCCATGTGGTATACATGGGTATGCGTTGTGAAATGGTCTTTAATTACACCGTCATACTATTTTTTCCACAGGACTACCTCATTCAGTGCACAAGATGGACGGTGCTCACCGAATGGGTAGCTATTCAATATTTCTTTTTATCCTCATCATTCAGTGTGTGGCCCCATTCCTTACTCCTGCACACCATACAAACCCTGCACTGAATAATGAATGAACTTCCTTGTGGGATTTTTGTATGGTGCTGTCATTGAATTTTAGTCATTTATAGACCTTAATTGTTCCTCGTACCCCTATTTATAAAATGGGGGTAATGCTGCAGCTTTCTCATCTCTTGGTTGGAGTTTTATTATAGCTTGAAGTTTTTCTGTGTTCAAAGCTATTAACTAATTTTGAGCATTCTGTTTGAGAAGCCTAGGGCCTGATTTTGAGTAGGTGTTACTTCAAAACACTGAATTCTAGAACTGAATTAATCGTAGTTTTAGTTGTGCTGGGAATGTTAATTATTTCTGTGGGTCGGGCACCTTTTAGGTGTCCAGAAATGAGTAAAATGTATCACAATCATCTGTAAAAACTTGTTTCACAAAGTTCTGTGTGCTGATAATTGTGGCAGAAATAGGTTCCAGTTTTCCAAAGCGATGTTCAGTGGCATTAAGCACAATACAATGTTTCCCCCTCTCCTTCCCAAGCTGTTGCTGCCTTACTACACCCCTCCCTAATGGTGCAGCAAACAAGGCATAAACAGCTTGCTCTCTGTACAACCCTTCATCTTTAGTGTGTCGTCCATCCTGTGCACTGATTGAGGCAGGGGTCTTGTTGCTGGGCCCAGGGCGGGTGGGGCGACAAAACAATCCAAACAAAAAACCCAAACCAAAATAAGCAAACAAAAACCAACTGTGTAACTGAAGATTGTGTTACTATAAGCACACAAGGAAGTTGAAATAAGGATGCATAGGCAAACTTAATCTGACTTTTCCTAATTTGAGTGCTTGTCTTTGCAACCTTGACATTTTTTTC
This sequence comes from Dicrurus megarhynchus, assembly GCA_013399195.1. Classification (NCBI taxonomy): domain Eukaryota; kingdom Metazoa; phylum Chordata; class Aves; order Passeriformes; family Dicruridae; genus Dicrurus; species Dicrurus megarhynchus. The sequence goes on along the minus strand of VXAD01012225.1, from coordinate 611,452 downwards.
AGTAACTTCATTTGGGTGTAATTTAACTTTTGGAAAAATGAAAAACATGAACATGATAGACTTGTAACACTCCTCTGCCTCTCTCTTTTTCCCTCATAAAACTTGTCCTTGAAGGAGATTCATCTCTTTACATTCAGGTCACATTTAGCTTCCACTGTAACTGTTAGTGTTGGATATTAGGGCAAGCTTACTTTCTGTGTATCATCTGGAGGGCAGTGGTGACTTATGTTACTGTCTGTGAGCTACATGGTCGCCTCTTGAACTGTAAAAGAAGTTTGATTTAGAAGTAAAGGCTTCAATTCCAGACATACAGATGTAATATTTCTTAACAATTTCAGAACATAGTGCCACTTCCCAGCTAGTAGTATCTGCTTGAGATTCTTCACTCTTCTTCATACAGATTTCTTCTTAAGTGCCAGACAGGGAATATTGAGGGCTGGGATAAGCTTTTTTTTTTTTTTCTTTTTTCTTCTCTCTCAGATCCTGTGCCTAGTTTTGCTATAGCTCCTGCAGTGTTGGATAAATGATAAATGAATTGCAGGAAAAGTGGCCCCAGACCTGCAAAGCTGGGAGAAGGCTGCTCTGTTTCTGTGAATTGATATCTTCTCAGTCTTGCCAATAGAAAGGATCTTGGGAAAAGCATGTCCAAAAGAAGTGTCCAAAGCATGCGAAATCATGAAAAAGTTGTGATACTAAATTTCAGCTAACATCACTGAACACATAAAAACTGAGGGGTTTTGCCTTGAGAACTGGGGCAGATTTCATTAGACAACAGAATAGCAAATCACCCATTAAAGCCAAAGCATTTACAACTGATGGTTCTCCAAAAACAAATGCTAATTTTTTAAGTGGAACAGTGAAAATTCAGTTACAGGTTACTTTCTCCAGAACAAAACCTCTTTTGCAGAGAATGGTTATATTGCTTGAGGGATCACTCTCAAGAGCTGTGACCCCCTTTGTGAGGGGTCCAGAAGTGATGGGTCATGAGTTAGGAGAACTACTGGGTCTGAGAAAGGACTACAGCAAAAGTACAATGGCAATTCACTTACAGCTACAAGTCAACTTGTAGCTAGGGGCACAAGAGTAGTATTCTCTCACTGCTAAGTGTTTAATAGTTGTCTGCTTTGAGTAGTAGGTGATTTTTATCTAAGAGGCCTGCACATGCTTGTGAACAAGCAAAACTTAGGATCTCTTTTGCTTCCGGTTATGATGAGTAGAAAGATACAAAGACTAAACATACCTAACAGCTGACACATGCCATCAGATTATCTTATTCTTTCATTCTTTGAATGTAAGGTATTAATAGTACTTTCCTATTAAAAAAAAAAGGAGGGAAAAAAAGGGAACTGTCCAGGCCTTAATACTGTCAGTGGTGAAAATAGGTGTGCAGAGAAAGATGACTGTCACTTTGAAAAGCCTTTGAATGGAAAGTGAGCACTAGCCCTCGCAACTTTGAGACATTTCCTGAAAGAATGATTGGAGTCAGTTTAAGGAAATACTTTTCTTTATTCAGAAAGAATACTTTTCTTTATTTTAGTTTGCACCAAAAACTGGATTTTTATAAAAACAATGTTCTGTATCTCACTTTAATATTCTGTATCTCACTTGACAAAATTCAGTCCTCATTATGAGTAGAACCTGTAGATGTTATGGTGCTTCCAACGTTGTGGACATTAGAAGAAATGCTAGTTCTTTCTGATGTAAACTGATTGTACTTCCTTCTTACACTCATAACACAGTTCTCCTAAGCATGTTCATACATAGAGTGTGTATATTACAAGCCCACAGATTTGCATTGTTCATGGATGCTCATTGTGAAGTGTGGTTTGTTTCTCCTGGTCTAGTGTTTGGGTGTGGTTTTTTTTGGTGGTTTTGTTTGTTTGTTTTTGTGTGGTTTTTTTTCTTTGTTGTTGTTTTTTGTTTGTGTTTTGTTTGTTTTGTTTTCTTTTTTTTTGTCTTTGAAGCCTTGACTCAGCAAGTGTCTGGAATCAGCTACAGGATAGGTCCTTGTCTGTTGATGATACTGAAAGCTTGTACAGAAACTTTGTTAAGCTCATCTAAAAGAAAAAATTGTATGTGAAGCAAGTCTGTCTGTCTAGATGAAAAAAAAAAAAAAAATAGTGACTTTTCATATTTTATACTCCTTTCTTATAATTTTCCCAAGTAAAATTTTAGCATTGACACTTTTCTTAATTTTTCAGAAGCAGAGCGCTCTGAGAGGAACACATTTGCTGAAAGGCTCTCAGCTGTGGAAGCTATTGCAAATGCAATCTCTGTTGTGTCAAGTAATGGTCCAGGAAATAGGGCAGGATCATCAAGCAGCAGAAGGTAAACTGAGTAATGCTTTCTTCTTCTTTTCTGTATGCTAATTGCTGTATTAACTACTAATCTGTTATTAATTCTTTCCTTCAGTCTAGTTTAAGAATGGGCCTCTGTTGCTAGCTTAAAATCAAACTTCTTCTTTAAGCACCAAACTAGAGTTTTAGTGATTTTTTGAACCCTTTTTAGTGTGAGAACTAATAGTGTGATATTTCTAAACTAATTCTGTTTTCTGGGGTTGATGCTTTGTCTGTCAGTTGTGAAGTGGAAATGTTTCTCCTTGTGGGAAAAGGGAATTTGAGAATAATCTCTGGTGTTCTTAACAAGAAGTATTAAGTATCACAGAACTACTGTGATAACGCCCAGGTTGTTTTAAGAGAATTTCTGAGGGAGGTAGTCACTTATGCAGATAAATAATGCTGACACCGATATAACACCACTGGGGAAGAATTTAAGTTGATTCATTTCATTCAAAGCAATCATTACATTCCTCAAAAAGAACTTCTCTCAAGACCCATTTTTTTATCCTGTCATTAACCTCTTCTTGTAGTTAGATTTTAAAAAGCAGTAGCAACAAGAGCAAATCCTTGCAAAAGCTTAACACTCCCGTCAGTGAGCTTGGGCCAAAAGGAATGTCAAATAGCACTAAGAATGCCCATCAGCTGCTGCCTGCAAGAGGCAGTGCTGTGTGCCTAGGGATGTGTTCAGGGCTCAAATCTGTCTTGAAGCATTGCTGAGTGACTCCTCTTCCAAGGCTAAAACATTCTGGTGCAACAAAATGTGATGAAAAGTACCTCTTGGCTCATCCTTATTTAATGCTGAAATAAAATGGAGATAAGAGGAGTTTGGTTTCCTTTTTCAGTGTGAAATTATTCTTGAATTTCTTCTAATTATAAAGGAAAATGAGGGTATTTCTGCCTTGGTTTTGTATTTAGTTTGAGATTAAGAGAAATGATGAGAAGATCCTTGAGAGCTGCTGGATTGGGCAGACATGAAGCTGGTGCTTCATCAAGTGATCACCAGGACCCAGTTTCTCCACCAATAGCTCCTCCCAGCTGGGTTCCAGATCCTCCTGCAATGGATCCAGGTAAGTCTGCTCATATATCACATTAGACTGTAGAAGGAGAGATTTGATAAAGGAACCAATGGCTTTTAAGGTGAATAACTTATTTTAGTCTCACACTGAAATCTGTCTAATGCCATTGAGGTAGCAAGTGTTCATTGAGATAACTTCAAGAGTTTACTGAAGACTTAACAGCTGTTTTTAAATCCAGCATGTGTCTTTTTAATGCTGGTGTCAAGCTTCTAGGAAGTCTCCTTTGTAATGCTGAGTTACATTACGGAACTGGAATGTGGCCGTTTGTGGGAAAGATTACCAGTTAAATACAGAAAACCTGCAGTGTGTTAGACATTGCAGCAAGAGCATATTGTTAGGGATGTTTTTATGTATTGATATACATCCTGCTGTTCTGTTTACTGAAAGATGGTGACATTGATTTTATCCTGGCTCCCGCTGTGGGATCTCTTACCACAGCAGCGACTGGCACCGGCCAAGGACCCAGCACCTCCACAATACCAGGTGAGGACATACTGCTTATTTGATTATGCTTTAGAACGAAAATGATCTCAAAGGCTGTCGTTGCTTGCACAGACTTTCTGCATATGAAAATGCCTCTTGTCAGATGAAGACTGGATTGAAGCAGAATTTCACAAGTGTGCAGAAAGTAAATGAAGCACCATACTATGTTTTATGTAAAAACATACCTGGGGAGTGACAAATATGTAAAACTATGGTAATCAGCATGAAATTGGGATTACCCTCTGTGTTTCAAATGTAATTTGGAACTGAAATTTACAGTACTTCAGAGAAGTATTGCTGAAACCACTGAGTAGTCAAGTTACCAGTTATTCACCCCAGTGAATTACTCAATTACTTGCTTTTAGCAGGTAGTAATTTTTTGAGGAAAACCTGTTTCTCTGCAATTTTTTTTTCTTACTGCAGGTCCTTCTACAGAACCATCTGTAGTGGAATCAAAGGATCGGAAGGCAAATGCTCATTTCATACTGAAATTGCTGTGTGACAGTGTTGTTCTACAACCTTATCTTCGAGAATTGCTGTCAGCTAAGTAAGGATTTTCATATGAGTTCTCACTATCCTTTGTAATGCTACATTACCTGAAATCAATTGCATAGAAGCCTTTTTCAAAAGGTTACATAAAGGCCTGTTAGTTAAAATTGCTAATGTTAGAATACAGCTGTGTTTTGTCCTGCCATCCTTTAAAAGGATGTCTATTTCACAGAAGTACACTAAATAAGAGTGCTTATTCACTCTGTAGTTTTGCTGTTTGCACAAGATCAGCAGTGCTAAGTTTTCATATATTTGCATCCTATGTCTCCTGTTATAATGAAAAAATTCAGTGTTTTAATTTGTCTGTTGGGGTATTTTTTGCCTAGGGATGCAAGAGGCATGACACCATTTATGTCAGCAGTTAGTGGTCGGGCATATCCTGCTGCAATTACAATTCTAGAAACTGCGCAGAAAATTGCTAAAGGTACAACAGTTTTAGTAATTGTTAGTGTGTGGTTTCCTTCTAAACTTTGGCATGTGTGCAGAGTCGTTATTAACACTGTGGATTGCTGCATGTTGTGGAAATTTTGCTATTATGGAGTATCTTCCTCTTTTGTAGTTTGTATATTGCAATAGATTTCTATGCATATTATTGCTTTTGTGTTCTTTATAGTCTTTTTGGCATTTCATTGCTTTATAAACCAGTGGGTTAAGGTATTATTTTTTGGTAGCAGAAATGTATCACATGGAACTACTTTCTTGAAATTGGAAAAATCTGATATGATACAGTGATATGCCAAGCTAGATCCTGTTCCTGAAAAGACTTACATACAAACAAATATTTTGTAACTCTCTTTTAGTGTTGGTATTTATTTTTTTAGGAGAAATGTGTGAAACTGAATTTAGGGGAAAAACTTAAACACATTAGACCTTGTCACACCACAGTTCTGTAGGACTTTGTGTGGGAGAAGAATATTCCTCTTAAGAATATGGTCTGTAATCCTTCAAAATGGTGATTCAGTGAATTGATTAAAGTATTAGTGAATTTACAACTGGGGAAGAGATAATGGTTGTGTTTTTCAGTTAGGAATTTGCAGTGGCTTCTATAAGAAATAATGTGACAAGCAGAAAGTTTTCTCAAAAAGCGATAACAGGTTTTATTCAAACTTCTAATTCTGTAGGAGATTTTGTAATGGCAAGCATCTGCCAAGAATGGATTCTTTTGGTGTGTTTTTTATTTTTTGAGGGTTGTTTTTAACACTGTTATTCTATTATTTTAGCTGAAGCAACTTCCAGTGAAAAAGAAGATGATGTGTTTATGGGAATGGTTTGTCCTTCTGGTACAAATCCAGATGACTCTCCTTTGTATGTTTTGTGTTGCAATGATACATGCAGTTTTACCTGGACTGGTGCAGAACATATTAACCAAGTAAGCTTTTTTTTTTTTTTTTAAGCAAATACGAATGTGTTTCAACCATGTATTGTGTTAGTCTGCTAATCTGATTTTTAAATTATTAATTGCATTGTTTAAATTACTGTAACTTTTAAGTCTGGTGTAGTTACTGCCTCCCCAAACTGCTCTGTAGTTTCAAAGCTGACGGTGTTCCTCAGAATATTGTTGTTACTGGGTGTGGCTTTTCCCCTCTGGCTATCTTTGGCAAGAATTTTGATGGACAGGGCTCTTTAAAAACACTGAATTTTCTAACTTAACAACTAAGTTTCACTTTCTAGAACTGACCTACTTTTAAGTTTAGGCGTCAATTTAAACAAGTGCAGTTTTATTGTAACCTGGAATAGTGTGAGATTGCAAGCACTGTAAGGAAAAAACTATACATAAATTTTTTTTCTTTTTTTTTTTAGGATATATTTGAATGCCGAACATGTGGCCTATTGGAATCACTTTGTTGTTGCACAGAATGTGCAAGGGTCTGTCACAAAGGACATGACTGCAAGTAAGTGTTGTGTTCCGTTTCTTATAATTAAATCAGTATTTTGTGGTTTCCTCTGTTTACTGATACTTAATAAATTTTTCCATTGCTTGAAGTGTTCCAAACTTAGAGAACAGAAGATTAATAAAATAGTTTTGCGTCTACTCTGTAAGATTTATTTAATTGGTCAGAATTAAAAGAGTAACCTGAAGCAGTTTTGTATTTTCCACTTTGTAGTATTTAGAGTAAATGAGTAATTCTTAAAGTGCATAATATGGTAAGAACATCATATCTAACTAATACTGTGTTTTCATTTTGGGTGCCCCCCAGAGTTTTATGAATCCTGATTATTCTTGTGAATTTTTGGAAATAAATGTGGCGTATTCATCTTTTAAAAGACAACTGTAACAAAGGGAAAAGTGAGCAAACAATAAAAAAACCTCAGATCAACCCAGCCCAAAGCTTTGAAGCTGCATGTGTTCTGTGCTGCTGTTACAGGTGTAAAAGTTACAGCATTGATATCCTAGCTATAGTAAGCTAACAAATACAATTATAAAGATATTCTCAGCACTGTAACAGTTACTGAGATTATACTGCATGTCATGAGTATTTTCAGCTTAACTTTCTTGGATGGAGGCTATTTTAGGGAAGAATAAATAATCTTGGATGAGTTTTACTATGGCAGTATGAAAAGCTCTGTAATGAAACTGCCCTCTTAAGATGAGTGTGGGAAACATGGATGACAAACGTCATGTGCTGCCACATACAAAATCTGTATTTCTCTTTTTTAAGTTAGGTTTTGGCATTTTGCTACTATCAGAAGCAAAAAACTCCAGAAGGAATCTAAGGGTGTGCACTAACACCCTCAGCTTGTGTAGAAAAGATTTTGGTATGTTACTGAATAGTGTTGCAGTTCACCTTTTCCATTTCTTGTAGGCTCAAAAGAACATCCCCAACAGCCTATTGTGATTGCTGGGAAAAGTGCAAGTGTAAGACACTAATTGCTGGACAAAAGTCTGCTCGCCTTGATCTCCTTTACCGCCTGCTCACCACCACAAATCTTGTTACCATGCCAAATAGCAGGCAAGTTCATATTAACATTGACTAAGGCAGAATTTTTTAAATTATTTTTGTAAATATATGTGGTATATTGTATTTCCACTAACAATTTTTTCATTACAGAGGAGAACATCTGCTGTTGTTTTTAGTACAGACAGTTGCCAGGCAAACTGTAGAACACTGCCAGTACAGACCACCTAGAATTAGGGAAGATCGTAATCGTAAAACTGCAAATCCTGAAGGTAAGAGCTGTTTCAGTGAAATAAATGGCAAACTCCATATTTCAGTACCTCTTTCTTATGTTGGTGGTTTTTTTGTCTTCTTAGATTCTGATATGCCTGATCATGATTTAGAACCTCCTCGTTTTGCCCAGCTAGCTCTGGAACGTGTTTTACAGGACTGGAATGCACTGAAGTCCATGATCATGTTTGGCTCCCAGGAAAATAAAGACCCGTGTGTATCTACAAATAGTTGTCAACATAAAGTTTGATCTGGTATTTGAGACCTGCTGACTTACATAAATTTATTTCCCGTCTTTTTGTTTTTTCCAAGTCTTAGTGCAAGCAGTAGGATAGGTCATCTTCTGCCTGAAGAGCAAGTTTACCTTAATCAGCAAAGTGGAACTATTCGCTTGGACTGTTTTACACACTGCCTTATTGTCAAATGTACAGCAGACATTTTGGTAAGCACTCTTAGCCATGTTTTACATAGGTTTTCTGATTAATATGATATTATAAGGTATGTCAGGTCATGTGCTTGTAGACTAATTTGAAACTAACTTCAAGTTAATCTTGGTTTTGTGAATTTTTACAGTTATGACTGTGATCTCCCTTTGAGTCTTAATCTCTCTTGTTTCATGCTTTGAAATTACGCACAACTAATGGGTTGTAATGACCTCTTTCTTCAGCTGTTAGATACTTTGCTGGGTACTCTGGTAAAGGAATTACAAAACAAGTATACACCAGGACGCAGGGAAGAAGCTATTGCTGTTACAATGAGATTCCTGCGTTCTGTGGCAAGAGTGTTTGTCATTCTTAGTGTGGAGATGGCTTCCTCCAAAAAGAAAAAGTAAGTGGTGAAGATGTGTGTTGATTGTGGTGGCTCTTTTCCTTAATTAAAATTTTTTTTTCTTATAAAATGAGTTGATAAAAATCAACAATAGGCAGAAACATATGAATTGTATTGTGTTCTGTAGACAGACAGATTTGGAAAGCTGCAAATCTCAAGATTGCACAGTAGTTGCTGGTATGTCATGTAACTTCTTAATGCAGTGCTTGTTAATTTACATGTTCATACCGAACCTTTCTGTTTACAGTGTTAGGGTTTTTGGAAATAGTTTTTTTTTAACATAAAATAATTACAGTGTATGGTTATTTATCAGTAGTAGATTTAGATATCAAGCCTTAATCTTGAATTATTGAATGAAAAATGTTTTTCACTGACTTGAATAGCTGCATATTGTTTCTATACACACAAATGCATGTATCTGTTAAAGATGATGTTTTGAGAAAAAAATTAGGACAATTAATATTGCCATGAAGTTTTTGGGGAAAAAAAGACGTATTTGACATTTATCTTTCTGTATTTTTCCCCCAGCAATTTTATTCCACAGCCAATTGGAAAATGTAAGCGTGTATTCCAGGCATTACTGCCCTATGCTGTTGAAGAGTTGTGCAATGTAGCAGAATCTCTAATTATTCCAGTCAGGATGGGAATTGCACGTCCTACAGCACCCTTTACCCTTGCTAGCACTAGTATAGATGCCATGCAGGGAAGTGAAGAACTGTTTTCTGTGGAGCCTCTGCCTCCCAGACCATCATCTGACCAGTCTAGCAGGTAAAACTTGTTAAAGCTTCCTATCTCTTCTTTTCGAAGACTTCTTAAGGGTGGTTTTGTTTTGGAGATTTTGTTAGCTTTCCGTTAAGTGATATCCAGAGATCCAAATCTACTTTTTATGAGGATTTATTTTTATATATTTTTCTTTTAAGTTCTAGTCAGTCTCAGTCATCCTACATAATAAGGAATCCTCAGCAAAGACGAATCAGCCAGTCACAACCAGTTCGTGGCAGGGATGAAGAACAAGATGATATCGTGTCAGCTGATGTAGAAGAGGTCAGTTTTATTTTTTGTACTTGTTTTTCTTCTCAGTGTGGCACACCTTGTGCATTAGCCCATGCTTTAACATCTGAACTCGAAATCCATGCATCAAGACCTCTGATTTGAAAAAGATGTTAAGTAGTACTTCATGAAATCCTACAGTACTGTGAGCATTTTTAATAGAACTTTGTAATTGTTATTTTCTGTTCTATTTCTCCCTGTTAAAAAAATTTTAAAGTCTTTCAGCACATGGCTGCTATTATGTAGGTTCTGTTAGAGAGCTGGAGGGTCTTTCAGCAGATGATAGCCCTTCAGTATTTAGAAACCAATTCTAGGTTTTGTAGTCAGTTTTATCCTTTATCCTTACAGCATTAAAATCTAATGTTCAAGGCTGTTTTATTTGTGCATGTGATTTTTTTTTCCACAATACTGTAACCTGTACAGCGACGTACAACGACTGTGGCTGTAAGTTCATTTCTTGTTCACATCAGTTCAATTTTGCAGTCATCTTTCTAAGATGTGTTTTTTTAAATGGAACTTTGCACTCTGGTTTGGAAAACACATAGGTTCTCTAGTATTGAAGAGAGTCTGGCATAATATTACAATGCTCTTTCCAGGTTGAGGTGGTTGAGGGGGTGGCTGGTGAAGAAGACCATCATGATGAACAGGAAGAACATGGTGAAGAAAATGCTGAAGCAGAAGGACAGCATGATGAGCATGATGAGGATGGTATGTATAATGTACCTCCTGCATTTACTGCTTCAATGAGAAAACTATGCATCAAAAAGAAAAGCATCTTTGGAGTTACCAGTGATAATGATTTGGGAGATTTGCACAAGTAGAGAGAATCCAAGGGTTCCAGACTGCTCATCTTATGGAAGGACGTGTAAAATTATAGATAACTTGTAGTAGACAAGTATATGAACTTTTTCTGGTTGAGGAGAAAATATTAAGGTCCCATAGGTATCAGATGTTATTATAGTCTTGGTTAACAATGTATTTTACGTTTTTTGTTTGCTATTGTAAAATGTTGTTGACGGTAGATGTGTTTTCAAAAGTGATTTGAATCCTTGCAGGCTAGTTCTCAAACTAATCACAAAGTACTAAATTATGGTTCAATATTTTGTAGACAAGATTAATCAATTCTGTATGAAAATGTTTGAAATTAATATGACTTGTCTTGTATTACTTAGTTTAGGATTAGATGGCCCAAAGCTATGATTTTAAAAAAGTTATCTTCTTCTCTTTCTGACTATACTTTGTGTTTCCAGTCAATCCATTTACAGTACAGTAAATATGTTTACTGATTTGCTGAATATTCAAACGTTTCTTTCTTACAACTGGAATAGAACATGTATATTTAATTAGATTTTTTTAAAGTTTTCAAGTATTCCGTAAATACTAGTTGAAACAGCATATGGTACATTGTCCTACACAATGTGCATGTACATGTGTGTGAAGAGTTGTGGAGTCATTTGGCTTGAATGACTAATTCTGAATCCTAAAAGCCTTTATTTTCACTGTGTGTTGAATGTACATCTGCAGTGCAGAATGAGAACAGGTTGCTAATTGCTGGAAAATAAGAAAACATGCTCCAGGTGTTGTTGGGTGTCTGCATTGCTTTTATGACCCCCCTGCATATCCATTAACTTCTGCTTAATAGTAAGAGGGCCTGGGGTTTGTTTGTGTCTTACGTGAGTCACTACAGTAATTCTAATTTTGTCTTTTAAACGTGAAATGTTTTATGCATTGTTTTTACAGGCAGTGATATGGAGTTGGATTTGCTAGCTGCTGCTGAAACAGAAAGTGATAGTGAGAGTAACCACAGTAACCAGGACAATGCCAGTGGGCGCAGAAGTGTTGTCACTGCAGCTACTGCTGGGTCAGAAGCAGGTACACCACATCTTTTTGGGTTTCATCTAGCTGGTTAAATTTAGATCCTAGGAGTAAGTACCCTCCTCCTTTCCCAGATTTCCTGTTTTTCCTTTGCTCTAATAGTAAAGTACTAGGCAGACTTTTTGGACCAAAAAATGCATTAAGATGTGACCTATATATTTTGCTCTTACGGAGCATCTGCAGATGTTAGAGATTACCTTGCACTCTTGTGTAGCGAAATGAAATGTTCTCACTTAAGCGTATAAGTTTAAAACAATGGTTTATGGTTTAGATCAATACATAAAACCTGAGCAGTCATTGTACAGGTTTTTGAGAGCAACTGCTTTACTGTCCAATTTGGAAGCATAATTTTTAGAATTCTTTTCCTAGGAATAGAATTAGTAAAGAATTTTTAAATCAGATTACTTCTTAATTTATATTTTGAAGTGTGAGTAATCATACTGCTTTTTCATTATGCCTGTGGATAATTAGCAGTATGTTATATGGATAATTTATTGAACATTTTCAATAGTGGTACCTGAACCTTTTTAGTATAGTGTAGTTTCTCACAGAAGAAGTCTGCTGTGCTGACATGATACATGTATACATGCACAGGTGTGGAGCTGTCAGTTATTGATGATTTTTCTCAACAGGAGCTAGCAGTGTGCCAGCATTTTTTTCAGAAGATGACTCTCAATCAAATGATTCCAGTGACTCTGATAGCAGCAGCAGTCAGAGTGATGACATAGAGCAGGAGACTTTCATGCTTGATGAGCCTCTGGAGCGAACCACAAATAGCTCCCATGCCAATGGTGCTGCCCAGGCTCCCCGTTCCATGCAATGGGCTGTACGGAATACCCAAAACCAGAGGACTACCAGCACAGCTCCCTCTAGTACGTCAACCCCAGCAGGCAAGTCTGAGTGAATTGCATGCATGAATGCCAGCCAGCTCTGGCTTTGTTCCTTCCTCTGCTTTTGTTTATTCTCTTAAGGATGAAATCTCATCTCTTTGTCATACTGCTGACCTACCTTGACTGTTTCAGTTCTAGTTTTGAATTTAAAAAAAGGAAAAGATCCATTGCAGTAAAGATCTGAGTATGCTTGCTGTAGATAGTAATTATTTGCTAGTTACAGTTGTGATGTCAGTAATATTTATAAGTTTATTTCTGCAAAATGTCATGATATCAATCAATACACAAACCACACAGCAAAGGTTAAATGAGTTCATTAATGTCATCTCTTCTTTTATGTTTAGCAAGTTCAGCGGGCTTGATTTATATTGATCCCTCAAACCTACGTCGGAGTGGTACCATCAGTACAAGTGCTGCAGCAGCAGCTGCAGCTCTTGAAGCCAGCAATGCAAGCAGCTATTTAACATCTGCCAGCAGCTTAGCAAGAGCATATAGCATTGTGATACGGCAGATATCTGATCTGATGGGTCTGATTCCCAAATACAATCACTTAGTATACTCCCAGATTCCGGCTGCAGTGAAGCTGACTTATCAAGATGCAGTTAACTTGCAGGTAAGAACATGGAAATTTTCATAGAGAAACATAATTTCAATATAACTGGGTTTTTTTAGGTAAAATTACAGAATTGTTGAGATTGAAAGTGGCCTCTGCATATTGGCTAGTCTAAATTTCTTTGAGGGTCAACAGGAGAAGGCTGCTCAGGACTGTCTTAGGTTTTGAATATCTCCAAAGATGGAGATTCCACAACTTCTCTGAACAACTTGTTAAGTGTTTGACAGCTCTTACAGTAAAAGAGGATTTTTCTTGATTTTAAAGGGACCTACAAAGTATTTCAATTTGTACCTATTGCCACTTGTCCATTCACTGGGTATCACTTAGAAGAGTCTGGTTTTGTATATTTCATATCTTTTTATCAGGTATTTATACACACTGGTAAGATCCTCCTGAGTTGGTTTCTTCAGTCTGAACTGTTCCAGTGCACTCAATCTCTTCTTATGTTAAGAGAGAGTGTGGGCTAAAGTAACTGTGGTTACATACTCCATTAAATTGGTATTATTTCGCATACATACATTCTTTCGAAAAAGGAACTTAAGTTGATTTTGTTTAAATAATGTCTGACTGATATGGAATTAATAGTTAAGTCAGAATTGACTAGTGATTTCTGCTAGAGATCTATTGCCGTATTCTATTTGACATGAACTATTGAGTCTGTACAAGAAGAAAGTTAGTAAGGGCCAAATAACTAAATGAGATAAAAGATTTGTACAGGTAAATGTACTGTTCTCTGTCCCTTTCTTCAGGGACATGGATATCCTTTCCATGTTATGCACATATTTTTTATGCAGTGCTCTTGACTGTCTGTTTTTGAAAATATATGTAAAATGCATCTGTAGAGAAAATAAATGTCAGACAGCAGTCTTCCCCTTCATGTATAGACATTAGTTTCAGAGACTGACAAGGCAGGAGGGATTCCAGAGCATTCAGAAAGTATGTAACAACTTGCACCTGGGCATAGTTTATAGGGTAAAATCATATATACTGAATTTAGTACAGAAGTCAGCTGTCAGAGTAACACAGCTGCTTTGTGGGGGCAAGAAATCAAGGGATGCTGTTTTCTGTTAGTAGTGCTGTGTAGGGATGTGAAAACCTGATGACAATATATTTACTTGTAATTGAGCCACATGGTATTTGTATGGCTCTGTTTTCACAGTGTGATGGAAGGAAAAGACTTCAGATTTGGGAGAGGAAGGTTAGAAAGATATTCTGGGATCAAAAACTGGGGTAAATACACAGGGAAAGAAATAAGAGAGTGTAGTTTTATTATGGAGGAGGCTAAAATAATTTTCTGTTCAGGAGATTCTTAACAGGGAAAGTGAACAGGAGATCTGTCCAGCTGAGGCAGCAAGAGGTTTGTATTAGCACGTGAAAGCTGAACAGTGGAGGTTTCCTTTGGACACAGAAACAGGGTTGAGACAGCATTTTGTTGGTCTAGTGCATCAGAAGTGTGAGGGATGTTTTCGAAGACCAGAATGTAGAGGAATGAAGAAAGCAGACTGATGGATAAAAAAATCCAAGAGGTCAATGGAGTTAGCAGATGGCAAGAAAAGCAGGCTGCAGAGCCAGTAGTGGTAACAGGGGAAGCAAAGATGAGACCAGGTGGTGAGACTTGCATGCAGACACGGTTCTCTGTGCAGGTCTTAACTTCGTTGTCTTCACTGGGTAATTTGCCAGGGGTGAAGAATGCTGGAAGATCTGGCAGGATGAGGGCTGTTAAAGTTAATAGAAAGTCAGGAATTAAGCTAAAATTGCCAGGCTGTGCACACCTGGGAGATGCTGAATGGTGCTGAATGGTTGTAAGGGGAGGAGTAGAAGAGATGCCCAAAAGACAGAGAGATGATGAGAATGCTTTATAGATAGCAAAGTGTTAAGTGATGAGAGCTGCATACCACCACAGTAAATCAGCAGTCTTAACAGAGCTTTCAGAAATCAATCATTGGTAATTCTTGACCTCTTTGTAGGGAATCAGGTGGAGGCTTATGTTAAGATTTCATTCTCATCATCTAGTTCTGTTGTTTGCAAAACTAATTAAATCTCATTTTCTGTAGAATTACGTGGAAGAAAAGCTTATTCCTACTTGGAATTGGATGGTCAGTATCATGGACTCTACTGAAGCTCAGCTGCGTTATGGTTCAGCATTATCATCTGCTGGTGATCCTGGGCATCCAAATCATCCTCTCCATGCTTCTCAGAACTCAGCTAGAAGGGAAAGGATGACAGCCCGTGAGGAAGCCAGCTTAAGAACTCTTGAAGGAAGAAGGTAAGAAAACAGTTTGATTACTGCATGCAATATGAATTACCAGTTTTATAGTCAAATCTTATTCACAGACATCTTAGGAATCTAATGTTGTAGCATTGGAATGTAGTTACTGTTTTGATTTCCTGTGTTGTTGCTACAATTTGGTTTATTCTGATGTACTAGAGTCATCTTGAGCATTAGCTGTTTACAATGTACTGCATCTGAACTGCTTGTTCTATGCTTGTAGCTTATAATCACTATTTTTGTGTGGAGTTCATTGAGATTTTACATCCAAATTTCAAATATAAGGCTTATACATAAAGTACATGTTGTCCTGTGATGCCTGATGTCTCTGTATTCAATCCTTTTCCTTCACTAGACGTGCTACTTTACTCAGTGCCCGTCAGGGAATGATGTCAGCACGCGGCGATTTCCTGAACTACGCACTGTCCTTGATGCGTTCTCACAACGATGAGCACTCAGATGTTCTTCCTGTTCTGGATGTCTGCTCACTAAAGCACGTAGCATATGTTTTTCAAGCCCTTATTTATTGGATTAAAGCAATGAATCAACAGACAACATTGGATACTCCTCAGCTGGAAAGGAAAAGGTATTGAGGTTGACTCCCAGAAACAGAACTTAAGCAAAAGTGGCGTAAGCCCTTTTGATTCAGTCAGTGGCATTGTTCCTCAGTAACTTCTAGAAATATATGAATTAATCTGTAGGTCTGTGTGGGGATGTGTAGTAACATACATATATAAAAAGAATTTCTGTAATGGTATGTAATGTACCTGTGTTTGATAAGCCTGTTGGCAGTACACAGTTCACTTCTTTTTATGCTGATTGCTGTAAAATGTTTCCTTACTGTTGAAACTTGAGTTGGATACTCAACTCCGTAGCAGTGCCTCTAAAAGACATACTCAGGACAATTTCTCAGCTAATGACATGGGACATACGTTTGACATAATAACAACTTAGATATCTGTCAAACATGTTATAGATGACATTGGAGAAAATGTCAGTGTCTGATATAATGGGCTTTGTGGTTTTGGTTTCCATTTGGTTGTGTGCCTTTGAGCCTTACCTGATATTTAAAGCACAGTAGGGAAATCAATAGATAAAAATGTCCTTGAGTTGAAAACCTGCTACTTCAACTATAGCATTTTACAAGGTACATTTATTAATTTTTAAGTTGTTTTAAGATTTCTTTTTATATTTTTAAAATTTCAAATGGCAATTAATGATCACAGAAATGTCCACATGTTGGTAGTCTACACCATCTGTTCTCATTTCTTACTAGGTTTTTAGGTAATGTACCCGAGCAGTCCTAGTCGATAGTTAAATGCAGATCTTTACCCCTTTCTGCTCCTAATTTTCAATACTGCGGGTCAAACTTTAAGTTTGATTTTCTCTACAAATTTAGTAACTGTAAAATATGAGATGCTGGTATTTTAGATATATATTGGACTGCTACTTTAGTGGCAATACTATGTTCTATTTATCTTGGTAACGTAAGGTTTGTTGACCTCAAAAGTGTACCAGAGGGGGATGTTATCAACAGTAGTTTCCTTACAAGTAAGAATGATACAATACAGTAATCAAGTTTTTGTACTGTCTGACTTGAGTAGTTACAGCCACAGCTTTAACCCTTTTCCAGGCAGTAACATACTTCCAGAAGCTGCTTTTCCCCCAAAAAATTGACATACTGAGATCTGTCAAATAACTATTCATCAAAGAATTGCTAAATTTGCATGAAGTGCTTATAAAACTATGAAGGCCTAGACCTTTTCAATTAAAAGTGAGTGGTTCAAACAGTTGCTTCTCTTAGATGACATATTAGTCGTCTGAGTGAAATGAACTTTTATCAGTCTTCATCTAGTTTCAGAACACATTTCACAATGCATAAACTGCCAGAAATGAATACTAATCAAATTTCTTGACCCTTTTTGTAATACAGTGAAATAAAGTTTTTTAATGTGCAGCTTGCAGACTTACCTTCTGAAATGTCATCAGTGAGATTGTTTTTAAATTTTGGAATAGCATTCACTTGCATAGTTCTTCCACTAATGCAGGGTTCCTAAAATTTTTATATTTATATAGTGTTTAAAACCAAGCATACTCATCACTGCCCAAAGGTGTAACTTTTAAGATCAGAACTGGTAGGTGGCCAAATGGCTCCAAGGGTAACTGTGCTGATGTAGTGAGTATAGAAGTTCTCTACAGTGCTTCAGTTTTAGAATGAGTTTGGTTTTTTTATGTATAACTCTTAAGTACACTCCTGATTATGCTACCGATGTAGATGTTTTGCCTAGTAATTTCTTCTAGATGATTGACTTTTCTTGTTTTCTTTTCTTTTGTTGTTGTTGTTTTGGGTTTTTTTTAATGAAGAACTCGGGAGCTTTTGGAACTGGGTCTTGACAACGAAGATTCAGAACATGAAAATGATGATGATACCAATCAAAGTTAGTATACAAAAATTGACATAGCATACCAAAATGCCAGACTTTGTTAGTGCTTTTTCCGTTTAGCTAGCTGAGACTTAGAATAAATTTTGCTACTTGTATATGTAAAGTTGGGTTTTAGTAAGATTTTCTTAGCATTGTTGTTTTCCCAAGTTTCTTCTGCCATTGCCTATTTCATTGCCTCTCATTTCAGGGCCATCTTTTCATCTCCTTTCTCACTAAACCACAGCATTTCTGCCCTTACCATTCGGCATTAAAATTTGTATCAGAGTTAAACTGATTTTTTTGATCTGATGAAACTGTGCTGAAAATGATAGAATGTATACTCTTACATACAGTGTAGGAGTGCTTGTCCAGTAGAGCGAGGTATAGTAAAAAGATTAAAAGTGATAACTAAGCAAACTAATCAAAATACAGCATTTACAGAAGCATCCTTAGATGTAGAAGGATGAACATCTGTAGAAGTATTACATTTGCAGAGATTCTCCTCTAGTCAGATAGCTAAGAGGGAAGGATATTAATTTTTGGCATTTTATATCCTTTGCTTTTATAACTGAGAAAACTGATGTGAAATGTTCTCTGATATTTAGGTGCTACACTCAATGACAAAGATGATGACACCCTCCCAGCAGAGACTGGCCAAAACCATCCATTTTTCAGACGGTCAGACTCTATGACGTTCCTCGGCTGCATTCCACCCAATCCTTTTGAGGTTCCTCTGGCAGAGGCCATCCCCTTGGCAGACCAGCCACATCTGTTACAGGTGACATCAGAGATGGTGTTTTGGAAGAAAACTGCAGTTTGCTTTTTCATTCCTCACCGAAGTATATTATTGACCCAGAACGCTTTTGTCACTTTTCAGCCAAATGCTCGCAAAGAAGATCTGTTCGGCCGACCCAGTCAGGGTCTCTACTCATCTTCTGCCAACAGTGGGAAGTGCTTAATGGAAGTTACAGTGGATAGAAACTGCCTTGAGGTAAATGGAAAGCTTTTATTATTTTAAACAATACGGTAATTTAGACTAGAACCTTCATTCTTTTAAAAGACACTTCAGTGTTTTCAGAGAGAATTTTACGTAGCTTTTAGAATGATAATTTAAAAGCTCAGTGCCTGTGAAAACTTGAAATCTTTATGAAAAGTATGCTTAATGTGGAAACTTGATGATTATTGATTTTTAGCGCCTTTCAGGTAATTTTTTTAAATGCAGCAGTACAATCCTGAGTTAATTTTGGAATGCTAATTATATAATTATTTTTGATAAAAAGAATTAAATCTTCCTATAGTCCTGTAGATTTGACTTGCCTTCAGACTGAACAATAATTGGCAAGCATACGAAATGTAAACATACAGTGGGGAATTTTTTTAATTTATTGAAATGATTGAGGTTGCTGTGTTTTAACAGGTCAATAACAGTGTTCACTTTTGTGTGATTTAAAATATACATCTGTGAATATATGTGCTGAAAATGCCTTCTAGGCTGCTTTGAAAATGCAATTAAATTTTACTTCTCCTTTAGGTTCTTCCAACTAAAATGTCTTATGCAGCCAACTTAAAAAATGTTATGAGCATGCAAAATCGGCAAAAGAAGGAAGGGGAAGAACAAAATGTGCCTACAGAAGAATCTGAGAGTTCAAAACCAGGGCCTTCAGCTCACGATCTTGCAGCACAACTGAAAAGCAGCTTGTTGGCAGAGATAGGATTAACAGAAAGTGAAGGGCCACCTCTCACATCTTTCAGGTAGCTGAGTTAAAAATTACTCTTAGAAATATTACAGATCTGATAAATGGCTGTTTGGGACTCTGGAAAGTCTTTTTTAAATTAAAATGGGTAGCTTAATTTAGTTTGCATTTGTAGTTTGTGATTAGTAGCTTCTAAAGTGAATAGTTGAACAGTCTTCAAAGAGGTCTGTGCAAACTGTAGACAAATTCCTTTACTCCATGACTTCCTGCTGCAGACCTACTGTGATGTCTTGTATGCCTGGGTAGCCAAGCTGAACAATTAGAACTGACAACTTGCCATCTGTGTCTCGTGGTGCTGCCCACACTGGATGCAATTTTTGGGACTGAATTGCCCTCACTTCAAATTACAGCTTTTTAAAAAGAAATTAGGGTCTTGATTGAAGGGAGACCGGTAACAGTGAGTTCCATATAGCAGCAAAGTTACCTGCTTTTGGAGTAATTACCCTTTGGAAGCAAGACTTGTGTTTCAGCTGAAACTAAGCAGCTTCTTGTGCTTTTGTCCACAGACTTAGTGTATTGTGTCATTGTTTATCAGGAATAAAAAATTTAGTTGAAGGCAGAGAGTAAGAAAAAGCCAAAGCATACAAAATGTGTCTGAAATTTAACTTGATTCCATGTATCTATCATTTTTTCTTCTTTCTGTCAGGCCACAGTGTAGCTTCATGGGCATGGTTATTTCTCATGACATGTTGCTGGGACGCTGGCGCCTTTCTTTGGAGTTGTTCGGTAGAGTATTCATGGAAGATGTTGGAGCAGAGCCAGGATCGGTATGTATTTCTCAGTGTAAGGACAGTTCCTCTTATAACTAAATTGTGACTCTCCCTGATGATTCTGATTTTGGGCTTTGTGTTTGGTTTTTTTATTATTTTTAGATCTTGACTGAATTAGGTGGCTTTGAAGTAAAGGAATCGAAATTCCGCAGGGAGATGGAAAAACTTAGAAACCAGCAATCGAGGGATTTAACATTGGAGGTAAAAAATGTTAGTTTATCTTCTGAATACATTTTCATTAAAAGTTGAATTATTACACTATCTTGATAGGAGAAGTTGTATTTCAGAGTCTGCAAGTAGGTGTCTTAAATCATACTTTATGAGTTATGTTGCAATTACTCTGTAGTTTTTGCCAGTCTAAGTGATATTTTTTGAGTCTGTGCAGCAGTGTCCAGAAATTTGTTGTGAAGATGAAAGTCTCTCAGTATGATAATTGGTAAAGAAAAAACTTTTTTTGTGTTTTTTACTAGGTTGATCGAGACAGAGATCTTCTAATTCAGCAGACCATGAGGCAGCTCAACAATCATTTTGGTCGCAGGTGTGCTACCACTCCGATGGCTGTACACAGAGTGAAAGTTACTTTTA
The DNA here is from genome assembly GCA_013399195.1 of Dicrurus megarhynchus. Classification (NCBI taxonomy): domain Eukaryota; kingdom Metazoa; phylum Chordata; class Aves; order Passeriformes; family Dicruridae; genus Dicrurus; species Dicrurus megarhynchus. The sequence continues at coordinate 590,781 of VXAD01012225.1, read as the reverse complement.
AGGATGAGCCTGGAGAAGGCAGCGGTGTAGCGCGAAGCTTTTATACTGCTATTGCACAGGCTTTTCTGTCAAATGAGAAACTGCCAAATCTAGATTGTATTCAGAATGCCAACAAGGGTACCCATACAAGTAAGTGATGCACAGCAGTTAATCTACAGAAAATATTCATAAAAACCTTGGGTGCTTTTTTTACATAGAAATACTTGACATTGTGCCAGAGACATCTCTTGTTAGCTCAGCCCAGAATCCATAAAAATTGTGTGTTAGTTCTCTGGAGCAAGGAAATGGCTTTTCCCTCCCCCCACACTTTCAGAAACAGGAACCTCTTGTTTTTCTCGCAACAAGAGTCTGCTTTAGATGTGTGCAGCATTTTTGAGTGTCCTTCTCTCCAATAGGTAATAATTGTCAAGATTTTAGCTATTAAGAGCTGATACATTTTAATATGGCTGCTCCATCTGACTTGCCACAAACACCTTTTAATGTTTTTGAAAGTATATATAAACTCTTAAAGTATTTTGTCATTTTTAAATTGGTACAAACACTTCAGGTCCTTTCTGAAGTTTGGCTGAACCCAACCACTGCTTCAAATGAAGTGGTTCTGTCTCACTGATGTCTTTCAAGCTCTTCCAAAAGTTAGTCTTCCTTACACTGAAACTTAGGTAGGCGAGAGAAATATAAAGATGTTTAAGTTTATGAGGTTTTTTGCCCTTCAGGTCTGATGCAGAGATTGCGAAATAGGGGAGAGAGAGATCGGGAAAGGGAGCGAGAGAGAGAAATGCGGAGAAGTAGTGGCTTGCGAACTGGTTCTCGGAGAGATAGGGATAGGTAAGTGATAAATCTTTGACTTGTTGAAGATATTTTGTCAAATAGAGTAATTGCCTTGGATATTGTCAGGAAAGATACTTTTACTTCCTCCAAGTAAAGGAGTCTTTTTCAGGAGCAATCTGCAGGGTAATTTCTTGAAATTCAGTCTCTACCTCTAATCCTTTAAAGAATTATTATGCTTACTTTAGCATTAATAGGTTATGTCTCAACCACAGGCCATCCGTCTCTTTTGCTAAAACAATAACAAAAACTTGTGTACTAGAATAAAATTGTGAGGTGGTTTAGAAACAACAGTGCCATTGGTGGCATAGGTCTGACTGCTGTATCCAAAACACGAGTAATAATAAAATCTCTGGTTCATTTTGATTCTCTCTCTCTGATTCATTCTCTCCAAGCAGCTATGAGCAACACTACTATTCCAGCAGTAAAGCTAATGCTAATATGAATCTGTGTGCAAATGGTATTGTTCCAGAGGATTTTTGCATTTTTCCTCTGAAATGAGTACAACCTGCTCTGATTATCTTAAGGGACTTCAGAAGACAATTGTCCATTGACACAAGGCCTTTTAGGCCAGCCTCAGAAGGAAATCCTAGCGATGACCCTGACCCTCTCCCAGCACACAGACAAGCCCTTGGAGAACGACTCTACCCTCGAGTGCAAGCAATGCAGCCAGTAAGACTTCTCCAATACACTTAATGATTGTTCTTCTCACCTTGTAATGTAAACGTGTATTTCCTTATCCATGATTGAAATAATTGAAACCTAATTGAAAATATTTGAACATGTAAGACTGTTTTATTTTCTTTTTAATTTTGTTAAGATTTTGTTTCTATAATTTGTTGTTTAGCTTAGGAGGTATCTTGTAATATGTTCTCTATTTAAAATACCAAAACTTTTGTAAGACCTATTTGAAAGTGAGGGAACTGGAGGAGAATAGTAAGACCTATCACTCCTTTATCCCCAGGCATTTGCAAGTAAAATCACAGGAATGTTGTTGGAGTTGTCTCCTGCTCAGCTGCTTCTGTTACTAGCTAGTGAAGATTCCCTTAGAGCAAGAGTTGATGAAGCAATGGAACTCATTATTGCACACGGCAGGTAAAGTATCAAGAAGTGAGAACTGATTTTGTGGCCAAAGCACTTGTACTGTTCTACATCTAACTCCAATACATGCAGCTTATTCCTTGATAGTGTAGATATTTTTCTTTGAACAAGTGATTTTTTGGCTTTGGTTTAATCTATCTGACTGGTTTCAGAAAATGACAATTCCTTATTGAGAGCAGCCCTGCTGAGAAGGACTTGATGGGTGCTGCTGGATGAGAAACTGGACATGAGCTGGCAATGTGCCAGATGTGTCCTGGGCTGCATCAGAAACAGCGTGGCCAGCAGGTTGAGGGAGAGGATTCTGCCCCTCTGGTGAGACCCCACCTGCAGTGCTGCATCCAGCTCTGGGGTCCCCAACACGGGAAGGACATGGACCTGTTGGAGCAAGTCCAGAGGAGGCCACCAAGATGATCAGAGGAATGGAATACCTGTCTTATGAGGAAAGGCTGGGAGAATTGGGGTTGTTCAGCATGGAAAAGAGAAAGCTTATGTGACCTAATTGTGACCTTCCAGTCCCTTAAGGGAACCTACAAAAAGATGGAGAGGGACTTAATACAAGAGCACGTTATGACAGTTCAAGGGGGAATGGGTTCAAACTGAAAGAGAGTAGGTTTAGATTAGATAACAAGAAGAAATGTTTTACTTTGAGGATAGTGAAGCACTGGAACAGATTATCCAGAGAAGTTGTAGATCCCTTGGAGATATTACAAGGCCAAGTTGGATGGGGCTCTGAGCAACTTGATCTAGAGGAAAGTGTCCCTGCCCACAGCAAGGGGGTTGGAACTCTGTGATCTTCAAGGTCCCTTTCTAACCCAAACCATTCTATCATTCTGTGAGTCTGTGATTGTGAAATTAAATCTGCCTTTTTATTCCCTCCTCAAGGGAGAATGGTGCTGACAGTATATTGGATCTTGGATTGCTAGACTCTTCAGATAAAGTGCAGGTACCTGTTGCACAAAATTTATGTAAGATTCAGTTGTATCAGTTAATTTTAAAACTGGAAGCAATTGGAAGCTTTCTTTATCATGCAAGACAAAGTCCTATTTAATAATTTATTTTCTTCTAAAAGGATTAACAGTAATTAATCAAAAGTATAAAATGTTACTGGGAAATGTCACAGGAATTCTTAATCAATGGAACCTGAATCTTTGGGTCTAGTAGCAAGTAGCTTGTTGATGTGTGTCAGTAACTAGAATTAAGTGTGTTAATTGCTATTTTGACTTTCAAAACAGGAAAACAGAAAGCGACATGGATCCAGCCGCAGTGTAGTAGATATGGAATTAGATGATACAGATGATGGGGATGATAATGCACCACTTTTCTACCAACCTGGAAAACGAGGTTTTTATACACCAAGACCTGGTAAAAACACAGAAGCAAGGCTGAATTGTTTCCGAAACATTGGCAGGTATGCTACTGTGAACTTTATAGTCTGAAAAAATGTAAAAGACAATCATACATAACACCAGAGAGAGCACTGATGATCCAAGCTGGAAAAGCTGCCTTGTTTATGGTCTCTGTCTCTCACCCTGAGCCTAAATAGTGGGGAATTTGCATATGTCAACTTGAGGTTTCTTTTCCTGTTAAATTTTAATTTTTTATCCTTTTTTTAAAAAATCATGTATGTCCATGATTTTCATTTGTGACCGATAAAGTTGGAAAGCTAGCTCCAGCTTAATTATTAGAATATTGGAACTCTTTAATGTGAGTTTGCTGAAAGATCTCTAGTGTAATTTCTGCTGTACCAAAACAAACTCCAAACATGTATTTTCAGAATCCTAGGATTGTGCTTGTTGCAGAATGAACTATGTCCCATCACTTTAAATAGACATGTAATCAAAGTTCTACTTGGCAGAAAGGTAAGTTGAACATAAACATTTTAATTTCCTGCAATTACTTAAAATCTCATCTATAAAACTGGGGGTTTTTACCCTAACCACGTATGTATTAACTAGCCAAGTTGATACTGGAACTGTATGGATGTCTTTAATTTGAGGACTGTTAATTTTTTCGTTTCCTAGATTTTGAACAGAGTAGATGTACTAGAAGTTGGGTATTTGACTACGATGTAATGATTTGTAATAGGTTAGCCTTCAACTCTCTTCAGAAACTACATACTGTCTCTGCTTTTTCTCTTCCTGAGACTCAGAAAAGATCATGCTAGACAATGCTAGGCAATAGTATCTTAGCTTACAGCAAAGCTTTTTTTGTGGATATTTGAAAGAGCTCATAGAATTAATTTGTAATTAAAATTTTGTCTCAGGTGTAGGTATAATTTAATTCAGAGCAATAATTACCTAAACTTTAGACCAAAAATGCTACCCTGGCTCAGTAAAAACAAATAATGTATTGCACTTTTGATGCATTAGTCAGTGGTATTTTCAGTTCTGTCTGATGCAACAAACTTAAACCAAGGTTTGTTACTGTTGGTCTTTCCTTAAATTCAATTTTGATCACATAATCAGTTATCCAGCACAGTATAATCTTTAATGAAAAAGGGTTAATGGCAGAAATTACCTTTAAGTGTCCCCTGGTGTCTTCCAAGAGTGATTGCCTTCTAATTCTTCTCTTCAGGTTTTTCTTGTTGATGATGTATTCCTTCCAGTATTCTAATGTACCTTCTAAAGCAGACTGAAAGTAGGAGTTAAACTGCATTTATTTCCATGTGTTTGTATGCTTTGTTGCTAGTGCATAGACCTGGCACGGACCACGTAATTTTGAATATGTTCTTAAACATCTTTTATGTTTCAAAATTCTGTCCTTTTCTGTAGGTGAACTGGCACGACTTCGCTTTTTTTGATCCGGTTATGTATGAAAGCCTTCGGCAACTTATCCTCGCTTCCCAGAGTACAGATGCTGATGCAGTGTTTGCAGCAATGGATTTAGCCTTTGCAATAGACCTGTGCAAGGAGGAGGGTGGAGGGCAGGTAAGCACAGCTAAATGTGTGGCTCTGCAGTTTCAGAGTTTGGCAGCTGATGCAGGTTGTAGTGTGCACATAATCCGTGCACTTCTCAGATGGCAGATTAAACATTTTACTCTCCCTGGATTCAGTGCAGTGTTCTTAGGCATTGAAACCTGGATTTTTTTCTTGAAAGTCGTCTAGAGCCTACGTAGAGCCTGGCTACCATAGTCAATCCGAGGGAATTCTAAAAACTCACCCGTAGTAGTAAATTTTGCTTGGTTTTGGAGGTATATTAAGCAATAAATCTCTGGAGCATACTGTGGTGGTTGTAATAATGTCATTTCCTTTTTTTCCCTTTTCTTCTTCCCCTTTTTAAATAATCCTTATTTCTTTGCCATAGGTTGAACTTATATCCAACGGTGTAAATATACCAGTCACTCCTCAGAATGTATATGAGTATGTCCGGAAGTATGCAGAACACCGAATGTTGGTAGTAGCAGAACAGCCTCTACATGTAAGTCTTTAGTGGAGTGTTTTTAAAAAGAAGAAAAAAAAAATCTGTAATATTCTAGTCAGTTAATTATTTTCCTCATTGTGGTATTGCTAATCAGGTTTCTTTTGAAGTCTTTACAGCTTCATTAAAAGTATTTAATTTTCTTTTTTTTTTTAATTGTATAGCTGTATGTGCAGTACTGTGAAGACTAAGTACTTTGAGCAATTTACTTTATAGAATGAAAAATAATTTCTTTTATAGTGAGTCTCATTGATTAAATATAACCATATAAATGGTTCATTTCTTGAACTCAAATAGCAAAAATCCTCTTGGAACTTTGGCTTTGTATTTAGCAGCTACTTCCTTCTAATAATTTATTACCTTTGATTTGTTTGTATCCTTGTTCTAAGGAAAAATCAGTTATAAAACAACTTCTGCTAGCCTGGCAAGAAATGTAAAAATTGACTAGAAAACTATATTAAAAATTATTTTGTTTTTGAAGCCCTTTTAAAAAAAAACTTACGGAATATTATATTTTTGTAGACAGTTAATGAAGGTCCAGTCTGTCATACGATGCTACATCTAAACTTTGTTGCTTGTGCTCATTGTGGTTTCCTGCTGCACATCTGAGATTACCAGATAACCTCTGTGCATCTGAGGTCCAAATTCTCACAGAAAGAACATGTTCCTGAAATTAAGCTACTTGATCTCCATGTCTGCATATATTGATAGTTTGACTCTTTTTTGTTTTAGGGGTTGAAAACCCTTACACTTGTATTCATTTTGGAATTTTCTAAAGCAAATTGATTCATAGTATTCCATTTTGAATATGGAATTTCCAATCTTTTCAGGATATTACTTATTTATATAGAATACATGTGTGTGTGTGTGTATATTTTTGAAGCAGAGTTGGCATGTGTCTGAGGAAGCAAAGTAAAAGTAACGTGCAAGATGCGTTTTTTAAAAATTCTCATCAGATTCAGCACAGTTTAGCAAAATACCTGAACAGTTTAACATTAGAGACTGCATGTGCTTCTGCTCCTGCTGAAATACTAGCTCAAACCATTACTGCTTTCTTTTGCTGTAGTAGGTAGGGTTTAACAATTGGTGCAGTTCTTTGTTTCAGAAGATTTGCATCTCAGATGATAAAGCTTTGAAAGAAATGAACGGCTCAGAGAATATTGAATCTTGAGTTAAAGGGGATTTCACATGAAACTTTTCAGTGATGTGTTTAAAATCAATCTTAAAAGTTATTGGGTTACAATGTGCATTTTGTGGTTTTCACTTAAGGCAATGAGGAAGGGACTCCTGGATGTACTTCCAAAGAATTCATTAGAAGATTTGACAGCAGAAGATTTCAGACTTTTGGTAAATGGCTGTGGTGAAGTAAATGTGCAAATGCTAATCAGCTTTACCTCTTTCAATGATGAATCAGGTATGAAATAACTTACTCATAAACAGAGTTGCAGGAATAACTTAACACTGTTTGTTCTGTGTGGAGTAGTTACCATCATTAAACTTAAACTATCTCTTCAAATCTGGCATTAGTTAATAAGCCAGTGAAAGCTGTAATAAAGTTACTACTTGGGATTTTTTTTTTTTTACATTCCTTTGAAAATATTTACCTTCAGTTAAGGGAGGGTGGAGAAAGCATATTCTCCAACTTTGCTGTCACTAGATTAGTGACGTAATTTTAGAACTATAAATGTGATGGATGCAAGTTTAATGCATAGTTTAATGCATAATTTTTAACTGCATTTAGCTGCAGTTAGGCTTTTTGGGTAAGGAGGGAGGAGTGGGAGTGGTACTGAGTTATGTTAGTGTTGGCCTTGCATTCAATGCTATTTGTTTTGAAATTATTAGTCTCCAATATCAGGACTTTATGAATGCAGTTGTAGCTGAGATCCAACTTGCAGCACGTGTAAAACAAATCTCTTAATGTTACTGTCCAGTGTAGCAGCTGAATTGTATACCTTTTTATTTCACACAGGAGAAAATGCTGAGAAGCTTTTGCAATTCAAGCGTTGGTTTTGGTCCATAGTTGAGAAGATGAGTATGACGGAAAGACAAGACCTAGTAAGTTGTCCATTCCCATTGGAAACATGCAGAAGAATTGGAATAACTGGTGTCATTACTGTTCTTAACTGTGTCTGCCTGCAGAGACTTTGTGAAGAGTTAAGGTAGCAGAGCAGGGTAGTAGGGTTGCGTAGGACTATCGGTTCTGGAAACATCAGGTGTGAATCTTAGACCTTCTTGTAACTGAAAGTAAGCATGGTGTGTCCTTCTCCATGTTCATAGGTCTCTTAGTGAAGCACAGTTTTAATCTGCACAGCTGCTCTTAAGATGAGTAACTGTGGTTACTCAACTGTGCTGTGGGCTGGTAGGGTTTTGAGGTGGAGTTCTCTTCATGGATCATCTACTCACCTGACTTCTGCGTATCCTGAGGGCAATATTTGTGTCCTTTCTTAAAGATGTCAGTAGTGATACCATGTCCTTCTCAAAGCCCTTCAGGAATAACTGATGAGAAGCATGCAAGAACAAGATACTGTTCGGGGGTTTTAGTTTTTAAAAACTTACCTGTAAATTGTATTTGTTGTACACTTCTTCAAACTGTTTTTAAGTTCCTATTCTTTAAGGTACTCTCTCTCCCTTACAGTCTATTAAGAGGAAACAAAGAGTACTCTGTAAAGTGGAAACCCTAGAGCACATTTTTCAAGGAGTATCTATGGTTACACTTGGGTGGTGACACAGTATTTCACACTTGAGACAATAAACGAAATATTCTCTGTTGCTGCCTTTTGTCTGTACCAGTACTACATTCTGTAGTCTCTAACTGGTTTGTGAGAGATTCCTGATCCAATTTGTATTGATGGCAGTCACCACCTTCCCAGATGGACTTGGGGACATTTAATTTACTGAGGATTTGTTGATACAGGATAATTTTGAGTGCTGCTTTTATCAGTTTTATGAATGAGCAGTTGAGGAAGGGAAGTGAAGGAAGCTACTACAGAAGCAAGTAGCATGACTGTGGAGTTTACTTGGCATATTGAAGAAGTGTGATCAAACTTGCTGTGACTGTGCAGTTCTTTTTTAACCTATCCCTACACATTCTGTAGGCAGTAGGAATCTCTACAGCCTTGTAAATAATAATTTTAAATGCTGTCTTATTTTTTCAGGTTTACTTTTGGACCTCAAGTCCATCATTGCCCGCCAGTGAGGAGGGATTCCAGCCTATGCCATCCATCACAATAAGGCCACCAGATGACCAACATCTTCCTACAGCAAACACTTGCATTTCTCGCCTTTATGTCCCACTCTATTCCTCTAAGCAGATTTTGAAACAAAAATTGTTACTCGCCATTAAGACCAAGAATTTTGGTTTTGTGTAGAGTATAAAAAGTGTGTATTGCTGTGTAATATTACTAGCTAAGTTTTGTAGATTTTTCCATTTGTCTATAAAAGTTTATGAAAGTTAATGCTGTCATACCCCTGGTGGTACTTCAAAGATTTAAATGCAAACATTCCTGTACTAAATCTGTAACGTAAAGGCCTAAGGAGCACTAGCAATATGTGTTTGCAACAGTTTGCTAGTCAATAACTCCTTTGCCTAACCCCAGCCAAAGATGACAGCAGAACAATATAGTTTACACTGTGATTTATCTTTTTGCTGAGGGAAAATATGTAAAATGTTCTGAAAATTCACTGCTGCCTTTGTGGAAAGTGTTTCAGCAAAGGTTCTTGTATAGAGGGAGTAGGGAATTTCGAAATAAAAAATTAAGTATGTTCTGTGTTTTTAACTTTTTTTTTAATGGTGTTTAATTTGTGGTTGGCTGCAGTTGTGTATCATGTATATTGAACTTGTAAAAAGTTCCTGACAGCTCAGATCCCAGAGTTGGGATCGTTCACTTATGAAACCACTTTCATTGCAATTTTTGTTCTATTGCATTGAACTCTGGCACATCAGATACCATCACTAATATTTTGCATGTAATCTGTACCTTTAGTGGTTTTTTTTTCCCCTGTACATATTTGATGAGGCCAATGCACAGTATTTCATAGTTCACAATCAACATTTTTGTATCCTTGTTACAGTGAACAGACAGTCAGGAGATTGTTCCACTACCAGTTCTAACCCAACACTTGTACTACATTATCTAACTATGTAAACTCAGCCTGGGCACTTTCTGGTAACTGTAAAATGTTTATAAGATCATGATTATTGAAGATACATTTTTTGGAAAACTTTAATGTTCGTGAGCTGCTTAACTTCTTTTGTATCTAGCCTTTTTTTAAGTATCTTGTTACAGTTTTTTAATAAAGAAATTACAGACAAAATACCAAGTCATACTGAAGAAACAATAGTTTTTATTTATTTAGCCATTTATACTTTAGCTAACAGCATACACTAAACATAGTTGTTCATTAAAAATCTGAATTTTGTAGCTGAAAAATTGACATGCAGAAGATATTTAGCCCACATTTTACAGTTAGCAGAGAATCCTGAAAGAAATGGGCCAGGCAACCCCTCCTTTTTACAGAATTGGTTCAGAGGAAAAGTGGCTTGTTCTGAAAAATCTCAAGGCAATTAGGTTAGAATAAAATTCTCAAACATCATTGTGGTGAGTTCTACTGTATGTTCACTTCTGAAGTGGTTGGTTGCTTTTGGGGAGGGCAGTCTCTGGCCATAATCTAGGACTTCTTTTCCCTAAGGCTTGAGAGATTTTTGAGAGTTAGAAATTGATTAATAAAGAAAGGAGATACTTTTTCTGTGTCAAAATAAATTCCTGAAAGCTTAGCAGATGGCAGTATTGAGGGATAAGAGCTTTTGTGGTGGTGATGTTCTCCTCCTTTCTTGCTTCTCCAACCCTGTTAGTCCATGTTAGTGATTTTTTTTTTCTCCCTTTCTTTGGGAAGAGCTGAAGTAATGTTCCATCAAAATCCCAGTGGAACTCTCCTTTGCCAGAGCTCCATAGGGTTTTCCTTTCTGTCAGTTAATTTGAGGATGACCGGAAATTACCTACATCTGATTTTCAAAAAAGCCTGTTTTCGTAATCTATTTAGTTGCTAGAGTATGGAGTACAGTTGATACCACAGATTTTGATAACCAGTTGCCAAATTGAAAATCCTGTTTTTTAAGTAAGGTGGACTGTTCCAGGCTTGTGTAGTTAAACTGCAGATAAATAAATAGATGTAGAATTATTTCTGCATGTACTAATACTTCCTCTAAATCGATCATCCTAGAAAAGGATAGTTTCAGTGTACGAGGATTGGAGTCTGTTCTAGATTTCCTGTTGTGACCTCCAGTGTATCTTAAGTTCAAAACTGTATTAGATTTTACTATGCTAAAAAATAAAAAGCTGTACAGCCTCACAAATCTAGGTAAAGGCATTTTAGTATAGAGAAAATTCATGCTGGTATGGCTGTTCTCTTATACTAAGGAGGGTAAGTTACAAAGGTACAAAGCAACATCTGCCTTATGCCTGGATATCAAACTGCTGTGATTATTTCCACTACCAAAACTGCCTCTAACTGAAATGTGTAAAGTTAGTAGAAAGCAACAAAAGAAACTGTTTAGAATAGGCATCAAATCTCCAGTCTGTAAAATAAAGCTCCCTCCCTCACAAAGCTTTGTGAGGCTTGATGTACTAAGAAGTATCCAAGGCCCTTGGATGAAAGGCCATATATACCTGTAAAGTACTGTGTATATATATATGTATTGTGTGTATATGTATATAAGTGTATGTGTATGTATAACATATAAATATATGTTATATGTATATATATTTCTGTATATAGCTTAAACATTTTTTAAGTCCTGTAATGTATAGCTAGACAAAAGTTATGCAGATAGCACAGTAGCTCACCGTATATACACACACAAGGCATTCTGATAAGCAGAGAGGGAATTTAGAATGATATATGCTGTCGTCATTGACTTGAAATATGTATGTAGCTTTATAAATAGCTTTTTTTCCTCTGTATGGTATATTTAAACTATATCAAGATTTTAATAAGAAAAATGTTTATTAAAATCATACACCTCCTCTCCCTTTGACTTAAGCCCTTCTGTTAGTTTACTTAAAATGTGGTAGAAAAACTAGTTAAAGGAAAATTCTGCAATGTTTACACTTTTTTAATAGTCTAAATCCTTAGCTCTTCACCATTGCTGAAAGAGGAGATAAACATAGCTACTAATAAAATGTTATCACCAACTTCTAGAGTAGGTCCTAATCTGAATCTAGGGAAAACGGATACTTTAGTGTTATCCGCTAATTTCCATGACTAATTCTTGGCTTTGGTTTCTGCTACTTAGCTAGCTGTATCCAACACAAGGAAAATCACTTGCTCCAGCTTTGATAATTTTCCAGGAGTGAATAATTCTATGGACTTGTCATCAAGTGGTCTTTCCCACCTGTGTGGTTTGGAAGTGACTTTTCTTTCCTGCAAGTTAGTAATTTGGTCACTAAAGAAGCAGTGATAAAGCTGTAAACTGGCAAACTTGTTAATCCAAACCAAAACCCTTGCACAGCAGCATTCAGAGAGGCAGAGGAAAGGAAATTTTCCTCAACTCTTAACATTTTCCTTTGTATGCAGTTGTGCAAATCATACGGACCTGCTGTTTTTCAAAAGTTTACTTCCATGCATCTGAAGAGAGGTGTGTAGGGAGCAGGGCTGCACCTCTCCATGGCAGTTGGAGTGCAGGTGGGAGAAGTTCCCCACTCACCACCAACCACCTCCTGTGTGGTTGCTTCTCAGGGAGAGCCAGGATTCAGCACAGCTCCTGGTCACCCTTAACGCCACATGAAAGATGGTTCACTAGGTTTGTATTAACCTCCTCCTTTCTGTGCTAACTGCCCTAACTCCCTTTTTATAGTGTCCCATAGCCTGTGGATCCTGTCTCTCTCTGCATCTGTAAATGCCATTTCGGAGCTGCTTCTGTGTCTGTGCTCTTTGCTTCACTGGCACTTGGATTTCTCTGGCTTCGTCTCTGTAAGGCCAGCTATGGATACCTTGCTCAGTAGTTGTGATTCCCTTCCTCTTTTCAAGCTTTGTAGAATTTGACCTTTTGTCTGAACTCTTCAGTTTGCCTATTTAGTAACAGGTCTGCTAAATTCAAATAGAAAATTCTGCAAATCCAGATTAACTGGATTTCAGCACGTGAGGTGTTAGCTTATTCTGAGGTAGAATGAATGTCCACACATTGAAACATGTAGGTGAATGGGTCATGTGAAAGCTTCAGTGACTACCTTGAACTCACAGTGCTGGAAGTTTCCACATGATCTCTGTAGGGAGGGCATGAACAGGCTTCACAACTGGAAGCTGGGCTCCATCACAGTGCAGTCCTTGCCCATCAGGACTTCTGGCATCATCAGGAGTTCCAGTGGGTCCTTTGCTAGTTGGAAATGGCTTTTGTGGCTTTCATTTGCAGCTCTTTCAGATTTGCTGAATTGGGGAGCATGGAGGGCTTTTAATTTTTTATATATTTTTAAAGGATTTTTTGTGGCGTTGTCTAAGAGGGTAACTTCATGTCTTGCTTGAAACACAGCCCTGTGAGAGACTTATTTTCCCCCCTTTGTCAATGGCTTCATATAAAGGTATTTTTTGTCTATTGCCATCATAAACTACTATTATAATAACAGACTATTTAGTATAACAAGAGGCACTTGGTCGCTCCCAGGTGTTTCAGGACTTTTCCATAATGGTGAAACTCCTCAGTGTCCCTTTGTCCAGTGGCAATGGCAGCCTACACAAATGCATATGCTTGAATACTGAAGTCACGTAAACCTACTGGAAAATAGATTGTTGCCACAACGTATGGTGAGGTTTCTCGGCAAGGATGCTGCAAGGAGAGTTAAGGAAATTTTAGGCTTTAGACATACTGAAATGATTCACAAATTGATTTTCCGACAGTGAATGGTTCTAAGCTGAAAAGCAGATTTCACTTTAATTTATAAATGAAAATTCTTCAATTTATTGAAATGGCATTTTCACATACAAAATTAGACTTAGCTGCCTTTTTAAATGGGTCAAAAGTAACACCTTTTGGGGGAGGGAGGGAAAGGGTATTGCAGTTAAAGCAGTGATGACTATTTGCCAGAGCAGGACAGCTGCCATGGCAGTGAGGAACTAAGGGAGGAATACAGTTTCCACCACCTGTTAGGGAGCTTGTTCTAAATATGACAGTGTAGGTACAGCTGAGTAATCTGAAATCTTGCAAAATTGTGCATAATGCTGTATTTCATTTGTATGTGCTTGTCTGTATTTCAGTGTTGTGTACATGATTTAATTTTTATAAAACAAGGCTAACAGAAGTTGGCAGATTTTTGTGGAGGTGCAAGAACAGCCACCTGATGTTTGGTTAATCCTTGAGGTACATTTCCCTTTCCAGTATTTTTCTTTTTTATGTGCATCTTTAGGCACCATGTAAGTAGATATTTGCTGTGCATTGGTAAAAGGTGTTTAAGAAGTTATCTCCAAATACTTGAACGATTCATGATAGGTCTTAATCCCTGTCAGGACAGAGTGTTTCCTTATTTAGGGAACTCTGAAACAGCAGCCACGACAATCAGAATTGGGGGCTAAGACAACTAATAGGCAAGTCGATGTCATTTAATACAAATAGTCTGCTGCTTGTTGGTTTTTGCCCAGAAACTCATGCATCTCCCCCTTAAGCCACCAGCACACTCCGTATTACACACACCAAAAGAATTTGTAAATGGGTCAGTTGGGTTTGTTCTACATCAATCCGTGTTCCTTTCAATTGCTCTGGACAAAAAGCTGGAATCTGTGGTAGTCCATCTGATCCATACGAGTGGAGCTGTTGTTGGACTTGAAGATTAAGCAGCTTGCATAGGTATCTCTGGGAAATAAAACTTCAAGGATGTCTCAGAAAGAACAGTACTCCAGTAACAGCAGATGTTAGTGTGAAACCACCTTTTCTCATTTACTGTTTGTGTGTTTCTGCTGTGCTTTTCAGTAACTTGCTGCTCAGGCACCTGTTTCTGCTCCTTAGAAAACTCCATATAAGAAAACCAAAGCTGTTCTTGTGCTTAGTCAGCCGTGCTGCACAGATCTCACCGCTGAAGTTTTCTTACCCCCTGCCCTGGTGAGGCTTGAGCGTCTCTCACAAGGCATAAAAAAGCCGCAGGAAACAGATGCAGTCCCGAGGAGCCCAGCTGGCTGACTCCCCTTCCCACGCTGGGGAGTGCAGAGAGGGGAGGTCTCAGTCACTGTGGCAGATAGGTGCCTTTAAAAAAAAACAACCAAAATTCTTAAGGGCACACGAATTCTTAAAGCAACACCGAAAGTTACCTTTCTGGAAAGGGGACACCCGAGTCTTTTGAAGCTCTCTCTGCTTGCAAGCAGGGAGAGAAACAGTTACCAGTCCTACTTTCACCGACAAGCCCTTGGCGAGCGCCTCCAAGCGCTGCAACCCTGTGTTTGTTATGCAACTATGAGTCCTCCCCGGAGGAGGAGCGGCCTTGGCCATGGCCGTTCCCCTTTCCTCCGCCGCCGCCGCCCCTCGCGGTGCAGTCCCGCCGGCCATGGGCGAGCGCCGGGGGCCGGCGGCGCTGCAGGANGCCGGGCCGGGCCGCCTCGGGGGGACCCCGGGCACCGGGGATCCGCTGCTTCGGACAGCCCTGGAAAGGGCACGGGCCCATTCCCCCGCGCCCTTGTCCCGCCCGGGCTCGGCAGGGCCGGACCGCTGGGGCACCGCGGGCCCGGGGAGCGCTGGCTGCACCTGCGGAGGATGCGGACCGCCGGCCCGGATCGGGAGCGCTGTGGCTGCACCTGCGGGGGATGCGGGCCTCCGAGCGGAGGCCGCGGGCTGCTTGGCACGGGGTGTGGGCATCGCCGGCCCTGCCACCCCGGAGGTTCTGGGCTTGCAGAGCTGCGCCTGCCGGGGCCGGGAAGGTAGAGGTCGTCTCCTCCGCCCCGAGCTGCCATGGAGGCAGGTGTGGGCGTTGGTGATGTTCCTGGCTTCCCAGGCCCTGTGGACCAGGAAAGTCTGCCCCTGCGAGGTGTCTGAGCTGCGTTCTGGTGTCCCCCCAGTATAACCATGCTAAGCCAGGCTGGGGTGTCTGAGGAGAAAGAGTCTTCATGGCAGGGAAACCCATGTGGTCTTCCAGAACCCTTGTGTCTCATCAGTACTCAAGTATCCAAACCCGTATGTGCCATGTTAAATACAAGTGTAAGAAACGCCTTCCTGTTTCCCCCTGAACAGTGGTGTGCTGGACCCGTAGTGAAGAGGTGCATGGTAGTCCGTCCTGTGCATCCCCTCAAGCATGTGGAACCAGCAGGTGGTGTGCTCCTCAGACGCTGTGCAGTGCAAGCCATCTCTCCCAGGAATGGTGATGGTCTTCCCAGTCTCACTGCTGGCATGGCCTGTGCTGCCCAAGGCTGGCCTGAGTGCTTTGGGAGCTTGTGGGATTCACATGCAGCCTCTTACTAGGGTGCGTGAGGGTTCATGGTCACATACCATTGAGTGTATGTGCCACATGACAGTGCTGGCTCTACCAGCACCTTTAGCTTTTTCCCTGGCTACAGCTGATGTCGGGCATGTAACTGTGATACTTGTACATGTAGCCCAGTAGCTGTTGCTGTGGGATGATGGTTGTATGTGTGCATATATGTTAGTTCTTTCCTAGTTTGCTGAATTTGAAATTAATGGAAGCAGTTTCAGTACCCCTAAGCAGTCTTTGTTGTCCATTTGGTTTCTTGTCATCACCAGAAGAGCTTGTCTCTTGCAGTTGCGGAATAACTGGGATATGATGTACTGGAGTGTGTCCAGCAAAGGGCTGATGATTAAGAGACTGCAGCATCTGTCATACGAAGAGAGGCTGTGAGTGCTGAGACTGTTCAGCCTGGAGAAGACTCCAGGGGATTTCGTGAGCGTGTGTAGATACCTAGTGAAGGGAGTAAAGGAGACAGAACCAGGCTCTTCTCAGTGGTGCCCCATGGTGAGACTAGAGGCATTGGTCACACACTGAAGCACAAGAGCTTGCATTTACATGTAAGAAAACACTTGTTTTTCCTGAAGGTGGTCAGATGCTGGCACAGGTTGCTCACAGAGGTTGTGTAGTCTCCCATCCTTGGAGATACTGAAGCCTCACCTGGATGTGGCCCTGGGCAGTCTGCTCTGGTTGACCCTGCTGAAGTAAGGGTTGGCCTGTGCCCACCAGCTTCAGCTCTTTTATGCATTTAGATCATGTTGTCTGAACAGAGTGAAGCATGTACACATTATAAACTGGGTGCCCTTTATCATTATGTTGAGTGTTGACTGTTTTATACACCATCATAAGCATTAAGAAAAAGATCTGGGGTGCAGATTGAAGGTGGTGTTGACCTAGTGACTGTTACCTTCTCCTGTTCCCCGTACTCCTGCCAGTGCCCCCTGGATGCTGGAAGGCAAGGCAGGGAATGTGTTATGCTCCTTCAGCACACGGTGGTGACTGCTCAGAAGCCTCAGCAGTGATCAGAATGTGCCACGCACTTGAAATTGAGTTAGAGAAGATGGGATTGTCTTGTAGCCACTAGCTGCCTGCCTGCCAATTTAGAGCCTGTCTGTGAAAGGCTCCTTTCACAGCAGCCTGCCTGTGAAACTCCTCTCAACCCCTGAAGGTCATCAGGGAGGTGGGGTATAGGTTGAGCAGGAGGTTCCAGTATGGTGTAGTCTCTGTGATTGACCTTTCCTTTTTTAAAATTAAAAAAAAAAAAATCCCAAAACCCAACAACCAAAACCATCTATTTAAAAAAATATTTGTACAGTTTTTAAAACCACAGGCCAGTCAGCCTCACCTGAATCCCTGGAAAGATGATGGAATGGCTCATCCTGCAGTCTGTCTCTAAGCACATGGAAGACAAGACAGTCATCAGGATTAGTCACCACAGATTCACCAAAGGGAACTTGTGCTTAACCAATCTGATTAACCTCTGTGGTGGGACAATTGGCTGAACAGACAAGGGAGACCAGTGGATTTTGTTTACATGGGCTTTAGCCAGGCTTTTGCCAGTGTCTCCCATGATACCCTCATAGGCAAGCTCAGAAAGTGTCGGCTGGGTGAGTGGTGGATTGAGCACTGGCTGAATGGCAGAGCTTGAAGGGTTGTGGTCAGCATCACAGGGTCAAGTTGCAGGCCTGGTTGTGTTCTCCAGGGTTCAATGTGGGGCCCAGTATTGTTTAACTTACCCCTCGGTGACTTGGATGAAGGGGCAGTTGCCTCCTCAGCAAGTTCACTGATGGCACAAAGCCGGGAGGAGCAGCCAATATCCCAGAGAGCTGTGCAGCCCTTCAGAAGGACCTCGACAGGCTGGAGAGATGGGCAGAGAAGAATCATCTGAAACTCAACAAAGGCAAATGCAGGTCCTGCACCTGGGGAGGAATAACCCCATGCACCAGTACAGGATGGGGGCCAACCTGCTGGGAAGCAGCTCTGCAGAGAAGGATCTGGAGGTCCTGGTAGACAACAAAGTGTCCATGAGCCAGCAGTGGCTGGGCTAACAGGGAAGAATTTTGCAGTGTTTCCATTTTCAAGGATGACAGCTGGTGCAGAAGCAAATGGAGCTGTTGGCCGCATGTCAGGCCCTGAGAAGGTGTGTGCTAAGACAAGGTGCTGAACCTGCCAACCCCAAATTCCCCCAATTCCAGTGAGTTATTGTAACCATCTCTATGTCCTGGGAAGTAAAAAAGGTCTAGCACTCTCATGGCCTTCAGCACAGACTCTGCAAGATGATGCTGGGAAATCTGTCTCATGTAATTCTTCATGTCTTCATGAAATATTGTGTAATATTTAAATATTACATGTCTCCATGTAATATTTAAAAATATAATAAAGTGGTAGAATTCTAATCCAGAATGTGCTTCCCTGATGTATTCATTGGGCATCTGTGGTGTCTATGCCAGCTATGCAATGTGCATATGTGTTTGGGTTTTGTTTGTTTTTCAAAATGTGAGTGGCATTATTTGTTTGAGGATATTTTCCAAATTGAAGTAAAGGAATGCTTTTTATTATGTGGGTAGTTACAAGCAGACTGGGTAGGGAAAGGACTTTGGCACCTCCAGGAGGGTAGAAATAATGGTGTCCAAACCATTAGTTCCCCTTCTCTGCTGTGTTTTACATAACACCTTGTATACTGCCTGTGGTTAGTTATCCTCTACAGCAGTGTCGGTGGGATCTCAGAACCAACCCAGAAGGGGTCCTGCTGGCTGAACTTCTGATCAGTGTGAGTCACCAGCCCTTCTGCAGAGGTTGCAGCATGCTGTCCTGACAGCTCTTCACAGCAGCTGTTTCTAGTGGGTGCTTGGTGACATGTCTGGAGGGATGCAGGGATTGATCCTGGGAGCAGGTGTCCCCAGCTAGAGGTGAGGTGAAGGCCCTGCTCAGAGAGCCCTCCCTGCTACTTTTCACTGGGCTGTTTCCTAAATGTCAGCTGTCCCCACCGTGGCTGGGCTGGGAGCTCTCTGAGGAAGAGCTGTGCCCAGATGTCCTCTGGGACCCCACACAGAAGGGTCAGGGTGGAGATGGGTGACTCCAGGCAGAGGTTTTCCTGCTGCCAGCTGCTGGGAAGGGGCACGTTAGCTTTGTGTTGGCTCTTGAGGGAGAGCCTCCAGAGCAGCCTCCAGACCCGCGCTGGTGTGTGGGCTGCCCTCACAGATTGCATACACAGACCTCTGTGCTGAGACTCGCTGTGGCACAGGGCTGTGCTCTGTCAGCTGGCATTGGTTGCTGTGATCTCGTGGCTTTCTTAAAAAGGTCCATCCAGGTCCTAATGGCTGAATGTAAAGCAATTGGCTGGGAGGAACCTGTGCAGTGAGCCTGGTGGGGCTGTGCTGGTTACAGGCTGCAGCACCGCGCCGTGACCTCACACGTGTCGCTCCGTGTGTGCTACCACGGTGGCTGATGTCTCCCAGGGCAGATTTCCTCCTCGTGCTGCGAAAGGCTTTGTCTTCGGCACACAGGTGTGGGACGCTTCCTGGCGCCGGCATAGCTGGGAGGGGGAGGTTGGTGTGAGCTGTGCTGGGTAGAGCCGGGAGGACAGGCAGTGCTGCCGGGAGCACGGATGGAGGGCGAGGGCACACGTACCCCGGGGACAGGCAGCGTGTCCACCCCAGGGGGGCAGGTGAGTTTCTGTGTGACGTGGGTGAACTTCAAACCACACCTTTTGGATAGTGCAAGAAGGAGGAATCAATAATGGTAACTTTAACCAAAACTGTGCTTTATTTTCAGAGCTCATCGAGCGCTGCTGAAAATGGCTCAGAACTTGATGAGGAGCCTCTACTCAGAAAAAACCACCGCCGGTTCGTCATCTTCCCCATCCAGTACCCAGACATATGGAAGATGTATAAGCAGGCTCAGGCCTCCTTTTGGACAGCAGAAGAGGTGAGCCCTGGGCCAGTGGGTTGGCAAAAGGCAGTCAGACCACTGGGGTCCTGGTGCCTCTTTCCTAGCTCTGCTGCTGGCTTCTGTGTTGCAAAAGTTGATTGCATTGAACATGAGGTGCCAGCACCAAAGCAGAACTCCCTTCATCAACAGTGGTAAGCAAGCTGCTTCCACAGGGTGACTCAGCAGAGCTGTTTTAGATGCTTAATTCAGGATGAGGGGGAATTGTGTCCTGGGGTACTCCTCTGGTTATAGAGAAATCCTAAGTCAGATTGCTCTGATTTGTGGTCAGATAGCTCCTACCCTGCTGTGGTCTCTGAACCTGCAACTAACTCCTTGCCCATGTAAGATGCTCTGTGAAATTTCATGCTGTTCCTTAACATTAGGTACCTACATTTCCAGAGAGATGGTGTTAATCAGGGACACTTGCTAAAAATGCATTTAGCTGACTTCTGATTGCCCTGGTGAGGTGCTTGCCCCATGTTAACAGTGCAAGCTCTAAGCTCTTCCCCAAGGTTGCTGGTTAGCTAGACCTGAGCAGTGCTTGCTGTGCTTGCAGCAGTGCAGGCCTCTGAACACTGCACTGCTTTGGAGAGATCACCTGCCAGGGGAGCTGGTTGTTCCAGCTCAAAGCTTATGTACTCTTTGCTTGTTTGTGAGCAGTGGTCTGCAGTTGCAGAGGAGTGAGATGAAAGCACTGGCAGGCTCTAAATAAACCAGAAAGCATCATGGGATGATGAGGAGCAGCTGTTTGTGGAGGTGATATTTCATTGCCTGCCTGGGAGGCTTGCTGCCCTGTTGCAGCAGAGCTTCATTTAAACCATTAAAGAAAAAGCATTTGAGCTCCTGCCTTGTCAGCATTTCCCTTTTACTGTGTTACTGGTTCCTTCTTACACTGCCCCACTATCTCTGGGTCCTCTGCATTTTTCACATCCAACTACTGAAGTGCTGCTTTGGTTCAGAAATCCTACAAACAAGCAAACAAAACAGGCCCATGTGAAGGAAGCTGTGGTTTTCTCTCGTGGCTGGGGTTTGGTGTGATAGACAAGAGCAGTTGCACAGCGTTTGCTCCGTACTGTTCTTTGACAAGACGGAGGCTGAACACCTGCCAAAGGCAAAAGTCCCCTCAGTCTGTCTTTTGGCACGCTTGGGTATAGCTTTCTTGGAGTATCAGCATTTATTTCAAGTAAAGTTTAAGTGTCTCAGAGTGAGCTCTGGTTACTGGTGCATGTTCATACTTGTGACAAAAAGATACTAATGCTTTTCAAAATCTCATTTATTTATTCAATAGACAATGCTTTTTATTCCAAATTACAAAAGTGTAAACTGTGAAACAAGTACATGATGTTACTGTTGCAGAGAGAGACAACAGAACTGCAGTGTATCTGTTGTCTTTTGCAGTCACAAGTATTTAAATTCTCTGCATGTAAAGATTTGAAAGCAAATGCCAAAACTCTGCCTCAGTCACTTGACTTGGCCGCTTCTGTTTTTACAGAATGACAAATGCCAAAGGACAATAATGTTCTTCTTTTTTCTTTTCATTAGGTTGATTTGTCAAAGGACCTTCCTCACTGGAACAAGCTGAAAGCAGATGAAAAATACTTTATCTCTCACGTTCTGGCATTCTTTGCAGCCAGTGATGGAATTGTAAATGAAAACCTGGTGAGAAAGACTTACAGAGGGCTTGAATACTTAGTCATGTTATTGTCTTATTAACTTTCCATTTTGGCTTTTTCACATGAATGCATAGGTGTGTTAAATGCGTACTTTTTTTTTCTTCCCATCTCACCTTTGTCAAGTGGAACAAGCAGGCTGTTCTTCTGGGAGCAGTGTTTGAGTTAAATTGGGTCAGCTGTGGTCGTCAGAACTCCACATCACTCTGGGACACCATTTTTAAGTGCAGCCCCTGCTTGGCTGTGGGATGTGCATTTCTGAATGAATTAATAGAACCCCATATTTTTCCTGTACTCATGTTAATTGAAAAGTAGGGAATACAGACCATGGCTGCGATATGTATTCCTCATGTTGGTAAAATCTGTTTTGTTCTCACTGAATGGCATCCTAGAATCTCTTAGGGCTGCAGGTGGATGCTGCTAAAAAGGTGGGGAATTCTTCCTGTTGAGGTCTGTTCTGGGCTGGAGGATATCTCATCACGGGTTAGCAGTGGTATCTATCTGCAAATGCCCAGTTTAAATCTCAAATGTTTGAATGTTTATAACATGTAGAAAATGTGTGCATGTATTGCATGAACATGCCTTATGCCATGCTGTTTATATTTTTAATGATGAACAAAAAGTCTGAGGCTTTGTTCAGTGCAAAGTGTTTAGTATTGCATTATTTTTTGTTCTTCTCCTGCGTACGTGTGCCCTCATGCTTCAGCTCTTAGTTGTATTTACTGCTTTATTTTCCTCTGCACCACGGCTGTCCTATTGACATGTCTGTGAACAAAGTAGGACTGAACTGCTCCCATGCTGTCTCTGTAGCAGAGATCTGTTGTCTCTCCTGTTAAGCTCAGAGTGGTGTTGTGCAGGACTGTTTTACTGTACTCATTGCTGTGCTTTCTGGTTTTGGTAGGTGGCACGTTTTAGTCAGGAGGTGCAGATCCCAGAAGCTCGTTGTTTCTATGGCTTTCAGATTCTCATTGAGAATGTTCACTCAGAGATGTACAGCTTGCTCATAGACACCTACATCAAAGATCCCAAGAAAAGGTAAACCTCTGGATGTGTTACACTGAAGCCAGTGGCACAGCTCTAGGGCAGCAGCAGCTGTCTCCTGTGTCATACTGACTTTCTGGGGGAGCTGGGGAAGATTCCTTAAAGCTTTCAAGGCCTGCATGCCTGACCCCCACAATGGAGAGGAGTATTACTGACCAAGGCTTGTTGTGGGAGTATCAGAAGGTTAGTGAATATTTGTATAAATCTTTTATTGCTGGAAGCGTGGACTATGTGAAATGTTAAAGGTTAGATGAGCTTCTTGAGGTTATTGCGCTCCTGCGGTGCTTGCTCTTACATCAGCAAAGGATCAGCCTGAGGAAATCGAGTGCTCGTGATCAAAATGGTGTTTCTAATGTGCAGCAGTCAATGTATTGCATCCTTTCAGCCTTTTTGTTGTCAGTGCTTTTTAATACAACTTGAACTGCTTATTTTTGAATGATTGAGTTCTTTGGAGAGCTCCATCACCTTTGTTGTCTGAAGAAGTTCCTAGTCCAAACAGTAATATGTTTGAAAAGAAACATTTTCCCTCAGAGACTCCACCATGGTGATGGTCAGGCAGAGCTTGCTTTCCCACAGTGGCATCCTGTGTTGGTGATGGTGGGAGAACTGCAAGGTTTCCTTTCAAGTGTTCAGCATGGGAACAGAGTCTGTGCACGTGGGAGTTGTCCAGTTCCTTTTGTGGAGTTGGGCAAGATGAGGTTTTGCTCCGTGGATAGACTGAAGTGGCTGGCTTCAAGTCTGAGAGGCACTGTGGTCTGGTGGGTGAGCACTCCTGGGATGGGATGTTTGAGTTCACAGCTTGCCTCCCCTGAGACCTTGGGTTTGTTGCCTTCTGCACATTTGCCTCCCTCTGCCCTCGTTATCAGAGATCAAGTCGTGGTTTAACCTGGCAGGCAGCTAAACAGCACACAGCAGCTCACTCACTGCCTGCCCCTGCCCAGTGGGGTGGGAGAGAGTTGGGGAAAAAAGTAAAACTGGTGGTTTGAGGTAAAGGCAGTTGGATAGGACAGAAAAGGAAAATAATAATAATAACAATAATAATAATAATGATATACAGAACAAGTGATGCACAATACAGTTGCTCACTGCCTGCTGACTGATACCCAGCCAGTTCCCAAGAAGCAGCCCCTGGCCAGCTTTCCCCTTAGTTTATATTCTGAGCATGACATCATATGGGGTATCCCTTTGGCCACTTGGGGTCTGCTGTCCTGGCTGTGTCCCCTCCCAGCTTCCTGTGCCCCCCAGCCTGCTTGCTGGTGGGGTGGGGTTAGAAGCTAAAGAGTCCTTGATTTCATGTAAACACTGCTTAGCAACAACTAAAACATCAGTGTATTATCAACATAATTCTCATTCTAAATATAAAACACATCACTGTACAACAACTAGGAAGAAAATGAACTCTATTCCGGGCAAAACCAGGACAGATCATCACCCCTTTGGGGTGGGAATGGTCTCTTACTTTAGTTCAAAGCCTTGCATAATGGCATCCTCTGTCTGGTGGAGCTGGAAGGGACAACCAGCGCAGATGTACATAAATCACTATTTTGATGTTTTGTCTCTGTTTTCTTCTATAGGGATTTCTTATTTAATGCCATTGAAACAATGCCTTGTGTTAAGAAGAAAGCAGACTGGGCTCTGAAGTGGATCGAAGACCGAGAATCCACTTTTGGTGTGTAGCTTTTTAAAAACTTGTTTCTGTTGCATATATTCTGTTGTTGGTCTTCTGTGAGTAAGCTGCAACCCTGGAACATGAAATGAAATTCTCTACAGTTGTAGTGGTTTCTGGGTCTCTGGTTTAACTAAAGAATTACAAGTAACTTCTGGTGAGCAGGTATGTTTTTATTCCCCTGAAGTCATGTTATGAAAAATGCTTGTAGATTTCTCTGTCTTTTTTTTTCTCTTTATACTAAACAACCCTGGTTTCCTCAGTTTTTGCTTGTAGACCTTATTTTCTAGTTTTGATTATTTCTTCTAGTTGGTTCTTATTTTATACTTGTTGTTCAGAACTGGGCAGCTGAAGTCTTGCAAGTTCAGGCATTTTCTGTGTTCATATTCATATAGACGAATCTGTGGGGGTTTTTTGTAACTGAGGCATGACTGAGCCTGGACAATAAAGATTCAAGAACCATCTATTTCTGGTGTTTCTGGTTTGCTGTTGGGACCAGGTTTCTAGTTTTTGTATCTCATTTCAGAGCTGGGGCACTGGCTCAGCTTCCATCAGCATGGTGCAGGGCATCCTTTCCAGCTGCATTCTTACAGTGTTGACTCTGAAGGGTGTGCTGTAGCTGAAATGCATAATGGGTGCACTCTGGTGAAGTTTTTTAAGCAAACATCCTCTATATTTTGAGAAAGTGTAGGAGATGGAGAGATTCAGCCTGGTGAACAAAATAAATCTGAACATTATTCTTTTGTGGTATCTGTTCACAGCTCTTTTTTTAGAGGGGTTATGTTTTGTAGCTGTACATTTTTCTGTCCTGGTGCTCCCACTGCCTCCCCAGTCTGGTTTTGCTTGCTGTGTGTGGAGCCCCTTCATCCTCCTTTTCTTTGGCTCCCAGCAGTGTGGGGTGTGCCAGGAATCAAAAGGTTCAAAAAGCAGTGTAGCCCCTGCTTCCTGACCCCAAACTTCATGCATTTTATCCAGATATGTAATCAGGCTTGTGCTTCATTAAACCTATATTTTATGAGTAGCCTTCCTCCATTCCTCTATAGAAATAACCAATGAAATTTTTAGTGTTGCCAGAAAAATTCTTTCCTTAATAACTTCTGTGATACTTGTGAGTTGGTATTGCTCTCTGTGCTTTTTTTCCTAACTTGAATTTCTTCGGATAAGCCAGCAGTTGGTATCTGTATCTCATAGAGGAAGTGGGACATCTGGCTATTTTGGGTTATTTTATTAAGAAAATTCTAAGCAGTTCTAATTGGGAAAAGGCACCAGAACTTAGTGCTTTTAGAACATACACAATGAGCCTGTGAAGTTGTTTGAAGTAGTGTTCATGGAATGATGTGGCTTCACTAAACAGTCAGATGGTGTTGTAGTCTGAAGAAATACATTCATGTAGAGAACAGGGAGAACTGGGACCAATAATGCCTTGCTTTCCTTGGATTAAAGGTGGGATAGCAGAGTTATTTGTGTCTTGACTTACATTCTGTAGTCTTTCACTCTTGTAAGAATATGATTTCATGTAGATTCCCAACAAGAAGAAATTGTGGGGTAGGATTTTTTGTTTAATTTATAAGAGATTGACTATTTTCTTAGTTCTGTCTGTCAGTTCACACAGCTGCTTTCTGTCCTTTCAGGAGAAAGAGGTAATGGAGTGCTAATGTCTTGGCCACTTTGGACAATTACATTCTTTTGCTTCTGATCTTTGTCAGTTTCAGTGGGTGCCCTTGTTCTTCAGTTCTGCTGGGGGTGCCTCTGGCTGAGTGCTGTGGGGTGTGTAGACCCTCTGTGGCTTAGGATCTGCTGCAGGATGTGGTCAAAGACAGCATCTGGTGCTGCAAAGGGGATTGCTCCTCTCCAGCATCATTCTGTCTGATGCAAATGGTGCATCTTGCTGATGAGCAGTACAGCAATTTGTGTCTAATGAAAAATGTGTTACATTAAACAGGTGAGAGAGTGGTTGCCTTTGCTGCAGTGGAAGGCATCTTCTTCTCAGGTTCCTTTGCTGCTATATTTTGGCTGAAGAAGAGGGGCCTGATGCCTGGACTGACTTTCTCCAATGAACTTATTAGCAGAGATGAGGTAATGTGGCATGTCCTACACACTGTTTGGGAAGAAAAGTGAGTTTCCAGGGGAAGGGCAGAATCGTATTCATGAAGAACCCATAGTCTTGACAGAGAAAGGGGAAAGAAGCAGACTTTTACCAATAATTACAGAATCATAGAGTCATTTAGATTGGAAAAGACCTTTAAGATCACTGAATCAAACTGTTAACCTGCCACTGCCAAGTCCACCACTAAGCAGTGTCCTTAAGTGCCACATCCATGTGTCTTTTAAGTACCCTCAGGGATGGTGACTCAGCCACTTCCCTGGACAGCCTATTCTAATGCTTGACAGCAATTTCCATGAAGAAGTTTTTTGTAATATGCAATCTAATCCCCTGCTTGATGCAACTTGAGGCCATTTCCTCTTGTCCTGTTGCTTGTTGCTTGGGAGGAGAGACTGACCCCACCTCACTACAGCCTTCTGTTAGGTAGTTGTAGAGTGACAAGGTCTCACCTGAGCTTCCTTTTCTCCAGCCTAAACACCCCCAGCTCCCTCAGCCAATCCTCATAAGACTGGTGCTCTAGACCCTTCACCAGCTTTCTTGCCCTTCCCTGGACACACTGCAGCACCTCAATGTCCTTCCTGTAGTGAGGGGCCCAAAGCTGAGCACAGGATTCAAGATAGGACCTCGCCAGTGGTGAGTACAGAGGGACGATCACTGCCCTGGTCCTTTGGCCCTGCTATTGCTGATACAGGCCAGGATGCCATTGGCCTTCTTGGCCACCTGGGCACACACTGGCTCATGTTCAGCCGCTCTCAACCAGCACCCCTAGGTCCTTTTCCTCTGGGCTGCTTTCCAGCCACTCTGCCCCAAGTCTGTAGCACTGCATGGGGTTGTTGTGGCACAAATGCAGGACCTGGCATTTGGCCTTGTTGAACCTCACACCGTTGTCTTCAGTCCACTGATCCAGCCTGTCCAGTTCCCTCTGCCTTCCTACCCTCTAGCAGCTCAACATTCCTACCAAACTTGGTGTCTTCTGCAAATTGGCTGAGGGTGCACTCAATCCACTTTACCAGGTCATTGATAAAGATGTTGAACAGGACTGGCCACTGGGGCCAGTAACATACACACATACATACATGTGTGTGTGTATATATATATATAGCATATATAACATAACATAACTGAGCCCCGGGGAACTCCACCTGTGGCCAGCCACCAACTGGATTTAATTCTCACCACATTTTTTGGCCTGGCCGTCCAGCCAGTTTTCTACCCAGCAAACAGCATTAATGAACGTAAAGCCTGGGTGCCACTGGGTCCCTCAACAGAAATACCTGTTTTTAAAGGGAGTCAACACAAATACTGGTGTCCCAATTGTGGTTTAACCCCAGCCAGCAATCAAGCCCCATGCTACCACTCTCACTCCCCCACCAGTAGGATCAGGGAGAGAATTGGAAGGGTGAAAGCTAGAAAGCTCATGGGTTGAGATGAAGACAGTTTAATAGGGAAAGCAAAAGTCACACACATGAGCAAATCAAAACAAGGAATTTTCAATTTAATTAACTGCTTCCCAGGGACAGGCAGGTGTTCAGCCATCTCCAGGAGAGCAGGGCCCCATCAGATGTAACAGTTACTTGGGAAGACAAACTCCATCACTCCAAATGCCCCCCCTCCTCCTTCTTCCCCCCACTTTATATATTGAATATTACATCACATGGTCTGGAATATCCCTTTGGTCAGTTTGGGTCACATGTCCCAGCTCAGGACAGGTGTTGTCTCCTCCCAACCTCCCATGCACCCCCAGCTTCCTCACCAGCATGGCAGTATGAGAAGCAGAAAAGGCCTTGCCTCTGTGTAAGCCCTGCTCAGCAACAGCAAAAACATGTCTATATTATCAACCCTGTGTTCAGCCCAAATCCAAATCATAGCCCCATACCATACTTGAAGAAGACCAACTCTACCTAAAACCAGCACACCAGCCAAAACCAGCACACCAATGCATATAGTATTAACAAAAAGGTGGATTTTTTAGATTGAAGGGAATGTTTCTTTTCCTGTGCTGTGAAGGAAGCCAAAGGCCTGGCTGCTCAAGGGGTGGGGTGGAATTGCATGGGCCCCAGCTGCAGGGTGGGCTGGCTGGAGCAAGGACCTGGGTAGTGTGTGACTCTGAGACTTGCTGTGCCTCAGCTGTTTCAGGCAGGTTCAAGTGGGCTCCAAGTACCACTCCCCACCTGCTCCTGGTTGTGGGTCCCAGAGCTTGCAGACAGCCGCCTGCATCCATCACCGAGCCAGCTGTGGCAGGTTGCTGCAGAAGCAGTAGGTTCCACTCCTCTCCGTGGCCTTGTGTTGCTGCACAGCGACAGAATCTCCTGGGAGGGGGCAACTATAGATCTGCCTTTGAGGATAGTGCTTCTTAAGATATGAAGTGTCTGAGGGGCTGCATGTCAGCACACCAAATGTGACAGGCAAGTTGCTTACAAGTGCCCCTTCTTTTCACTGCTTCCTTCCTTCCTTTTTCCTTGCTCCCTGCAAGTTGGTAGCTGTTGTTTATGACTGGGGACTGTGCACTGCACTACTTACATCACTGTCAGCACTGAAAAAGTAGAAAGACCAGTTTTGTATGCAGTATAAACATGCTAGTGGTTTTAACTTAGCAGAGTTGCTCTTAAAGTGTAAAGAGCTTTCTCATAATGGAAATAATTTTCATGGGGTAGATAAACTGCTTTGAAATGAGATATTTTACAATATGTCTTTAAAAGACACTTTTGAAGAAAGTGGTATGATGAGTAAGGAAAAACAAATAGTTCTTCAGCCTTCACCTTCCTTGTGTCTTCTGTGAGTCATTATGAGCTGATCCATTTGAGTGAGGCAGGATTTGTTACAAGGACCACTTGCAGGTGAATGAGTGTAACTGTACTTCTCTGCAGAGTCGAGCACCAAAAGACTAAAATTTTCTTGAGCTCTGCTGGCATAATTCCAACTGCAGTGCTGTTACGAAGGTTAAGGTTTGGTGCACAGAGCACCTGCGTTGAAACCCAGTGGCAGCAAAAAGAATCCACAATGGAAAACTACAAATTGTTTTTTGATGCACCTGAACAGATAAATGACTAACGCTCAGTGCGTTTTTTGAGCTGCAGACTGTGTTCCCAGGCTGTTCTTGAGCTGGCGTGTCTCTGATACTTGAAGGTGCAAAGCTGGTGGGAGCACCAGTCAGCAGAGCACATTGGTTCATGGGAGAGGCCAGGCACATCCTGCATCCTAATGTTGATGTTGCCCTGGATAAGACTATGGGAAGCCGTGCAGCAGGCAGCTAATGCTGTCACTAGAGGGGGGATATTTCCCAAATTACGTTATTTCAGGGCTGTTTTGTGACCTGAATCACAAGGATTTTATAGCCTTTCTAAAAAGGTTTTCACAGAATCACAGAATTGTTAGGGTTGGAAGGGTCCCCTGGAGATCATCCAGTCCAACCCCCCTGCCAAGCAGGGTCTCCTGGAGCAGGTGACACAGGAATGTGTCCAGGTGGGTTTGGAATGTCTCCAGAGAGGGAGACCCCGCAATCTCCCTGGGCAGACTGTTCCAGTGCTCTGTCACGCTTGACATAAAGAAGTTCTTCCTCATGTTGAGGTGAAATTTCTTGTGTTTTGGTTTATAGCCATTGCTCCTCGTCCTGTCTCTGGGTGCTACTGAAAAGAGCCTGGCACCATCCTCTTGGCACCTGCTTGTCCTGGCTTCAGCCAAAGACAGGGTTACTTTTTTGCAGTAGCTGTGAGGCGGTAGAGCCTGGAGCTGTGTGGGCATGGCTAAGACCCTGATGTTATTGGGTACCATCTCAGGTCATTGACAGGGGTGGGGAAAAGGGATGATCTCTACTGCTTTTGAGAAGAAGGGCATTCCTTCCAGTGGGAAAAAACCTAATTGGGAAGAGCAGATAGGTATTTGTCACTGGCTTTCCATGTAAATAGTTTCTTTGTCTTACACATTTTGTTATTCATATTGCTGTTACTGTTCCTTTTGTTATCTCATTGCTGTTTCCAAAAAATTGTTCTTACGACTCCCAGGATTTTTGCCTTTTGTGCCTCCATCCTCAGAGCAGGAAAGGGCAATGGGAAGCTGGTGGAGAATGAGCAAGTGGCATCTGGTTTGGAAGAGTCTTGGTGGGGGTACTGAACTGGGGAGTACCATTCCAAAACCTCACCACCACCTTTGAGATAATCACATGCATTAATGAGATCCCCTCTTAGTGTTCTCTTCTCCAGACTAAACAGGCCCAGCTTCTGCAGTCTCTCCTCATAAAAAAGATGCTCCAGACCCGTCATCATTTTTGTGACCTCTCCTGGACCCTCTCCAGTAGCTTCTTGTCTCTTTCCTACTGAGGAGGCTAGAACTGGACACAGCAGTCCAGATGTGACCTCACCAGGGCCAGGCAGAGGGAGAGGATCACCTCCCTCGACCTGCTGGCCACACTCTTCCCAATGCACCCCGAGATACCCTTTGTCCTTCTGGTCACTGCTGGCTCAGTCTACTTGTCACCCACCAAGACTCCCAGGTCTTTCTCAGCAGAACAGTTCTCTAGTCAGTCAACCCCTAGGTTTTGTTTTGACCTTTGTTAATGATAGTATTGGATTGTTTTGTAGCCCTTAGTCTGCCAAATCCTTCTGATTGTTTTCACTCTGGATGTGCCCTCTTGGTGCTTATTGGCTGTAATCACCACCTTGCTGTTGAGAGGAGAGATGATAGTGCAGTGCTTCTTTAGTCTGGCAGTGGTGGGTATGGCTGAAGCCAGAGCATCAAGCTGTACCCAGGCAAGTCAAAGAGAAGCTGAGGCACCTCTTGGAGCAGCTGTCTGGTACCCCTGCAGACTGTGAGGGGTTGCTTGTCTCCTGATGTTTTCTTACCTTGGCAGGAGACTTTTCTGGCAATCCTGGAAAGGAGCACAGTTTACTAGGCTCTGTGTAGGATAGCTGGGTGAAATGAGAAGGGCAGTTTGGTTGGGGCAGAGATGATTTGTTAATCTTGGGTTTGGTGACTCTAATCTGAATCTGCCCTGTCGAAAATGCTGTTGGGAGAAGGGAAGAAATACTACTGAAAGAATTTAAATCGAGTATCTTGAAGCAAAGAGGAGGTAAACAGCCTATTTTAACTCACAAGTAGTTTTGCTGGTCTTCGTGTAGAAGTCTTTCTGCAAAATCATTCCTGAAGGGGGGCAGGGATCAGCAGGCCTCTGTGTAGGATCCCTCACAGTAGAGCAGCCCTCAGAAAAATTTTACCTGAGAAACGTGTATGCTGAGCATGATTTTGGTGTAGGTGGCATGTGTTGGATTTGAGATGTTACTGGGTTGTAAACTACAAGTCCACACTACATGTGATAACACTAAGACTTTCAAAAAAGCAGGAGGCTGTGAAACTTCAACCCAAATGAGGCTGCTTGAAAATAAGAGCAAACTATGTGGAGGAGGGGAAAACTGACTGTTTTTTCCACTGTTCTCTTATTTCAGGGTCTACACTGTGATTTTGCTTGTCTAATGTTCCATTATTTGGTTAACAGACCGTCAGAAAAGCGAGTTCGTGAGATCATCGTTAATGCTGTAGAAATTGAGCAGGTAATCCTGGCTGTGACAGCATCGTGGGCAGCACAGGCCCAGTCTGATGTGTGAAATAAACAAACTAACTTCTAACTTTCGGGATTCTGTGTTTGATACTTTGCTCAGGCTTGGATCCCTGATGCAGTTCTTTCCCTCTTCCTTAATGGTGACAGTAAGTCAGAGACTTTCTGATTCAGTTGTCGAACAACTGGAGGAAGCTGAAGCTGGCAGCTGGTTTTCTCCTTAATGACAGAAAGGAAGGAAAGCTGTCTTATTTGATATTGAATAGAATAGTTCCAGTTGGAAGGGACCTACAATAATCATCTAGTCCAACTGCAACTGTCTCCTAGAGAGGAGTTTGTTTACATCTGTCCTTTCGGGATCTTTGTCTCTCCCTATTGTATTCACATCTCTGCTTGTCCTCAGGAGGAGGCAGGTTTGCTCTGGCCACGTGTATCATGCTGGGTTCTGACTTTTTCTGAGGTTGATGTCAGGTTCTTCCATGTGAAATGCTGCCCTTCTGCAGGCACAAGTTTCTGCACAGCTGAGTATTTGGCAGGATTTTAGTTTAGTTTTCTTTCCTGTTGTCATTTCACTCCTGTGATGATGACAAATGCTCCTGCTTGGTCTCACAACACTGACAGCTATTGCATCAGTTCCTAAACATTCACATGGCTGGGTTCAGCACTCATATATATCACTGCCCTCTCTGATCTGTCATTCTGTGATGGCTGGAAGCCAGGAAAACTGGTGATTTCTGGATTTATCCCTGTTCCCACTAGTATGGTCTGTAGGTTTATTGAAGTTAAAGCTTAAGCTTACACTGAAGCTTATGCTGGAGGAGTGGGGAAAGGCAGATTAGAGGGGCTGTGATAAAAATCTTGTGCCTTTTCCAGAGTAATAGGCTAAAAATAAAGGAAGATACAAACAGTTACTGAAAACAGAAGATACTTGTTGAATTTAGTGATGCAAGTTAGTTATTCAGACAACTTCCTGGGGAGCCTGAAACATCACAAATTATATTACTGTGAAACATAGGTGTCTTCTCTCCTTTTTCTTCTTAAATTTAATTTCTCTAAATGTCATCTGTATTTTAACTTCTAGGAGTTTCTAACAGACGCATTACCTGTGGGTCTGATTGGAATGAATTGCACCTTGATGAAACAATACATTGAATTTGTTGCAGACCGGTTACTAATGGAGCTTGGGTTCTCAAAGGTAAGAGATGCAATTGCCCCAAATGCTGGCCTGCCAGTGCAGCCCAGGAAAGCTGTCAGCACAAAGCACTCCCTTGTCATGCTGGGGAGCAGCTCATATTTAGCACAGGGACTTCCTGTGAGTGACAGCTGAAACCACAGCATTAATACCTATGCTTCACTGTAAAAGAGCAAGAACAATTTAGGCCATTGTTTCCCTTCAGCTGCTCGGCAGGTTTGTAATGGGAAACATAACCTGTGCTCAGATGCTGCAGTGCTTGAAGAATAACAAACCCCTTGCACAAGTGAACTTCACCACAAACCAAACTCCTGGGAGTGACAGTACTGAATTTGCTTAGATAGGTGTCCATAGAGCCTACAGGATACTGCAGCCAGAGGCGGTCTGGTTTGAAAGAGTTTGACAGTTTTGTTTGTTGTGGGGTTTTTAAAGCATTATTTCCCTGTCAGAATCACCAGTGTAATAGTGTTTTCCTTCCCCAGGTCTTTCATGCTGAAAATCCTTTTGATTTCATGGAGAATATTTCTCTGGAAGGAAAAACAAATTTCTTTGAGAAGCGGGTTTCAGAATATCAACGTTTTGCTGTTATGACAGAAACAATGGACAATGTCTTCACTCTGGATGCAGATTTTTGACAAATTGGCAAATGAATGGTGACTGTTTCCCTCTCCTCATCTCCCTTTTTGCTGTGAAGTTGACTTAATTTCCTCTCACGGAATCAGAGAATGCTGGGATTTTTTCCTGGGTTTTCATGTTGTTTGTCAGAGGAGTAAATATATTTCTCTCTGTGTCATTTGAATAAAAAAAGGGGGATCATTTATAAAATTTATATGTCTTTGTAAAAGGATGGCCTTTTTAAGATTCCCTTGACTCATCTGCTGTCAATGCTGTCTTTAAAAATGACATGGATACCACTACTTTTTTAACACTTTGTGTTTCAAGAAAGCAAACTGCATATTTACCTCATGTTATGGTATTTTAATCTGAAAACTAGATGAGGTGTCACTCCATGTAAAAATGTTGCTATAAATTATTTTCCTCTTTTCTATTTTCATATTTAGAGATTCTGTCTAGAGTGAAAGCTCTTCTGTTTCAGCCTGCTGCAGATACAGTAATAATTGAATGTGGGAAGACATTAAGGAGGTCTGAACTGTAGAATATGATTAAACCCAGGAATTAAGTTTGATCTCCCCATTAACCTAGGTTCTGTCTGAAAAAAAATTTTACTCTGTTTGGGAAGCTGATGGGTCTTGGTAGGCATTTAATTAAAATACATGTGATTCTTGTCTTACAGCTGTTACTGAACAGGTCAGTGGACTTTGAATGGTTCTTGAAAAGGCACACCTGTTAATAGTGGAGAAAAACCACATGCTGTAGTTCTCTGGCTTGTGCTGCCTGTTTTTCCTTGCTTCACTGATCAAGTGCCTTATTACGCAGTCTGCAGTTGTGTTGTGTTTGTAATCATCTGACATTGGAACAGCCAGCTCTGGGTGTTGTCAATCTTCCCACTGTTGTGCTATGTGTGTGATTTGATATGCTCCCCTTCTTGGTTGCACTTGTGCATTGAAGGGGTGAGAGGCTATATCATTCCAAGGGACTGTCCCTTGAGGTGCTACAAACATACTGCTCGGGTTTTAAGGAAGCACCCAGTAACGTATGAAGGGACGTCAAGTTGTGTGTCTAATGTCAACCATTGGAACCATTGTCACAGAAGAGCTTCTGAAAGAAGGTATTAAACCTTTCAAAAACAAACCCAGAAGTAGTATGGAGTAGCAGCATCCTACAAAGGATTGTTGTGCTTGAAAAGTGTTTGTCATTTTTTGACATCACACGCAGAGAATGGAGTGATTGAAGAATGGCTAATGTGCTGCAGTGGTACTTGGGGTGGGAGGGATGCTATTCAGCTGTACCTGGTTTATCTGCAAATAGGCTCTTTTTTTTTTCAACGATGAAGTGAGTGTAGAAGAGCTAGACAAAGGGTTCTGCTTTATTAAACCTAAGCATTTTTCATAATGTTCAGCATTTTGTGAAAGAGCTTTTGTAAGTCTTACTGTTGCAAACATCTTGTGCTGCTTTTGATACACCTGGCATGAGCTGAGCTGACAGCCCAGGGCTGTCAGTGATGGGGTGGTGTAAGTGTTATTTCCCTGCCAGCCCAGATCAGCCGTAGTCCTAGGTACCTGAGTTCCATGAAACAGGTCCACTGCCTTAGCATAGTTCCTAGTGGACAACTGCCCCTGCTTTAAAAATAAGCAGCAAAATTGACTCTGTTTTTTTAGTCTCTGTAAAAGACCAGGAGTATGTACGGAGCATGGAAATGGAACAGCTTTTTTTTCCGAGAGCAGAGCCTGTGTCATTAAGGTACTTGGAAGAGGGCAGAGGGGAACCTGGAGAATACAGAGAAAAGCTGGAACTGGTAGCCCTCACTAACATCCTGCAACTGCAAGAGAACTGTGGACTCAGAGGGAAAATCCAGCGCCTTTTGGAAATACTGAGTTGATAGGGGAGAAAGAGAAAATATTTTAAATGGGTCTGTTGTTAGAGTAATGGAACCTATCATGTCACTGAAAGTGCTAAAAAGCATTTATTTTGAGTCTTGTGAATTATGATGAAAGTATAGAGAGTATTCTAATAAGAAACTGCATCGTGCTCAGGTTCTGTAAATGTATATGAGATACCAAAGTCTGGTACAACAGCTCCCATTCAGTTTGTGTGTAAAATATGTGTGTAGTTTCAATAAAATTTGAGTGTGGGTAAGCCCATGCCTTCATTTACAAGTTACATGCTTCCTTGTGAAATCCAAAGTGATAAAATTGGGATGTGACAGAGTAAGTCAGTATTCACAGCTTTTGGGTTGTGGGAGAAAGTTGTAAGTGCTCCATATATTGTCTTGCGCTTTTTGAAGCTCTTGAATTGCTCTTTCTTGTTCCTGGGAATAGGTTTTGCAGTCTAGTGAGCAAACAAATGGGTTTGGGTTTTCGTTTTTTGTTTTGTTTTGTTTTGAATTGGGATTTTCTGGCTCAAGGAGAAATCTTTTGGGAGTCTGTAAGATTCAATGAAGAAACACTCCAAAAATGTATTTTCACTGGGTGGTACCTGATCTATCAAGGGCATCATGCCCTTGAGGCAGGCACCCTGACTGCCTGGGCACAGCATCATGGGGTTCAGCCCCTGAGCTGGGGCTGGCCAGGCACCTGCCTGAAGCCAAGCACTGGTCACCTGGGTCTGAGCTGGCACAGCTTCATACCTGCTTGTCTCAGCACTCTCAGGGCTCTAATTTCAAAAGTCTTGTCCCTGCAGTCCCTTTGTGCCTCCTTGCGACAGGCATGAAAGGCACAACGTTCCTTCACCCACCGGTGCTGGGTACTGGGCAGAAACCCAATGTGCCTCTGAGGCCTCTGTGTGTCTCACGCTGTGGCCATCAAGCTTAAAAAAGCCTGATGGGTGTGTGTGTGGGAGAGAAGGTGCAAAGCATCCCTTCAGTGTATATGGTCTGTGTGCTCTGAGCTGGAATAAGGCTGGTGTGTGACTTCCACTATAGTTCCAGTGGAACAGAGAAGGTGCTTCCTGGAGGTGTTTGTCTCGTAGTGAAGGACATGTCTGCAATGGTCAGATGAGCAGAAACCTGTCTCTGGGGGCTGCAGCAGGAGCTGAGGCTCATGGGAAGAATCCCTCCTTTTAAATTCCAAAGTGGCCTCTGGAGCTCCCATTGTTCCCATTCAAGCAGACATGTGCCTCCCAGCAAATCCCATGAGCTGATTGTCAGTAGCCACAAGCGGACGGCTGTGAAACCACTGTAGCTCAGTGAGTATTCCCAGCCCTTGCTGGAAATAAAAGAAAGTGGGTGAAGGCAGGGCAATTAGCAACCTCTTTCTTAGTGTTTTTGGACTGGTAAGATTTTGGCAGCAGATGAGGATGCTGTGTGTGTGGCAGCACCCTCGGAACTGTGGCCAGCCCCTGGCTGGCTGACACTGTGCTGATGCACTTCCACCACATTTTTTGTCCTCATCTTTGAATGATGAAGGCTTTGACAGAGCAAGCATGGCCCCCTGCCTGTCACCCAGCCTGCCAGAGGAGCATCTTTCTTCCAGCCTTCCTAAGGGGATGATCTGGGCTGGGTTTTTCCTCCTGGTGGAGCCCTTGAGTCAGCAAATATTAATGTTTCTGTCACTATTATCTAGAGCTCCTTCTGGGAGTCAGTCACTGGCAATCCTGGTGTGTTAATATTAGGTTAATATTAGCCGAGTTTGTGTTTGCCAGGAGGATGCCTGTGTGCCTGGGGCCCTCTGTCCACGCTGCACCCCGCAGGAACGCTCACATGCACGTGCAGACTGCGTTTGTGCGTATGGGTGTGCATGTCTGGCACACAGGGATGTGCACGCTCACCACACACCAGCAGAGTTGAGGGGAGAAGCTGTTGAGTGTCAGGCTTTAGCAAACCCTCTCCCTGGAGCAGAAGGGCGAGGTGGGCACTGCAATATTGCTGTTAAGAGATGCTATTCCTGGTTTGCGGGCAGCTGCTGCCTTGCCCTGCTTCCTGCAGCCTGGGCACAGATGGGCAGTGGTCACATCCCATCATACATCATCTGGCTCTAGGAACCAGGGCTGCCCTGAGGATAGAACTGTGCTCTGCTAACTTTAGCTAAAGTTTTTTCAGCTTGAAACGCTGGTAAATCTCAGGAACGGCTGATTTTGGCAAGGGTGGAGCACACATTACTGCTTTGAACAGTAACTTTGGCATTTGGCTGTTTAAATGTACTCCTGTAGGCAGGCTTGGGAATTCCCTGTTGAATTTTGACCCTTCTAATGAAATTAGAGGATTTGTGAGTGACAGACATGAGATTTCCATGACGGGCAGCAGTGCTGCCAATATCGCAGCTTCTTGTGGAGTGCTGCTGATCAGGAGCTCCTGCCCTGCAGATCCTTTTTTACAAATCTGCTGTTCTGACCTTGGCAGCAGCAATGCTAAGGACTGAGATCCCTCTGCTCTGAGCCACAGCCCCTCAGTGGAAAGGTCCTCATTCCCCAAAGCAGGGCCTGTGCATGTGGGCAAGCCCTGGCGGACGCGGGACACAGAAGGCTTTAGATGTCTTCAATGAGATAGTTTACAGCTTTGGAACAAGTATGATTCTCTACTAAACTGAATGTTTCATTACTAGGTCTCTAGCATTTGAAAACATTTCTATGGGCCTTTATTGGTTTATTTGCTACTGGGGTAACTTTTTCTGAGCTCAGGCTTGCTTTGCTTCTCATAGTACGGAGCAGGACTTGGGGTGTCCTTTGGGAAAGTGGCAGCTGAAGAGCAGCTCCTCCAGGCCAGACCTGAAACCAGGAACATCTAAACCACCTTTTGATGCACAGAAACTCCCCGATACCTGCTTCTCTCTCAGACATCTCAGCTCTGCAGGTGGGAGGAAATCTGGGTTTCTGGGACTATAGGGGAGAATGGGCTCCAGGAAAGCAAGGAAGTTTCTTTAAAATTTACCTCAGCTGTTGAGTTCCTCTTGGCTAGATAACTGTGGAGAAGAGTTTCCATTAATGAATTTAAGCCATATTAGTGAGTAAAGGCTGTTCCAATCTTGGTTGCAGGATCCCAGGGCAGTGATAAAACCCATGGTGCAGAGGAGTACCAGTTTAGAGTTGTTATGGCAAGCATTTCTGCCCCGTGAGAAGAGGCTTGCCTATCAGTTATTGATTTCTTTTTTCTTTCAACTTGATGGGAAATAGAGTTAGATTACAGCTTATTAGACTGACTGGAGAACTGAATGTTTTTATTAAATTACTTAATTCACAGTGTGTGAAGTTGCTGGCTTCGGAGATGGGTGTTATGACAAGCCCTGACAGAGCTGCCTTGCTCAGTCATCCCTCTGTCTCCTGCTTAGTCATCCCTCCATGGGCTAATGGGATGGTGTCTGGAGGGGTCCTACAGCCACTGCCATATGTGCCTTGGTTTTGGATTAACATCATCATGGAAAAAAAGCATTTCTTGGTTTGTTTCTTCAAGATTCCTGTTGTTAAAAGCCCCTTCCATGAAGCTGGTCCAGTTTGCTTAATTCCTCATTAGCAGAGCAGGGTGTAAAGCCAAAAAATGTTTTCCCAGCTTCTCCCACACTGAGCAGGGTTTGAGGGCAGAGTGAGGATGTCACCTGCCTTAGGAGCACCTTTGAAAGGACAGCAGCTGGCCAATGCCACAAGCCCTGCACCCAGGCAGAGGGACAAGGTGATAAGTCTTCCTCCTTGTAAGCCCCAGTCCTCTTGAGCTGTAAGGCTGTAAGGTAGTGGCCACATCCATGGGATGCACATCCTGCATCTGGTGCAGGCAGAATGTTTTATGGCTCTTGATAGGCTGCTGAGGCCAGACAAACTCATGGGGAAAAATTGAGAGCTGCTGAGATAAATGTAGGGATTCTCACAGTAGGACATGGCCTACTGCAGTGCCTGTTTGCAACACAAAGTCACTGGATAAGAATTCCTCTGTATAATTAAACAATAATTGTATTTTTAGCTGTCTTGATTTTTTATTTTTATTTTTTTTCCCCACTGACTGATTTTATTCGCCTTGGGCCCATTAGATTTGCATACATTAAAAATATGAGATTCTTGAGAGGTGTGTTAAAGCTCTTCTGTTACTTAAAATATAAACCTACATTGACTCTTGGTGCTGCTGTACTTTGTAGTGTGATACCTGCATGAGCAAATCTTTCTGTTCCACATCCACTAGATGAAAGTAGCAGCATTGGCACATGTTCAAATGGTGTTAAGCTCAAATGGTGTTACCCACAGCCCATAAAACAGAGACTAATTGCTGCCACTTCTGTTTTGTTTGTGTCATGGCTGCTAATTTATTTCCCTGTTACTGCTGAGTGTAGGTCCAAATTAACAGGGTCTGGTTATGTCTCACATCAACCACACAAAAAGTCAATTTTTTGGTCAGGAGTAGGAAAGGCAATTTTTTTTGTCCAAACATTTACTTTTGCTTGTGAGGCTGAAAAGTGGAAGTTTACCACAATTGCACATGCATCAGTGGTGTTCAACACAAATACTGCTTGTGCAGATGGATGGCTGTGGTTGGGGTGAGAAGCATTTTCCATAGACCTCAAGGATGGGAAGTCAGATCCTTACACAGGATACTGGTGAGTACAGAAGCACAGAATCACAGAACAGTTTGAGTTGGAAAGGATCTTAAAGATAATCTAGTTCTAATTTCCTTGCTATGTGCTGGGACATTTTCCACTAGACCAGATGGCTCAAAGCCTCATCCAGCCTGGCCTTGAACACTTCCAGGTTGCTTCTCTTGGCAACCTGTTCCAGTGCCTCACCACCCTCTCAGTAAACAATTTCTTCCTAATATCAAATTCAAGACTACCCTCTTTCAGCCACTGGAAACGCTGGACCCAGTCAGTGCCTGATAGATGTGAGACTGGAAGTGTGACTTTGGTGTGCTAAGCACCTACAAAGTCCCATTCTCTGCTCT
Organism: Dicrurus megarhynchus; assembly: GCA_013399195.1. Lineage (NCBI taxonomy): Eukaryota > Metazoa > Chordata > Aves > Passeriformes > Dicruridae > Dicrurus > Dicrurus megarhynchus. Next base: position 550,380 of record VXAD01012225.1, on the reverse strand, counting down.
TTCTGCATAAAGTGATACTTACACACAGGTGAGGTGGAGGGGAAGTTAGAATGAAGGTGGAGTTTGTGCCATGCTGGGTATTGACCTTCCCTGAGGGCCAGCAGTGTTTTAGACTACACTAGAAAAAACATCCATTTAAAATAAACCCAGAAACGTGTGAAGCTGCAGTCCATTGGCAGAGTGTGGCAGCCCTTTGCTGTGCTGTGCTGGTGGGGATCCAGCCCTGCAAGCAGAAGCTGGCGGGGCCCCTTACTTGATTGCCTGGTGCCTGCTGGCAGGGTGAGAGCTGGCAGAGATTGCCAGGGGGCCTTAACAGTGCTGGCTTAAACAGCATTCATTTATTTCCCAATGGCCACCCTGAAGACCTTATCTGAAGCTAATTAATTGTCATCAGCAGCTGTCCTAATTTTATCACAACTGATTGGCTTTTGCAATGAAAGGCAAGAACATAAGATCATGAGAGGGTGGTAGATTTTGGTTCAGGGGCAGCAAATAACTCCAGGGTGGTGCCCATGCATGTGGGACACCCCAGCTGCCAGCTGGCCTGAGTGCCACCACGGCAGTTGTGGGCTGAAGGCAGCTGGTGATGTTTGTAGCGAGGAGCTCAGTGTCCCTGCTTCACAGCTACCCTCCCTACGGCCCCTTGGAGCAGCCCGCAGCACATCCCGGCGCTCCTCCTGTTAAAAGGCTGCGGTAAAGCTCACACGGGTTATCCTTGGCTCCTGGGGCCATTTCGCGGCAGGGAGCATTTACAGGCTCATAAACTTTATTTGAGAGCACTTGTAGATTAGCCAATAAACTTTCTAGGAGTGAAACATGATTCTACCCAGGAAGGGGTTTTGCATCCAGCGGTTATCCTCAGTGGCCAAATGTGTGGTGGGCTGGGACTGTGCTGTGCATTGATCCGTCGGCCAAGATAAGCGGTGCGGGCTGGAAGGTGCCTGTGGGGATGCCCCACAGACTCTCTTACTTGACCTTGCCCTGGCGTGTGAGGAAAAGGAAGATGTCTCCGTGAAATGCAGGTGGGTCTGTGAGACAGCCACAGCAAGCACTGCGAGCTGCCGCAGCTCTGTGCTGTGGCTCAGTCTGCTGGGACCTGAGTGTGCCATTTACCATCTCTCTATTTACGTGTGCTGTGAGAGGAAGAACGAGAGCATCGTGTGGAAGGCAAATATACTTTACAAAATTAAAAATATACCACAGCCTCCTGCTCAGCTGTTCTTTGGCATCTACTCCTACATAGTAGGAGCATCTCCTGTGACTCTCATTAGTGATTGATGAGTTATTTTTCCCAGGGCCGCTGGCCTGCATGATGCGGCATCCTCCCACATGGAAGTGGATGACAGCTGCTCCAGGGTGCCAGTGGCTCCTCCTGCTCAGGGGCTGGCATGGCCAGTGATGAGTCGTACCCATGGGAGGGAAATGCCACCAAGAAACCTGGCATCTCCTTCCCTACCTTCATTCCCTTGAGCAGGGCTTTCTGCTCCTGCCCAGGATGAAAACCAACCCCTTGTGCTGATGGCCCCTGGGGTGGATGCTGACCATTCCTTCCTGCTTTTGTGCCACTGAAGCACTTGCTTTTTGCCCAGAGAAGCTCCCTGAGGAAGCAGATGGGCACTGGGGTGTTTTATGCACTGCTTTTGGTTTTGCAGGGGCACTGGGCTATAAGGTAGAATGGAGCATCTCTGCTGGGCAATCATACTGTAATGCACTAAAATTGTATTTGTATTTCTGCCTACGCATTAGCATGAATCTTGCTTTAGGAGTCTAATTAGTGTAAGTTATGAGCTGGGGTGCTTGAGGCAGAAGCTGAAGTGGAAGCCAGCTCTGCAGGCACTGGAAGAAGTAAATTAGAATAATCTTGATGTGACTTAGTTTAATTTACACCTTCCTCACATCCTTGCAGCTCTCTTCCAAACCCACAGAGTGTCAGCCACACAAGTTTAGGCTGCTGATTAATAAAATTCATGGAATCTGTTATGTGAAGAAATCAGAGGAAGATTGCACTTAATTAAGTGTGTTCCCTTGGGACACACAATATCCTTCTGGACTTCTGCTTACACCCGAGCTGCAGTTCCAGATGATGTTAATTGCACAGGACTCTAGCCCCAAGTTAAGAAGTCCTCCAAAATTGTCATGGAGACCAGGACATCGGTGGATTCACAGCAAGTTTGACCCTATAAATCTCCTGGTTTTGCTGCAAGAGCTATGTTGTCCAATGCCGAAGTCAGAAGAAAGGAGAAGCTGTAGAGTTTTCAAAGTCCTTGAGGTCTCCTGGGTAAACGTTGCCATTCCTGAAAATGGCCAGAGGGAGTTCAGTCACACTTTTTGTGTTAAAAGCTCCAGAGGTGAATCATGAAAGGCTTCCCAAGCACACTGTTGAGTAGGAACTGTAGGTATTAAGTGCAACAGGTAACTACAGTCATGGTTGCTTTGTAGCCACTGCATTGCCACCATTTGTTTAGCATGTGCATTGTCCTTCTCTTCTTCTGAGGTCATGAGACAACCTGGCTTGTGCCCATGTGCTACAGTCTTCTCCCCTGCATGTTCACAAACCATGGCAGTGTGTCTGTCTCTACCCAGAGCAGGCTCTGGTCCAGAGCAGCAGCTAGAAAGGGGCTGGTGTGGCTGGCAGGAACGCATCCATGCTGGGTGGTTAAACTCTGCATGTGGCTGCAGGTAGTGCTTGAAGTTGTTTCATCCCCTGTATACACAGGGACATATGACCCATATGTCTGGCATTGGCTCATCACCAAATCTTGCCTTTCAACCTTTGAAAGTGGCTTCCTGAGGAACAAATTGGGTTAAACCACAAGATACTGGACCTGATTTGAGACCTCCTGGGGGTGGTTTTGGCCAGTCATACTGGAAATCGGAGCAGATGATGAATGTCTGGCATTAAATTTATCAGTTCATGATAAAGAACCTCCAGAAACAGAAATGGTTCATGATGATGATTCCAAGGCTGTCACAGCTGAGAAAACACTTGGTAGATGTGAGGGATAAAATAATGTTTTGCTTCAGCCATTGTAACCAGCCATAAGAACACGTGCTCATGTCACCTAGGCAAAGGTGCACAAGGCCAGGCCTCATGCGTGGAGGGGGAGGAAAAGGGGAATGAAGCAATGCTTGTTGCTGGGGAGAAAAGGGGGAAGAGACAGGAGGTGTTGGTTTGAGCACAGTAGGTGGTTGGAAAGAATGTGAGTTCCTGAGTACACAGCCAAAGGGAGAAAGGGACCCCCAGAGGCCAGGGGAGGGCACAAAAGTTTGTGCATTTAAGGGGGAGGTGTGCCTCCTCAGTGAGATGCACCTGACTCAGCTGACTCATTTATATTAATAAATAGTCTCGCTTTGATGACTTTGTCTTTTTTCAGCTTTATCAGGGAGCGAGTATTTCTCACAGTAGATCCGCAGCTGCAGGTCCCTTCTGAGGAGCACCAGATCTTGAGTGCAGTCTCGTGTCTCTCAGGGAGTAGTACCTGGAGGAAGTCACTTTCTACCATACTTACCTCATGGCTTTGCTTGGGAGGTAGGTAATTGTTCTGGAGATGGGTTTGTCCTCTCTGCCCTGCAAAGCAAAGGATGCTTTTCAAGAAAGAAGAAAACCAAACCAGCATGAAGCCTTTTTTTGGTTTTCTAAGCTGGGCCCACTCAAGGCCAGGCCTCACTGTCCAGTTACCGGCTTCACATCTTGGTTCATTACCTCTGTCATATCTGCCTTATCTGCTCTGTCAGACCCATCTCTAGGAATGACAGATTTGCCTCTGTTTGGTGGAAAGTGCTCAGGGAATTTATTTTTAGCTTACATGGGCTTCAGTGCCAGGAAGCCTGAAGTATCTGATCTTTTCATGTGCCAAGTGTGTCTCACACTGTGGTGTTAGGAGCAGCTCCTACTGATCTCGATCTTTCTCGCTGCATTTTAGCACAATGTCTTCAGTGGCTCCCGTGTTCTGGTTTGCTCCACTGGGGCTGGGAGGGGAACTGGCACATCCTCTGCAAGTGATGAGTGAGCTATCCCTGTTTCAAATTGTCACATCCATCTAAGGAAAAGTGCTCCAAGTCCTCCCACCTCCTTGGAAGGTGGAGATGCTAGTATACTATATACTATAGCAGGAGAAAATAAATGCATATAAGAGACATCAGCTGGGACCTGGCAACTTCTTGTTACCCCAGTGTAAGATGGGGGAGAAGGTGATGGATGCTGGGGATGTTACTGGAAGGGATTGATTTCTTCCATGTGGAACTTCCATTCATATGAAAAATTAAATCCCAGCTTTTTTAAAAGACCACATACATTACTACAGAGTCATATTACAAAACTGCAACTTTAGCTATGTATTTGAATTCTCAGATGTTTTTTATTACAGTCTCAGTGTACCTTCTTTTACTCTAAAGTACCCTTTTTTGCAAACAATATCTTTCCTATCTCTGCATGTCCCTTTTCCTTCCCAGCTCCACTCCTTGCTCCTAACATTGCTGCCTGGTATAGTAAGCACTAGGAGGACACCACGGGCAGGCACAGATATTCTGATGTTGCTGGGATGTTTGCAGGAGTGAATTTACTTTAGTAAATTGAGAAGAGTCTCAGGTAAGTGGAATTTGTCTCTAACAGTGAGGAACTGACTGCCTCAGCTGGTTGTTTCCTCACTGCCTTTAGGCTGGGACAAGATAGTTTAGTTTTGCTTTTAGGGTCATCCTCGTTACCATTTGCATAGAACAAGCCATGTGAAAAATATATTAGGTAAAATAAAGTGCATCAAAGAGCTATAGTTCTTTTCATGGTGGGTTTTAAGGTAGCAAAACCCCTGTGACTTAGATCAAAATCTCAATTTAATTTTTAATAAATAACTTCCATTTAAAAAAATCCAGTGCCTGTTCTTGATTAAGTTTTGCAGAACTGTGTGTACTGGATAACAAGATGGAATTGCATTAACATCCATAATTAAATTCCTCATCAGTCTTCAAAAGAATTTTCTGCTCACGTGAAGCAAATTTCAAAGTTGTTATGGTTCATCTTCCAAGAGCTCCACCTTTTTGAGGTTAGTGTAAAAATGTATTGCACAGACTATGGGACCAGCAAAGTATAAAGTAGTTTTCTTCAGCATCTTTCTGAAAAAGCATAGAATTTTGACTTGTTTGTGAACAAGCATATGCCTAAAGGAAAATCTTTTAGTTAACCTGAGCAAAAATGTTTATTTATATTATCCCTTTTACCTAAGTTGCTTTGAAATATCTTACAAACAGGCTAAAAAAAGGTATTTTAGAGTAAAACTGTGTTAGTTGGAATGTAACCTCATCAGTGGCAAAAATATTGGAATTGTCCAGAAATACAATTCAACAATTTAGTGTTGGTATGAGCTTTAGTTGCCTTCAGAAAATTTAGAGAGGTTCAGGAACAAGGGCCTTAGATACAATTTCAACGGATTAAATCTAGGCTTGCCTGTTTTTGCCAAGTTTTCAGTAGGTCTGTAACAACCCTACTGGATAAGAACATGTCATTGCTGATGCTGTCTTGCCCAAAACTAATAAATCTGTGGCTGTGTTAAATTAAAGCTCTTATCTGTCAATTGCTAAAAGGTTTTTGTTCTCAGCAATGTTCTGAGGTGCAAATAGATGACAGGAAAGATAAACAGTCTTGGACTACAATAAAATCCTGTGAAAGAGGAGACAAAATTAGACCTTGTCTTTTGAAGGAAATAACATGGTGGGAAAGAAATACATAAAAGAAAATAATTTTGAACACATCTGTAGGGTTATCACTGCAATTTGCTAATATATTATTCAATAGCTTAGTCTAAAGGCAATGTCCAAACCCTGGACATTGGATCTGTAATTGGAATTTGTGGGTTGTTTGAGACCTATTTTGGTCTGGAAGTGTGAACTGCTCTTGTTGTATAGAGAAGATAAGATTATTTGAGAACCTCTAACAAGAAGACTCATTAAGATAATTCTAACTGGCTCTAAATAGCCAAGAAAATTCATTAAGATAATTCTAGCTGGTTCTAAATAACTGGGGGTGTACCAGTTACTTTGCTAATAAATGTCATGACCGTGAAGACTTCTATAAACTTCAATGGAGCGTGAGTCACAGAACATTAAATTTTCATTACAAGCAGGTTTGTACCTCCTAAAACAAATTATACAGTGAGTCAGATTTCAGCTTTGGCTACACAGCCAGCCTGTGCACATGTAGCATGAGTCAGTCATTGATGCTGCACCATGGTGGTGTGGAGAGGATGTTTAGCTGAGAGCCAAGGTACAGTGGTACCACATGGAGTAGGGTAACAGCCCCTTCAGTGGCCACTGGGAAGCTCTTCAAATGCATCAGCACAAGGTAAATAATCACACACCTGGTTCTCGTGGCATAAGGAACATGTGTTTTGATGTCTTTAGGGTTTACTTCATATGAAGTCCTGCGAAACCTGCTTGCTGCATGATCTTGTTTGTCTTGAAAGCCTTATTTGATTTTCTAGACACATGCTATGTTTAACTAGTTGGGGTAAATAAACACAGAAATTCTCACTTTTCTTGATCCTGTGGTGGACATTTTTCACTGTGTTGCTGTATAAATCTTTTGGTTTTGTGAAGCTCACTGGTTCCATCTTAGACCTCCAGGCCACACCTACAGTACTAAATTAAATGTGCCCATGGTTTTTAGCTGTTCCAAGATCAAGTCGAATGGGGCAGCCTGGTCTTGCACTTTTATCATCTCACCCTTGGAGTGGGGCTGCATCCACAGCACCTGCTGGGACAGCACTAACTCCCATGTTTGGGGCTTGTTCAGGAGAGTATTGCATGGTGTGGGCCAAGACCCTGCCAGGGACTCCTAAAATAATTGAACATCCCATATAGTGTTCACAAGGCAGCCCTCAGGAAAGTGTCTTGATGTTGTTTCTGTTTCCAAATAAAGCAGCAGCCTGTCAGTCTGAAACAGGGTGGTCTGGAACAAGGTAAAGATCAAAGAAATGGCCAAACCCATCTGAGGAGGAATGAGGCCCAACTCTTGCAGTGTTGCATCAATGATGTTTTCAGTTGCTGCTTAATGAAAGTCAGTTTTGCATGGTGTTTAAGGTATTCCTTCCACCCCTCATGTTTTATGTATTTGTGTATTTGCATAGATGTTTGTGCCTTTTGCCTTTTTTTTTTTTTTTATTTGCTGCCTATCAGATGCTTTCTGATGTCTTCCATTTGACCAGACAAAAAAAGTATTTATGGCATTTTTTCTTTAATCTTGTTAAGTCTTCATCACTGCACATCTTCACCAGACGTTTTGATTGGTTTAGCACATTACTCAAACTTAAGAAAAAAATAAATTTGTTAGTAAAGATATGAGAAAGAACAGCTCATCTGGACATGGTGCAGGGCAGTCTGCACTAGGTGGTCCAAGCAGGGGGCTGGGACCAGGTGACTTCCAGAGGTCCCTTCCCACCTCAACCATTCTGTGAGTCTTTGAGGGCCTGTGAAGGGGGGGGTTAAACTTCATTACTGCTCCCCAGATTCACCATGGCTGATTAAGGTCATGGATCAACATGTCCTGGGGAGAAGATCTTGGAAAGTGTTGACAGTAGCCCAGTTCCCATCAGGCTTATCCCATGCTGACCCCAAGTGCTGCTGTGGGTCAAATTCTGTCTTCCCGGTAGGGGTGCATAGCATCACTGCCTACTGATTGCCAAAAACACAACAGGGTTTGACCTAATTTGACAGCCTTGTGGGTGATTATGCTAAATATATATGATTGTGTGAATGACTATTTCTCCATGTTTTGTTTTGCTCTGGACTGCAATCTGTTTCCAGTGCGTAACAATATTCCTCTACGTATGGACTCCCTATAAATACCTTGCTGCAAGTCTTTTCTGCAGTACAAATACAGCAGAGTCCTACTGGTGTGCTGGCCAGTCTGTGATCAGCAGAGGCTTGATTTTAGTGCAGTTCAGATACAGCACAGAGAAATACGGCAGCTTGAGGTCAACAGTCAGGAGTAGGATTGTCATTATTGTACCTGGGCGAAAGGGACAGAAATAATGATTGCGAGGCGTGGAAGAATAGGACTGGTAGGGTCCTCAAGAGACCACCCCAATCATTCCTGTTGGCTAAGGCAGCACAAATCATACTTCTGTCAATCCTTACACAATAGCCAAGCCTGTACCTGACAGGATAATCCAGGCTCCAGTGCTGGATCCCACCATCATCCGAGGCAGTGAAATCCAGTGCCTCACCTTAGCCAGTCTCATGCAAGCCTTCCTTCATAACATTTTTTAATTCCTTTACTTTCTCCTCACCAGGAATGCAAAACAAACCCCAAAAAAGTAAGAAGGTAACTCGTTGCCACTGTGTGTTTTGTGTTTGAAGAACATTCTGAATAAGCTGTCCAACCTTTCCCCATAGGTTGTGGTGAAAGACCCAACTGCCTCAGCAATCCTTCCTAGCTTCAAGTGCCATCTGTTCAGATCCTATTTGGGGGTTGAGGGCATTTAGGCTGTTTTAGACAGAAATTAGCATCATGTTATGGGCTGCTCACCACTAACTCACTGCTCCTTAAGCTGACTCAAGCCATTGGTACCTCACAAACAGAACAAGATTGGTTTTTTGAAAAGCATAATTTCAAGTATTTTTCTGGAAGGATTTCTGAAGGACACTCCCCAAAGGCCTTCCTCTGTTCCCATCTGTGCACCTTGCAGAAGGACACTGAGGTAACCTTAACTGCTGTCCCCTGCCACTTTTACTGAAACACCTTGATTACTAGAGTCAGGCTGGGTTCCCAGTGACATGCAGGTATCCTTGCTGAATTCAGCTGGAGCTGCAAGGCACCTTTGCATTACTTCCCTGTTCTTCCTCTGTGCTTCATGTGGTTCCATCTCACACCAATGGCACAGTGCCATCTGTGACCATTGCCACTGCACTGTGGTGGTGGCACAAGGATGCTGCTCTGGGAGGCCATGCTGCACGTGGCTTGCCAGCAGCTTTTGGCGAGGTCTGTCAGGGAAACCACCATGTGATCATGCGTGGTGCTGCTCTGTGGGGTGTGCCACTCACAGCCTCTTTGTTTTGTCATTCTAGGCACGCTATTGGAAATGACATTCATTGTAATGTGTTCATCCTACTGGTTTTAATTAGAAACACTCAGCTTTAATTAAGTGTTTGTTTTGCAGTCCCAATAGTTCTATTTTGATAAGACTCTGTCATGCAAATGCTAAATGAAGCTGAGGAAGTAGATTACTGCATGTCATAGTTCCTGAGTAATGATTAAAGACAATGCAGTGTGAGATACAGTTGCTGAGAGTGGGAGGCCACTCTGTGCTTTTCTTCAAGTGTTTAGTTCATGCTTTCCAGGAAATTTCCTGTACTATTAGTTCTCTGTGTCCTCAGGCTCATTCTTTGCTTTCCAGCATCCTCCTCCCATGACTTTTTCAGGGACTGACAGGGGTGCAGTTGGGGAGAGGGAAGGTTGTGCTGTGCCACTGACTCCTCCATCCTTCCCAGGGCAGGATACCCAGGAGAGGAAGAGTAGAAACAAAACAGAGCTCCATGCCAAAACTAAAGGCCTCTTTTTCTCTCTCCTTTTCTCAGTAAACCTGCAGTTTTTCCTTTTTATGCAGAGTTTGGGTGCTAATGCTGCAGCTGTCTGACTTGCCCATGCATGCTGCTTATATATAAAAAAAGCTGCATATAACTCCTTACATATAAAAAAGCATGTAGCTCCTGCCTTTGTTAATGGCTTTCTCTACTTACCTACAAACCTTTATTGCTTGAAGTTTAGCAGAGAAATAGGTTCCAGTTATAATTAACAAATAGGGAACAGACCTAAGCAAGAGTTTTCCCACAAAGTCATAGTAATGCATGATCTCTTGCTTTACAGCTTTACAGATGAAAGATGTTTTTCACATCAAACATCATGGATACTAGCTTGGAGTATATTTTTGAGAGTGTAACAATGAGCAGAGAAAAGAATTCCAAGCCTCAGACCCAGGAACATAAATCTGCTCTGACTGAGCAATTTCTACCTGTGAAGAGCCAATGACCCACAACACTCCGTGATGACATTCTCTCTTTCCCTTGATTAGGTCATCATCAAAATTAACAACCCTTTATTGTTGGCCTGGTGTCCTCCCCCTCAGGAAGTTCAGTCCTAAAGGAGATGAAAGATAAACAAAGACAAATACCCACTCAAACAGATTTTGCAGTCAGACTGTGATTTGTGAGCAGATGAAGCAGCTCTGTGCAGAGCTTCTGAACCTCTGGATATTGCTTTCCTGGGGAGACAGAGCAGGCTGAGCACCTGGGGCAAGACACCCTCCCTAGCACAGTATCCTGCAGGTAGAGCTTGCCCTTCCCTTGGAAGTCCCTCTGTCTCTGGGTGGGTGCACAATCAGATTGTGATTTGCCTTCTCTGCTCTCTGTTTTCTGTGCTACAGCCTCTTGCCCAGTCTTCCTACTCCCTACTCTCACCCTGACCCTGAATCTCCTAATTTTGCTCTTGGAAGTTTTCTGCTTTCCTTCTGTCCCTTCCTTTTTCCAGCTTGATTTTCCCAAGGTGATCTACCTTCAGTAAGCAGCTGCTGAGCTCAAGAACCTGCTGTTGTTCCTGGCAGAGGCATCCCATATAAACCACAGACAGGTATTCCCCAGCCAAGCAATTTCCACATAAGGGTCTTCCTGACATCGGTCAGATCCAGATCTCCAAATGTTAAGATATTAATGCAAAAACTATAGTTTAATATGGGAAATGTTAATAGTATTTACATTTTATGCCATACCATTTTAAGGAATGCAAATTGCCTTCCTTGAGTTTATTGTATCTTCTGTCCTCCAACAATCCATTATGAGAGGCAGGCATGACAAACAGCCACAGAAGTTCCCATGGCAGTTTGAAGCCTGCTAAATACACCACACACAGCAAGAGAAGCCTTTAGAAGTCAACTTTGTCTCCAGATTTAAAGTGTCCCTTGTTCACATAGTTCTCTGCAGTCTCCCAGCCCCACCTGACAGCGGCCTCATATGGGTTACATGCAGGAGCAAAGCAGTAGCTCTTCCTATTGCAAAATATGGTGGGAAGAGAGAATCTCCATGCATGGAGTGTTGGGATGAACACATGGGCTGTGGACCAGCCCCACCTCACCAAAACTCATGCCAGGAAAGGAGCAGACACGCTTGCCTTGGCTGTGGCTTCCCTCCTCACAGGGACTCATTGAAAAACAAGCCACACTTTGTCTCTAAGGTAGAAAGAAGTGAGGGAGAATGCTTTGAAAAGTGGGAAGTGAGGACTACCACACAGCTGCTTTGCTAGCTCAAAAACATTTCAGTGCTATGATTACAACACCCTTATGAGTGAAGCCTTTCCCTGATGGAGCCTGAAACAACTGTGCAGCTGGTCTGGGGGAATGGAGGAAGGATGTAGGCCTGGGCATGGGCTTGGGCGGGAGTATCTCCTTCCTCCTCACAGAAAATGCAATGCTGCAAACCTCCCTGGGGGATGTGTTGAAGCTTTATGAGGATGCATCTTGGTGCATTCCAGGGGTTGCAAATAGCAGGTGAGACACAGGAGGGGACCTTTGCCACAAGGCAGATCAGACCCCCCTCTACTAAGTGAGAGCAGTCAAACTGGTAGGGGACCTGCATGGAGGCTGTGGCACAACTGAAGACTGTGCCACCTGAAGTGCATAGAACAGCCATCCATTCCCACCTCTTTCCACTAATTTGGGGGATGAGTGCTTGGGCATCGCCCTTAGGAGAGGCACAGGCTGTGTGGCACTGTGGTTCCAGAATCTGAAGCCTTGAACTTAATAGTGAGGGCAAGTAAGACCTTTCTAAATAGTATTTGTTGTCTGGAGCTGACAAGTGATCTGAAAAAACCTGAAACCTTATATAACTCCATCTGAGTAGGTGAAAGTTTTCTCCTAACTCCAGCCTGAAGCAAATTGCTTGCCATTTACTTTCTTTTTGGTTTGACAAAGTAGCTGTTATTAAAAGCAGATCTCAACCATGAAGAAATGCCCTTTGCATTATTGTCTACCTCTTCCCATGCTGCAGGAGCTGGGATGGGATTTCAACAGCATGTTTTGGGATTCTGGGACACTGGTAACGTTAGGCCATCTCTACCTCCTTATGCTGCTTTCTTCTGCTTGTCTGTGGGATACACTTTCCATAGCACTTCTTCCCACACACTTCAGATCTGCTCTGCCAGCATTGTAGCAGTGATTTATGTGCTTCTGTGCTAGCAGCCCACCACTGTGTCTCGGTAGGATTACATAAAGATGGGTGACAGGGAGAGCTCTTAATCACTACACGTAAAAAATATTTAACTGTTACCTGTCTCGCCATGAGGAGCAGCGCTTTTAAAGCCCTTGTGACATTTCCATGCTTCAAGCTCAGAATTTTATTTTAAATCTCCTGTCATCACATACAAGCCTTGGTATTTGGTACAGGAATTAAAAATATTTGTGTATCAGCTTTCAAGGGACAAACAGGCAGAATGTTAATGGCCTTTCGAGCTCAGGTTTTGGCTCTCATTCTGAGTTCCTATTCTGTCTGGATGTCCTATATCAAAAACAAAGTCTCCTTCTCCTTTGATATACACATAGACACACACAAACACTGAGAAGCAGCTTGCTGAAGTGAACTGACTTGCTGCCTATTTATGAATACCCATTTCTCAAAAGCATTCTGGAAAAACTTCCTCTGTTAACTTTTATTCCAATATAGTGCTTATACCAGTGGGTTATAACCTAACAGCTAAAATACAGCAGGGTGTTCTTTCCCCTCATGACAAGACTTAAATATGCTTCCTTTCTATTCCCAATGTGATTTATTATATGTCTAAATGTACAGCCCACCCCCCAAGGCAGACACCTCATCTTCTTTTGTATCTTGAACACACAGCAGATGTTTAGGAAGTAGCAAAGTTACAGTGTAAGAGCAATAGCTAGAATATAAAGATATGTGACTGTAATAAATGTTGTGGTAACAATATTAGATTTTTGCGGTTTGCAGTTTCAACTTTGACTTTCAGAAAGTGACATTTATATGCGTTCTGGGAATGTGATAATAATCTTGGTACTCCAAAGTAGTTTTCCAGTTTGAAGGATAATATAAAGCAAATTAATTTCAGTTCTTAGTTTAAGCATCTCCCTTTCCCTAGACGGTAATGAGTCAAAGCTACTATAATAAAATTTAATATCTGCTGTCCTGTTTGTGAGTTTTTTTCCTTTAGCTCATAAGCATTCAGTTGCCAGTAAAAGTATAAATCCAGAACTGTTGATTAAAGGTCTTTCCATATAAAACTAACTCCTAATGTTGACCGTTCTGTGCACTCACAAACTAATTATAACTGTAGTGTTTAAGAAACAAACCAAACCAAACCATCCCAACAAAAAAACTCTATCGCGCCACATCTCTGTTTGCACAGACTCCACTTTTTCCCTTCTAAAATATTTACAAGGACATTTTCCATTCAGTATTTTCAGTGGAATGCTGCCCAAGAAGTGGTGCAGAACTCGGTGTCGACTGCAGATGCTACTGAATTTGATGAAGGTGGAAGACAGAGTAAATGCAAAGAAGACTGGTAGGTGCATTACTGTCTGAAAATGGAAAGTCTGTTTGAAACACTGATGTTCTTTAGCCTCTCATCAGACAATTCAAATCTGGAGCAGCAGAAGAGGTGACAAAGGTGCCCTAACAAAGTATCCAGGTGACTATGTTAATGATCTGATCTTGGTTTTCAAGGAAGCCTCTTTTGTTTCAGTACAAAATGCTATCAGAAAGAGCATCATAAAATTGTTGCTCCATTCTGGAATGAAATAGAGGTGTTCTGTCCTGGGGAGAAACTCAGAGGGGATGTCTTCAGTCCAGAGACTCTGCGGGGAAAGGATTGGTCCCAGAGGTGTGTGGACCCTGAGCTCCTACCAAGAGAAGCACAGATACATTTTAGTATCTTCTAAGGGTGTCATACATACACACAGAGCCCTGGAATCCTGTGCTCAGTTTTGGGCCCTTCACTACAAGAAGGACATTGAGGTGCTGGAGCGACTCCAGAGAAGGGCAATGGAGCTGGTGAAGGGTCTGGAGCACAAGTCCCATGACAAGTGGTAGAGGGAGCTGGGGGTGTTTAGCCTGGAGAAAAAGAAGCTCACGGGTGACCTCACTGCTCTCTACAACTGCCTGAAAGGAATTGTAGCCAGGTGGGGATCAGTCTCTTCTCCCAAGTAACAGGACGTAGGACAGGAGGAAATGGCCTCAAGTTGCACCGGGGAAGGTTCAGGGAAAAATTTCTTCATGGAAAGAGTTTTCAAGCACTGGAACAGGCTGTTCAGGGAAGTGTTTGAGTCACCATCCCTTGAGGTATCCAAAAAGTGTGGATATGGCATTTGGGGACATGGTTTATTGGTAGACTTGTCAGTGTTGGATTAACAGTTGTTCTCAATGATCTTAAAGGTCTTTTCCAATCTAAATGAGTCTATGATACTATGGAAAGATGCTACTTTGGATTGGGGGTTTGACACTGTCTTTCTGATGTGCTTCCCAGTATAAAAAATGTGTTTATCAGCAGAAAGATGAATATTGAGGGTATTTTATAGTCATAAAGCAGAAGCTTAGCTACATTCATAAACATAAGTATCCTAGCCAAGGCAAACAGGGAAAGCCTAGTGTTCTGTTTACAAAGAGATAACTGCCCTTCAAATATTTACGAAGAATGAAGGCAAATTCAAGAGCAGTTGGCAGAAGGATTGGAAGCAGTATTGAGGATCTTCATGCAAGCTTATTATTCTTGGGGTGAAAAAAGACTTTGCAAGAATAGTTAAGCCTGAAATTATGAATGTAATGATGAAGGAAAAAAAAAGAATTTAAATACAACAGATGCCGAACAAGTTCTGGATCTGCAGTCACATTATTTGATATTACCCTTTCAGTTTCTTTGATTAAGGAAGATTATGTGCCTGAGGGAATAAGTCCTTGTGTTAGTAAATGTGAGTTACAAAGAGGTTAGGAATGTTCACACCTATCTGTGGACAAGGACAACGTGTACTACATATTTTATTTTAAAAGGCATGGCAGGTAAGAAGAGAGGAATGTTTATTTACCTCAGCCTGGCTGAACAGGTTGAGTTTCCATGCCTGGGGGTGGAAAGATGTGCCTCAGCTGGGAGAAGTGTGGGTGGTTTAGGACAGGGCAGAGAGGAGGGAAGAGAGTGAGCAAACAGGGAACACAGAGTGCGTGGATGGACCAAGGGGCTTGGGGAAGAGCAGACCACAGTTTGGCATCTGAGATGATGGAAAGGAGGGGGCCTTCTTAGGGGATCATGTGGTCTAAACTGCTGGCAGACAGAAAACAGGACCATTTCTTCACAAGACCAGAATGGACTGGGGGAAATTTGTTATCTGGTCTTACTCATTCAGCATTTTACTTCCAGCAATTCTGGTTATTTGTTTTCTGTTGTTTTTGTTTACAGACAGCAACTGTTTGCCTGGCTCTAGTTCATGATTTTGCCTTGTGATGAGTCATTCCTCCAGATGTCAGAGGCATTTCAGTGAGCCTGTTTGAAAGCACAGGTGAGCTGGGTCTCTGGCCAACACAAGGGCTCATTGTGGTGTTTTGGCCATGCTCTGCTACCCTGTGTGCAACTTGGCAAAGCACTTGGCGTGCCGTGTCTGCCAGTCTTGCTGTGGGTGTCTCACAGCTGTTTTCTCTTTCAAAGACTTTGCAACATGAATAAAGGGAGTGAGAGTTATCTGCTTTCCACTTCACATGTAGACTTTTCAGGGCTGTTTCTGTTCTGCTTTGAATGTGAGTGGAAAGTCCTTGGCCATCTCATGTAGCTCAGGCTGAATTTTTTTGTATGGTGGTGCCCACTGGGGAACCATCTGCATCTGATGACTCTTCATGCTCTCATTGTCACGGCCTCCTTCAGTTCTGCCTTGTGACAGAGGAGTTGTCAGTGCATGTCATTTGTCAGAGACTAGTTTCATTTATATTGTTTGAGGATTGTTGGACTTTTTCCCCAACAGATTTAGAGGAAAAGCTTCATCTTCCTCCTCTTGATTTCCTTGAGTTTAAGTTGTTGTAATGAATTAAGGGCAGAAGGCATATTCCTAAACATCTAGGCTGTGAGATTAGGTGCTTTGCCTCAGTACACTGTTCACAGTTTTGCTAGTCCCAGATCCTCATGACTGCAATGGTTAAAAACTCAATTTCCATCCTAGAACTATTTGAGGCCAATTTATAACCATTTGTTCTTGTTCCAAAGCTGTCTTCCAGTTTGAATAGCTCTTTTCACTCCCTGGTATTCCCCTTCCTCGAGGGATATTTATAAAAAGCTATCCTATCATCTTTCAGCTTTTGCTTAGTTAGAGGCTGAGCAAGGACATCTTTCTTAATCTCCCCTGACAATTCTGGTAGCCTTTTTCCTGCACCTCTTCCCGTTTGAACTCTTCTTGGATGTGGCTGATTGGACTGATCAGCAGCAGTAGATTGACTGTAGATTGAGGAGTGCTTGATTTAAGATCTGTCTGCTAGAGCTGTCTATTCACTTTGAACCCCATTGTGCAAGTAACAACAAGAGTGCTGTGGGAATAAACAGCCCCACACACTGCTCTGAGGCAGATACATCCATCTCAGGTATTGGATAGGGCAAAGAAGAAAAAAGGATATAATACAGCTGACACAAGCAGATCTTCACAGAAACATCTTGGAGCCATCAGATCTTGCAAAAAAATTTTCTGAAATCTGCACCCTGATGAGCAACCCCTGGGCAAGGCACTTGATAAAGAAACAAGATGTGCAGGCCTGTCTCATCTGACTGGAAGACCCAGAGCTCTGAAAATCAAGCTCTTAACACAGGAGCAACTCCAGCGTATCTTCTTCTGTGGGGGTCAGGAGCATGAGACAGCCTTCTTAGGGCAGTATCTGGTAAAGCAGAGATCTGCCATGGAGCAATCCAGACTCGTTTCCCACTGACACCACTGCAAACACCAGAAGTCCTGTCAGCAGATATTGGCTCTGCCCTTGTACAGTGGCTCACCGTGACCTGATCCAAAGGAAGAGCTGCAAAGATCAAGCAAGACCAAGCCATCCTCTGCCATAGACACATGTTTTCAGAAAGCATTTCGTGTACTGAGCTCTGAAGGTACAGCACCATGGCCAGATGCTCGTCCTACATACTATGCTCTGACATCTCTTTTCCTGCTGCTTGGCCCTGCTGCTCCATGTCCAGCTACTTGCCACCATGTTCTTGCCACCAAGCCTCAGCTTCATACCTAAGTCTTGGTCATGCAGCTATGGACCCCTTCTAGCCACTGCATGGAAGATGGGTTTGATGCTGATGAACAAGTGTGATACGGACCAGGGTGGAGGGTGATGCAAAGACCGTCGATGACATGTTGCACTTGGAACAGGCCAAGCTCCTGGTTGGCTTCCTGGTGCTCAGCTGTCATCTCGTGATGCAGTTGTGCTTGGTCTTATATTTGGTGCTAATATTTTTCAGAGCTTCCTTGTGCCCAGAAAGCTACTGTGAGAGATTTTCATACTGTGGAAGAGGTACTAAACTCTGTTTTGAGAAGCTGCCAAACATTGCAATTTAACTGCTGGATCAGTCCCCAAATTCAGGGGACCTAGGCTGTTATTTCTGTTCAGTTGGTGCATTTCCCCAGTCTTCTCTGTGGAAAAAATTGTACTTGCTAGAGGCACAGTGCTTCCAGGTAATTGAAAAAACAGTGGCTAATGAAGTCAGAGTGTTTTCCACAGCACTATGCAATATGGACTAAGTTCCCACTGTCCCTGGGATCTGAAGTACCAGAGAAGTGCAGATATTAAAAAGGTTGATGTCTACTCTGATAAGCTGCTTATTGCACTGCCTGGCTCACAGCATGTGTTGTGAGTTTGTAAATGGAAGTTATTCTTCTCCTACACTCTGCACAATCTTTCTCGGAAATGGTTCTCAAGGCTTCAATGCCATGAGCTAGAGTAAGACTGACTTGTTCCTCTTACATGATTTTTTGTCCCACCCTCCCTCCCCATCATACATGACAGCTTATTTGGTCTCTGGGAGAGCTGAAATTATCCCAGCTTGAGCACCAGTCCTTACACTGTTCTGGTCCTTGGTTACTGTATTCAAGATGTTTTCTCTTTGCACCACACCACACACTTGCCCATTCATTACTTTCTCCTACTTTCCTCCTTGCTCCCTGTCTTTATGTGCTGTATCTTCCCACTCTTTTCTGTGTGTCTCTGACAATTTGTGCTGTCAACCTCCTCTTCCAGGTGTGTATTCTCTCCTCTTTTTCTTCTTGCTTTCCTCTAGTAAATTAACATTAGTTTTGTTTGCCTTGATGTCTTTCATTGCACATAATTTCTTGGTGTTCTCCTCCTTCCTTTATGTTCTTTTTTTTTTTTGGCTGTTGTTTTTCACACATTGAGGGATCTGCTGCTGGCTGTCCCTGCCATCCTCTCTTACCAGTTCCCATGGGCATCTCCTCAGATGCTTTTTACAGAAATGGTCATTGACCACTGATTTTCTACAAACCTTCTATTCCAACACAGCAAAAGCTCTGGCTGTCTCTGTGCAGTGTCCTAGTCTGTGGATGGTCAGGCATCTCCCTTCCCCTGCAGTAAGATGTTTCTACTGGAGATGTGCAAAAATATTAAGCAGCATGGTTAGGGGCTCATGCAGTTTGCCTGAAGAGATATGTGTTCCCCTAAGGAACAGGCCTGCAAACTGGCATGCCTGCTGTGCAGAGTAGCTTTTTCCTTCTGTTGCTGGTTTTCTTGACTTTTTCCCTTCCTGTCTTAACCTCTACTCTTTGCAGCTCTTGGTCATACCTTATCCTGATTGCTAAAGATGAAATGCTGTTTCACATAAGCCTGTGCAGGTGCCTTGTGATCTTTTCCCTTCTGATTGCTGTTTCAGATGGAGTGGACAGAAAGCCTTGACCGAAATTTCAATAGAATTGAAGTGCTGACAGAAAATGTTCATTGACTTCTGGGCAAATCTAGAAGCAGAACCTACAGGAAGATTTCAGTTGCACTGATGCCTTAGGATTTAGGTTTTATATTTTTCAGATCCTGTACTGCTTTAGTCTGTAACTCTAAAACTCCACAGCCTCTTAGCTACTGTTCTCCCGTTCTGGTTAGACATAACAAACCCTCTCTGGGCCTGGACTCAAGGACACCTTGTTGTCCCAGGCCCCGAAATATGTAAACTAAGCCTCTGGAAAGGTAGAACAAACTTGGGGTAATGACATCAATACCTGAAACTGTAATTGGAGAATTACCCTGATAGGCAAATGGACCAAATTTATAACAGTGTGCAAAACCCATGACCCAGCGTCCATCTTGGGTGTAGCCCCTCGGAGGCTTTTTGACTGCCCAAGGTGTACCTATTGAAGGCCCTTCAATAAATACCTGCTTTTATTCTCTTCATCTTGTCTAGCCTCTCTTTTCAGGTAGCCAGTCCAAGGCATCAGCACATGAATGTGGCCCGTTCCTGAAATGGGGATTCTTGTTTCTGCACTACTGTGAAGATGGCTGGTAATGGTGAAGACAGGGAAGTGGGTATTTTCGGTGTATAGTAGCAGCTCTGAATAAAACCTGTGTATAGAATGGGGTTAAACTTGAAATGGTCATCTGAATCAAAACCAGAAGACATTGCCATCATTAGTGTTTCAACCCAGTCCTCAACAGTGTGTGGCTGATCCAAACTGAGGTATGCATCTGTTTTTTTAACATTTTAGCAGAGGCAGGTGGTTTTCAGATATTTTTTCTGATTATAGCTATCTGCTACCTGATATCAAGGTTTTAGATCTGTTTGTTCTGAAAAAGAAAGGGTGAATTTGAATATGTCCCACTGTTTTTCATTAAATCTTTGACTGAACTCTTGCTATAATCAACAGAAACTGTCTTTGGGATTGCTCCAGCTGTTTTTTATGAAAAAATGCTTCATGTTTCCAGGCCAAAGTAGGAAATGATCCTGAGTCATGCTAAGAAGTCTAAACTGCCATCATTTTAATAAGATTTCAAGGCATTCATCACTTTTCCAAAATTAGTAAATAATGTAAGAAACATTCACGATTTTATTCCAAACTTTCATAAACTGAAATGATTCCTTCCAGTGATTTCCTAATGAAAACAACTGGGAGTTTGTGCATTTGTGCTCATGTCCCAGCATTTCAATATTCCTGATGCTGTAACTACTGCCTGCCCAAATTTAAATGTAGGGAAAGTTTCAGATTTTACTGTGACAGCTTGGAGCTTCCAAGTACAATCTCCCAAGAAAGGTCAAACACTTCAGGGTTTCTGCCAGGCTTATATCTTAGTAACCTTCATCTCTCCACAGAAGCAGTTGCAGAGAACACACATTACTAAATGTCCAGACACATGACATTAGTTTCTGACATATGCAAATGGCCACCAAGTTTTCATCTTGCTGATCTCCGAATCTCACCAATTATTCTGAAGCTGGCTTAGGCCCATGGTAATTAGTGGGCATTTTACAGCACAAAAAATTGTCTGCAAGTCCTATTGAAATACCAGTTAGTCAAAAATGTTCTTAAAGAGAAATACCTATTAATTTTGATGCTTTAATGCAAACTTGCCCATATCTGCAAGGGTCATCATGTGATTGTGATATTTTGTATTCCAAAATCTGGCAAATTTAAAATTAAAACATTTGAAGGTTATTTTGATTTTAAATTTCTGGTAACATTTTAAGAGAAGGCAAGAAAAACAATATCCTTTAAATCTCTATAAAGCAGGATTATGATGGAATTTTCATGTATCCTCCCTTTTGCTCAAAAGCCTTTGTTGGTATAGGTAGGTTCTAAAACCTACCTAAAAGTTTAGCATTTTTGTATTTGAGTTTTGGGTGGTCATGGTTCAAGGTGTTGTGCTAAAGGAGAAGGTAGGGCACATACATGTAGACGTGTCCAGCTCCTCCTGGGAGGAAGGACAATCTGACAGTCTGAGTGCACCAAAAGGCTTTGGATAGGGGAAATACCACTCTCCCAGAGGTTAGGTGGGCATGCAAATATGCAGGATACTGAACATTAGTAGGGATGATATAGTTTATAAATACTGCCACTAGTAGGACTGGGTTGGATCTAGCTCTTGGAAAAAAAAAAAGGATTAGAAAAGTAAGCAAAATTCTATATTCAAAAGAGTTCTAAAAAATATCCAGGTCATCATGCCAACCCATAAATTCATGGGACACCTTCCTCTAGAATACTTGTTTCAGTTCTGGTAGTCCTCAAGAAAAACACGCCAAACCCTTCTGGGCATTTGCAGTGGAGATGGTGAAAATTATTTAAAAGGCTGGAGAAATTTCTGTGGAACCAAATGGGACTTTTTTAATGTGAGTTGCAGGAAGAAGGACATAGTAAGGATGCATAGAAGAACAGGTCACAAGGTACCTCCAACCTTCATGAAATGGAGTATGACAATGCATTATATGTCCAAAAAAGTGATGAGAAATACAGGACCCAATCTGTGTGTTTGTAGCATTGTGCTGTTGATGAAAAGCACCTGTAGCTGGTTTATACAGCTTTAGATAGAGTGTTCACAGTGTATGGGCAACAGAGCAGAAGGGAAGTGGGAAGGAGGAGCAAAGTCCCAGTGCATCCCTTTGCTCTCATTTTCCTTTTAAATGAAGTTTTGAATATTTTATTGAATAGCTGCTATGAAATCATAGCAAACACTGTGTTTGCCTGTTTTGACAAATGTGTGCACGAATGTACACCCATGTAATTCATTGTAAGCTCTGACACGTCTTGTCCCCATACCAGCTGCTGCAGCACTGGAGTGCCCCTTCCAGCAGGGTATCCCTACCTGCCCATTTGGGAGATCGTGTCTGATGCTGAACTCTTTCAGGAGAAAGGTTATTGGATTAAATGGACCAGTAGCAGAGTCTGTGTGATGATACGATAAAAAAAGAAGCGGAGCTATTGTACAATGAAAGCCTTTAATCAAAATAAATACATTTCAAGCAAGTTTGCCCCTGTTCCTAATTGCAGCTAAGCCCAACGAGCTCGCTGAGTGCATGTGTGCTTGTGCACGCAGGCGTGTAACATTCACTCTGCATCAAGCAAATTGCCTTGGCAGCCTCCTGACAGCTGTGGTCCTTGTGCCTCTGAGGCTAGGTAAGAGGACTGCTCTGTGCGATAGCATCAAGGGGAGACTTTCATTCGTTACTACTAAAAATATCAACGGCTGCCTATAGGTAGTGGTGGTATCCAGTCACACATGGGTTTTTTTTTTCAGCTGTTTTTTCCCAGGGTGGATACTGGCTGGATTCTAAAATTATATATGCTGTATATTATCTAAGTTTCTGCGTATGGGTCTCTGAACTGTTACTTACTGTTTTCTAAAGTGTAATTCTTTCTTTCCTTCATATAATGAGGAAGGTTCTGTACAAAAATGATAAATAAAAGATTTTTTTAAGCCAAATCAAAAAATAATTTTTATTTCCTAACTTCTCCATTTCCATATTCAGCCTCCACATCTGTCAATGGATGAATAATGTAAATGCAGTATAACATTAACAGTTGTGGGTAGGAATGCAAAAGTAGAGCTAGCAGCAAAGGGCAGCTACTCACTCACTGACCCAGAGCTCTGACAAATTCTTAGTTTTCCTGGGCCTGAGAATTATATTTCTTAGAAAATGGAGGATCTCCTGCCATATTTCTTGATAATCAACTTCACCCAGCACTGAGGTCTGGACAACATTTGCTCCCATCGCACTTCTGCTTCCCCATGCCTGTTTGTAAAGAACGTATCCGGAGAAGAGAGAAATTAAGCTGTCACTGCCTGTCTCTCCTCCTTCCCATCTTTTCCTGACCTCCCACTCCCTTTTGCTTTTCCCCATAACAAGACCAATGGACTGAGAAGCATCCAGTGGTTTGTTATCTGCCCTGGTGCCTCCCAGTGTCACAGAGCAGTGTGGAGCCACGGGGTGAGGTGTGCTCTGGCTGTGGCGACCTGCAGTCGCCTGGCTCCTTGCCTTCCCTCTCGCACTCCTGGATGCTCACAGGCAGCTTGTTTCCCTGCCTATGGTCCCCAGAGCCAGGCAGGGAACTGTCCTTAGCTGGCAATGACAAAGCAGTGCCTGCAAGGTAGTATGTTTTTTGAAAAGTTAATTAACATCTTCCTACATAGTGTATTTTAAGCTGCTGTATCTGCCAAGTGACTCTCAAAGCAGCTTAACCTTCAGTACTGCTGGGGATTGGGGATTTCAATTTAAAGGATCCCAAATACCATTTTCTGCCTATTTTCTATCACAGAGCTCCACTGCCCCACAGGTATATAGTCATTGTTTTGACACTACTGAACAAAAAGGAAATAAGGAAAATTACTTTTTCTGGATTTTTTTTTTTGGGGGGGGGAAGATTTTAGTGCAGAAGAGAAAATGCAAGGGAAAGCTTCCTTTTGCTGTTTGGTAGCATGCTTCCATGGCAAAGAATAAAGATGTTATCAGGCTTCTGCAAAGCATATGTGTGTGATCAGGGGGCAGAGAGGTTGAGAGGAAAATATTATTAATAGACATAACATGGGAAAAACTCAAATTACAGTTCCTCACTTAAACATAAGAAAATAAATTAGAGGATGAATATCTTACCCAAAACTGAGAATCTGATCAGACCAAATCTGTCTGAATCCACAGTTCAAGCAAAAGAAAATTACATGCAGGAAGCAAAACAGCAGAGTACATATCTGCCTGAGTTTGCACTATTTTTAAGCAGCAGAAGCCTCTACGGGTACTAAGCAGTTCATTCTCTAAGGTCACTTCATATGGCATGTTTTCCAGCTGGGAAGAAATGTGAAGAGTGTTTTTGGGAAGAGCAGAGCATCTTGCCTGACTGCCAGGTCTCTCTCTCGGAGCAGGGATGGAGGAATCTCAGTCTGGAGGGGCAATGTGCTGCTTCTCCGCTTGCCCTGTGACACCGAGACAAACCAGGCTGGAGATGAGCTCTGTTTATACCCCAGCAGGAAGCCTGCCTGGCAGCCATCCCTGTCTCTTCTGTACAGCAGAATCAATTTGATGCATGGGCTGAACAATCGGGTTTAGATTATGAACATTAGGGATGCTCTCTTCTGTGTGACACTTGATCAGGAATGAAAGATGATGGGAAGGAGTGAATGGCAGTGTATTCCATAGCTTATCACTCCTTTGGGTGACATTCTTGTTAACCCACGTAAGTGTCACTCCATCATTCAGCTCTGCTTCCTAAGGCACCTACTAAACCCATTTATTCCTTTATTAAATCAACAAAGAATTGTGAAAACTGTAGTCTGGGGGATTTTTGTTCCTTAATGACAGGCATCAGTTCATAGGAATCAGAGTGCTATAGACAGGAAGAGTTTGTGTATATCAAATCTGCAGCTTTCTTGGAGTCAAAAACCTGTAAATTGTTTCATAAGCTTTTAACCACAGAGATTTAGTGTGTTGTGAGAAATAAAGTCTTTCTCTTTACTAGTCCAGGCTTTTACCCCGTCTGAAGTGACACTTGGTGATATACCTGTACCATGCAGAGGTGATTTAAGATGCTCTTATAGGCATCAAGAATCTTCATAGGGTGGGATTTTGCTTTTCTCTGATATAATATATTTGAGAACCCTATCTTGGCTAACTACCCGCTGGTGGGACAGGCCAAGTCTCTACTGAAAACTACTGTGGGACAGGACTGGAGGTATGGTGGAAAACATTACCCTTTCTCTGACTCAGACATCACATCTGTGTATCCTTTCTGGAATTTCAGCTCCAATCATCTGCTAACACACTGTGCTTCTCTCTCTGAAACATCATCTGTTTTTGTCATCAAAATGATACCTCGCTCCCTTTGTGCTTCATACAGTGGCTTTTGATGAAATAGTTAACTATGATGACCCTTGGCAGCACTCTGTGCCCTGCTGGGCTGAATGGCTCCATGTCACAGAGTTGTGGTGTTAGTTAGTTAGTTAGTAGCTCTGTCTGGGTTTTTACACCTATCTTTAAGAATCCATTCAAGAAACTGTATTTTTTGCATAATTATTACTACATGGAGCACAGAGTTTTTTACCTGAGAACATCTCATGGAGAATCCTGTGTGTAAACAGGCTGTTGACAAAATTGCTTTCTTCCTGTGGCTCCTGTCCCTACACTTGGAATCAGATTTTTTCGGACAATGTTTGGGAAAAGGACTCTAGTTTGATTAAAGGCCCAAATTCCCACTTTCACATGGACTTTTCTGCATTAGATTAATGTTACTGTACTAGAACAGAGCAATATATTCAGACCATCATCTAAGGTAAATGGGATACCACCAGCTGGGACACCAGCTAACACTTTGGATTTGTCTAGTTAAGTATTTATTTTGTTGTTTATTACATCCTTAAAAGGAGATGCTGAACTTCCATGAATCCAGCCGACTGTAGCACAAATTCCAGATACTCAACATTGCATAAAACTGAGCTTCATCTCTGGCAGATACATACTGCAGTTTTGTCTTCACACTGTTGATTGCTGCTCTCTTTTTGAGTGCCAGAGCATACAGCATACAGCAAAACTGCAGCAAGCAAGAAGCACTTGGCTAGTTTGTGCTGTGGAAGAGGTTGGTGGCATGGAACAGGCTTTGCTGAGAGGTCCAGCCTCTGTTCCCAGCAGTGCCCTGCCTTAGCTGTGCCATTTGCTGTAACAATCTTTCTTTGTGCCTGCTGAAATGAGGGGCATGTCATGGTGAGATGATGAAGTTCATCTGTGCAGCCCTCCAGCAGCAGGAGCAGGGGCTGTCTCTCCTGTTCCATACTCTTTTGCTGGCAGCCTGGGCTTGCTCTCTTGCTGGTAACAAACCATTTGCATCATTCTTCTGCATGTTTTAGGGTGAACTGTGACAGTGCCTAAGGCTGGATGAAATGTAACAGGGCTAAAACAGCACACACACGATTTTGAACCTGATTGTGACAAAAGACAGAGAGTGTTTCCTTGCAATGGATGGTCAAGTTGTGTAAAATTATTGGATCAATTATTTGAAATGTTTGTTTTCTGGCCAGACAGTGGCTCCATTCTGGCATGCCCAAGGGAGAGTAGTACCTGAAGGTAGATGGAACTGCCAATAATACTGGAAAGAAGAATTCAAACTAGGTAGTTATAATGATGCATTGAGTTGTTGTTGCATCACAGGAAATTCTCAGGGGAGTGGGAAAGACTTGAAACTAGCCAAAAACCCAGGGAGAAAATTGGTATGTGAGGATGTGTCCTAAAGCCATGCTCACTCTAAGATGAGGGTCTTGTCTAAAGACTGAAAGCTGTGCAAGGTTGACGAAAGCAAGGAGGAAATCCTGGAGCTGAATACGTGTCTCATGTTTTGAGAAAATATTTTGTCAGTCTTCAAACTGAATCAGGTAACTTAATTCTTTACTTCCACATAATATTAATCTACTGCTAAGAGGGATTTCCAGGGAAGGTGACAACCAAGGATTTTGTGTGCAAGGAGAGGTGAAGCATAGGTAGAACTAGTCCAGTTTCTTGTTGCCTGCCACCCTTGTACAAGGTCAAGGGTATTTCAGAGCGAGATGTTTTCCTCCAACAACCAGCACAGGTCAGTGTGGAAGCTAATAATGAGTAGCATCACTTCTGAAGAGGTGTTTTCCAGTGACAAGCATGAGCTAGACACTCTCTGACATTGAGCAAAACAGTGAGAACTGTTCCTGACCTCTGAAACTCCTTCTTACCAATTTGTAGTTGAAAGTGAACAGAACATGCTGTAGTCAATAAAATAAACAGATTATTCATAACAACATTAAGAAATTCTCCTGAGCCTGCAATATTTTGAAAATCTGAATGTGTTTTTTCAGTAATTCCAGTCATATTTCATTTAAGTAACTGGCATAACTGACCTATTAAAATATGTATGCACACAGTTACTTTGTAAGGCTAATAATAAGTTACTAGAGCCTAGGGTTTGTTGATATAAGTAAAATCTAATTTTTGAGATTTAGTCTTAAAAATAACTGTGTAAAATATATTTTACAATACCAAAAGTGGACGAGGTGCTTTCCAGAGTAGATCAAAGTTTTTTTCCAGGGAATTTATGAGATCACATGTTACGGTGTATTAATAATATGATGTGCAGATAAAGGTTACAGTATAAATAATCTCCCAAATCACATATAGACCTTGGTAAATTAGCTGAAGGAAACTGATACTCCATCTGTAGTTCTTGTGGTACTCAGAGACCCTTTCCTGACATTTTATTAGAGACACTGCTGGTGTGTTACACAGACACGCATGTCTAAAGCTGGATCTTGCACTGTTTCTCATGTTCTTCTGATGGTACAACACATTGGCTTGAAGGTACAGGAGGAGCTAGGAGGATCTCTGGGTCAGAGCTCCTCAGCATTCAACAGCAAACAAGGCAGTCTTGTGGGACTGGATAACTCCCTGTCAACACTGCAGTTCAGTTAATGTAAATTCAGGGAGTCAGTTGTTTTGCTCATTGTTTTTATTTTGCCAGCCTTTGCTGTAAGCAACACCTCTCCTGCATGGGGCAGACCCTTCCAAAGACCATGACTGGCTGCTCTGGTGTGATCCAGTGAAGAGTGTGGCAGTGCTTTGCAGATGAGTTGGGTTCCTCATACACATGCATATGCTTTGTGCTTTCTTTGAGCAGCCTTTGTGCTTTAAGTGTGCACAGCAGTCCTGTCATGACACATTTTTCCCTTTGCAAAGGGAGCACTTTGGGGTCTTCCTACGAGACAGCAAATCTGTGTTAGCTTTAAAGCATCTTTCTGAACATTACCAAAGCTTGCATGGCCTTCTCAGCATGAAGTTCCTACCACTCAGGAGCTGTTGGGGGCACTGCCTCCTCAGCCGGAAGTAACTTAAGCAAGCACACGGGAGCTGTGTGCCTGGAATGTGTAGAAACTTTATTTCTATTTTTAAATGACAGTCATTTCTCTCCTTCTGACAGGGCAAGTTCAGAAGTGAGGCTCCTCCTGTGAATGCATCCTCAGGGGTCTCCAGCGGGCCTGGGAAGTTCTCAGGCTGCTGATGGGCTCCTGTAGGGTTTTGGGCACTCCAGGCCAAGCTCAGCAGGAGTCTGAGGAAGAGCATCATTCACTGAGATCAAAGGAGCAGTGTCTGCTTACAGCCTGGCTCCACCTGGCCCACCAGCCAGAAGCCCCAGAGAACAGCTGTGCTTGCCCAGACCTCTCTGAAAAGTAACTGCTTCTGCTGTAGTTTTAAAAATAGGATTTTTGTCATCATAAGTCTTTATTCTGCATTGTATATTATGGAGAAAAACAACTGCATTAGTGCCAATGGATGTAAAGGGCTAAAAGGAGGAGCGCTCTGCAGAGTGCTGTTTCTCCTGTTCCATCCCTGCCTCCCCCAGCCTCGAGCATGGAAGAATACTAAAAAGCATCTGTGTCTCCTGGGAGAAGCACAGGGATGCACTAGCCATCCTGAAATCCCACACATTTCTCTGTGTGGGTGTTGAGAGCCCTGCATGGCTCTGAGAGGTCTCTGTGCTGCTGCCTGCAGCAGGCTGAAAGGCAGGAAGGAGAAGGGCAGCTCCCCATCCAGCTGTGACAGGCTCCAAAGGTTTTCCATCCTGCCAGGACAGGAACGTGAGTGACAGCTGCATTTTCCTTTCATTCAGAGCCTGATAGTCCCACATTTAATTTCATGGAATCACAGAATATTTCATGCTACCAATTTCATGAGTGTCAAAGTTCCATTGCGCATCCTAGTGAGTAAATAAAATGTGTAAGTATGGGACGTGCATTTCACATCTTACACCACCTCAGATACTTTCAATGGGAAAAAGAAGTGAGGCAAGGAACCCTAAACATCTCACTCCCTTTACACAAAAATTACTCTAAATTTAACAGCTAGACAAATGCTGTACAGAGAACAACAGTTTAGTTCTCTACAGAGAGCAACAGATAACAATAGTTTAGTGGTTTAATCTCAATTTATTGATACTTTTCATCAAAAATCAGAGTTGCCCAAAAGTTTTCATAACTATGAAGTATTTTGAAAGCTTAAGCATTAACAATGTTTTGAATACATTATATTTTGTGTCACTGTTCATTATTTTGAATTTGCCATCAAGCTGCCTGCTTCCTCACCCTCAACAGGCTTCTCTGATGTGGCAGCATTGCTATCAGAAATATTCAAATCAGTAAAGCACTCAAGTGTTGCAACACAGTTTAAAGTCACCACCACAAACACCAATCCCAACATGCAAATTCATAGCTTTCAGCCTTCTCCATAGTGTGCAGCTCTGTGCTGAAGAATAAAAAACTTATTTCTGGTCTGTTTACTCTTTAAAAATGCCTAACTGAATGTTTTAGTAGAAAATGAGTGCTTCGGAAGTGACTGACCCTTAATACTTTGTTTCCACTTTCAGAAGTTCTAACCAAGTCTACTTTTCCCTATTTACAGAATAGATACTCAGAGACTAAAATAGACACTACACTAAGTTAGAAAACAAAGCCATGTGCATACATTTGTATTTTTTTTGCCATTTCTGAAGGCAAAGAGCAAGCAGTTCCAGATCCTTAGCTTAGTTAGGGAAGACAAAAAAACTGTCCTACAACTATTTGAGCAGAAGAGGCTAGACCAAAATACTACAAGTCTGGGAGAAATCTCTGTATACAGAAGCAAAATTTGTTTTCTTCACAATGAAGGGAAAGCAAAGCTCTGATCAAATGTCACAGTACCCGTGCAAACAGAACAGCTCTGTCAGATAGCCCTGACCCCTGCTTGTGCTGGTGGGGATCCCTCTTGTTCAGCAACACAAGGTTGAACACTGTCCGTGCAATAGAGATACAACAGAGAAAGATGCAGAGGGTGCAAGAGGGGGTGCAAAATGAAGAGCTCTGGGCTGCAGTTCAGCTAACATCACATTTCTCTGGATGTGTGAGGTGTCCATGGTATGGTGTGGATGCCCACGATGGTGTGAGCACCCATGTCCCACTAGTGGCCAGGCACCTTATTTGGTGGCTTGGCAGACACTGTGATTATCCAAGCAGTGTGAAAAATTCCAGCAGGATATTGTGTTGGTGACATATGCACGGAGACCAAAAGGGAGGAACTTGCCACCCTTAGCTATAAAGCTGTGCCACAAACTTCCCACATTTCAACGTGGCTGTTGACTTGCTGGATCTCTTTGCTCATTATGCCTGGTGGAACATGAAGGGATCCCACGGGCTGGCATGTAGCAGAGTATTTGCCAAGTGCATGCAGCATGCAAGACCTACTGGAATGTGTATCTTGTTTGTCTGGAATGCAGAATGTGAAAAAGTGTGCAAAACCCCTCACAGAGGTTGTTTGGAGAGCCTATTAATAACTTTCTCTACTCCCAGAAATTTTACATTTCCTCCTCCTGGGTCATTTTCATTATCCATATGTCATTAGCTGTGGGAAGATGAGGTGGGAACCACTTGAGGCATCAGGATTAACCAGGAGGGAAAGTGTAAGGTGACTTGAGTACTTACAGAGAGCGTTGGCCATGACCATGTGGTGAAGATGGTTTATGCTGCCTGGGACCCTTCTCCAGTCCATCTCACGGTCACAGGACCTGGAAGAGTGGAAATCCTTCCCATACGGATTAGGGATTTTAATTTCCAACTCCCTTGCTGACAAAACAGATAGAAAAATATTCAGCTCCTGATCCTGACATGACATCCCAGTCATGATAAGAGACATCTGCTGTAGCTTCTGCAGACACAGAGGGGCTCGAGCCATTCACTTTTGCATATATTTTAACTATCCTTTTTCCTTCAAGATTTTTACCTTGCTATCTTTTCTGATTTACCAGATTTGAATTAGAAGTTGTGAAGAAATCATTGAAAGAAGGGTTACCAGAAATGCCCAACATATTTTTGTACAGGGTCTCTTCAGACCAGATCCTTCTGAATAGCTGGCAAATAGAGTAGGGTTCCTACTGAACAGCCCCACATCCATGCTGATATTTCAGCCCAGGCTTTGTATAAATATACATCCAGTGGAGGTGTCTCTAATGAATTATAATTATTTCCAAATGAGAAATCTGTCTCAAGAACTGATTTCTACTGGGACTAGCTGAAAGCCTATTAAATAGTGCAATAATAGTCTTTAAATTACACTATGTGTTGAGGCAGACCTGCTAGTAAGTTGGATTTTGTGTGGACTAAAACATCGTGAGTTTGTGCTGTGCCCGTGTCCTTGCCTGTCTCAAGCGGCAGGCTCCAGGGGCTGTTCTGAGAGCTTCATTAAAAAATGCTTTATGAAAGCCCTCTGATCTCAGCAGCAGGCAGGAGAGACCACGGCTCTATAACCTTGCCATTTGTACAGAGCAAAGGGTAAGCACCTCTCCCTAATGTCCCCTCTTTTAATGCTTTAAATAGCTCTCCTTGACACATGGCAATGAAAATGGCTTAGTGACATGTTTCTCTTAGCCCTATGGCTATAAAGTCTGTTCTCTAAAGAAAAATAGATGTGGAGACCATTTGGCTTAAACCCCCTTAAGCAAGTGAATAAAATTAATCAGCTGTCTTTTAACTCTGATTCATTTTTCCTTTAATTCAATTTACAAAAATGTGCCGGCAGAGTCTGAGCCTGTGGGTATATTAACATTAATAAAACACAATTAAGCAAATGTTATTATGTTGCCAGCAACAAAAGGAATGCCCCTGAGTATAAATCTTCCCCTTGCTGGAATAAATATGCAGATACAAGAAATGTGTCTGCAACCCATTGCTTAAGCTGTATTAAAACCCTGAAATACCCACTTTGGTTAGTAAAAAGTCTGAGAGTTAGCACACCAAGGTATAGCTTCCTGAAGAGGAGAAATGAGAGTGACAGGTAGAGAAGTTCTGCCTTTTGTAGTCAAATTTAAAGGTTTGGACTTGATTGATAATTGTGAGATACAGAACATTTGACTGAGATCTTTGAGAATGATCACATTTTCTCATTTCTTCTAGAGTGTGCCACAACCACAACTCCACTCCCAGCAAGAACAACAGAGGAATAAAAACTAATGAGCTAAGAAACCAGGCACATTAATAAGTAAAAACAGACTTTTTTTTTTTTGTGAAAACTGACTACCTAAAGTGACCAAAATATATAAATACATATATATGTGTATATATTAATGTGTTTGGTATGTTTTGGAAGAACCCCCAATAAATTTTTATATATATGTCTTACATATATACAAGAGTTAATTTTTCATGCTAATGCAGATTTTGCAGCTGCACAGTAAGTATGCACATGCTGTGTAGGATTAGAAGAACTCTGATTTACCAAACTCAGCAGTGAAGTCCATTTATAATTATACCAGTAGCAAGACCTTACTTAATGACATCCCTCTTCAAAGCACTAAATTAATTGTTGACAGGTGACTGTTAAAAATATCAACAAAGTGTAAACATCTGGTCAACAACATTAAAGTGGTTTCTTTGGCATTTTGTTCTGAATTCAAAAATGTATGTTTCTGAAGACTGGGGTTGACAGCTTGAGTTGAGCAGCAAATCTTTTCCCAGTGTTTTAACTCCAGGTACTGAGGTTCTCCATTATTTATTTCTTTCTTGGACTCTTTTCCTCATTACTTCCAGCTCTGCCAAGTTAGGACAAAGGTTTATGCTAATCCACTGGAAGACTCTGAGTCCTTTCATTGTTTCATCAAGAAAAAAGTGATTCATTGTTCCTGAGGAGGGACTAGGGACTTTGTTTTGCCAGGATGCAATCTCTAAAGGCATTCAATTTTAATTATTTAATGAGTTAGTCTTTTGGGGAAACCAAAATCTGTTTATGGGTGCTCCTGCCTGCAGACACCACTGCCGAGGGAAGTTGAGGGCTGCCATGGTGTCCTGGTGCTTTGTTGGACTGAGGCAGGAAGGACACGTCCCACAGGGACCCCAGGGCTCCATCTGCAAAGAAGCAGTGCCTGTTATCCAGAGGATAAACTGACTGGGGTGGATGCAAATCTGGCCACAATGCTGTTGGTCTGGGCACATTCCATCGCCTGACCAGGCGGGACTGCAGGGCTGCAGGCAGAAGCCCACACAGGGTCTTGTTGCCTCCAGCCCCACATTTGGCCTTTGCTGGGGAGAAATGGAATCTCACACAAGGGGAGGGTCCACCCTGGGTGGGCAACTCCAGCCTTTGCTAGCTCCTGCTCTTCTGCTGGTGCAGTTTTCTGTGGAAAGGCCAGAGGTGAGGATTGATCAGTGACATGAACAGCACCAGCAGCAAAAGGGATGTGAACCCATAGGGGGAAAGGAAAGGAAACAAAAAGGAAAGAGAAAAGTCCTCTGTGTCCTGCAATGCCTGGAGAAGTGGTGGCCACAGACCTAGAGCTATCTCTGCCAACTTGATTGGGAGGGTGCTTTTATTCAACATGCAAGGCAAGAAGGAGTTGGAGAAAAGAATCCAAAAGAAATAGGAAGTAGGCCAGTAAAGATGTATGAGCTGTATAAGGAAAGCCAGACCCATGCTGGACTTGTTTATCTGATAGAAGGCTGATACACGATAGCCATTTCCAAGTACATCAGAAATTCCTAAAATAATGTGTATTGTTCTTTATGTCTGCTCCACTACAGCAAGCAGGATTGGAGCAAGGGAGGTTTTCTGTGAGAAGAAATTTTTTACTGTGAGGATGGTGAGGTGCTGAACAAGTTGCCCAGAGAAGTTGTGGATGCCCCATTTGTGGAAGTGTTCAAGGTGAGGCTGTATGGGGCTCTGACCGACCTGGTCCAGTGGAAGGTGTCCCTTCCCTTGGCTGGGGGAGGGTGGAACTAGATGATCTTTAAGGTCCTTTCCACTTCTATTCTATTCTATTCTATTCTATTCTATTCTATTCATGTTAGAGATTTCCCAACATTTTCTAATTTTTTGGGAGAGTCAGGCAACTGAGCAGAGTGCCAAGGGAAGTTGTCTTCTGCTTCAGTTTGCAGGTTTTGGGAAACAAGTAAAGTGTTATTGATAGGAATGGTTTATATATAATTTATCCTGATGTGGGGCTTGTGGATGGACTAAACAACTCCTTGAGCCCATTCCAGCCCTATTTGCTGAGACTTCTATCCTGTATAAGCTCCAGTGTAGGTCTGACCTAGCTGGAATTTTTTTGCTATTAAGCAAAACAAAAGGCTTACAGATGTGAATATCAAATTAAGTACTGCAAATTAAATCCCTAAGTAATTTTGCATGGCCTTTTCACATTGTATTTATACTATATGAATGTTATTTTAGTTCACTGCGTATAAACAACAAGTTGAGAATTGCTGTCCTTAATTGAAACCATCTCTACTTGTCTATGAGAGAGATTACCATTTTTAACAGGCTCTTTGTGATCCAGTGGGGTTATTGGAGGATTTCTTTGCATTGTTGCTAGGCAGCTTCCTCCATGCCAGCAGACAGACACTGCTGGGTATGTCATGGCTAATTAAAATTCTCTATATTTCTGGGTATACAGCAGCCCAAGTTTTCAGAGCTTGCTGCTCAGGATGAGGTCAATTTAATTGGTATGAAGACTGATGAGACAAAATAATAGCAATTGTGCCTGTTGTAAAATAATTTGTTGTTTAAAGTCCCCTGAATTCACAGGGTGAATGAAATGACAACTATCTAAATATTTATTTGTGAGTAAAGATTATTGACCTGAACTATTTTGATATTAGCTTTGTTCAAGTAATTTCAAAGAATGAGCTATCACATTCAAATATAAGAATACTGAGTATAAGAATATTTAGCATGGAAGAATCAAAAATTTTTAAAAGATGTAAATTATTTCATTCCTACAGTGCCATTTGCCATTAAAAAGCTGTTCCAAGTTATTACCAGCCCCACATTGGCCATATTTTTTGAATATTAGCCAGCAGACTAGGTAAAAGTGACTCTGTAGAATGAGCTGAGGAGGTTTTATAGCAAGATAGATTAGTGCTAGGTGCTAAGCAAGTGCAAAGGCAGCAGCTGTGCCTGGGTGGTCCCTGGGCAGGGGATGCTGCTGGCTACCTGCAGCTGTGGCACTGAACATCACTGGAAACTGTCTTGTGCAGGGAGACAAGGCTGCATGGTTCAAAAGATTTAAAGCCTTGGGTAGCTTTCCTTCAGGTGACTTACACAGGGTGTCCGTGCACACAGACAGCAAATATTAGAGAAGAGTCTTTGTAGGAGTTAAATGTGTACAGGATCAGTTACAATTGCTTTGACCTCCATTCAGCCTCAAGAGAGCATCAGAAACTTATCATTTCTGCGAAGAGGAATATGGGTCAAAGAATAAATCTTCATTTAATCTCTTAGGAAGTTACCATTTAATAAAATTACTGAATGGCAGGCTGAAGTACGGGGATTATGGAAACTGAGGACACCTGATACAGATACAGAGATTTATCGGAGGGAATAGATTTAATAGGTGCTTGGATTTTCTTTTTTCTTTGGAGGGATTGTTTTTAATCTGGATCTACTTCAAGAAAATGAATAGACTGAAAGAAGCTTTAAGCTGCTTCTGCATCTAGGCAAGAATTAGATTTGTAGGGATCTTTGTGGAAACTTTTGAACTCTTTACAGATGCCTTTTACGTAAGGTAGGTGAATAGTCTTACAAGGAAACTTTGAACAGGCAACAGAAGCTGCCACCTTCTTCTCTGCTTTAAAACATTTTTTAACCAGTTGCTTTTCCTGTGCCCTATCTCTTCCTCCCTAAGTATACTGCATTTCTTTTACCTGTGCATGTCAAACACACTTTGAAGGAGACATGGCAGTTAATCCCAACTGTATGGCAGTTGGTCTTTGTGCCTGGTACCACTTTCAGGGGTGCAGGTCTGGACTGGGGACCTTTCTCTCCTTGACAAAGGTATATATTTTAACTGTTGTGTCTGACACAGGTCTCTGAGAGAAAAAAATTCTATCTCTATTACAACAAGAAATCTGTGTTGAAGCAGAGCTTGTTGGTTTCTTGAGAATCCCTCACACTTTTTAAAAATAGAATTCATGTGAACTGGGTCTGTAGAGAAGTGTACATTTGGTCCCAAGCTTGGACTGGCCATGACTAACATGAGGACAACTTGAGCAGTGGCTGACACAAGGAAATTGAATGGGGTCAAGCTCATGATGAAGACATGATGCCTAGCTGAGAAACAGAAATAGCTATAACCAGCGGAACAAAGATTTCATTGATCTTTTAGCTAAAAAAATGAGAACATCCTTTCTTGATCAGGGGTGTTTTGGAGGAGTGGTGTGTGTCAAGGCACTGTCAACGAGGAGCCTTGTCTCTCACCCCAGCACTGCTGTAAAGTGAGCACGGTGTGTGGCAGTGCTCCTGCAACTCAGGGTGGAGGAATTCACCCTGGGAGCCACTATATGATTTAGAAGCCATTGCATTCTGTAGGAGTGCAATGACAGGGCTTGAGGGGTGCTCTGACGGCACCTTTAGGATTTAATATAAAATGGCTGTGGTGGGTATGGCCCTCGCAGGCCGCCCACCCTCCCTGTGCAAACTGTGGTAACAACGCAGGAGCTGGCAGTACCGGCACTGGGGACAAAGGACAGGCTTGTTCAGGAAGCCTGGTCTCTGCTAGGGGGAAGCTGGGGCTATTTTCTGCACCACACTGTAGCTGCACACACATCCACGCGTGGGGGAAGGAAGGGCAGATGGAGTGGAAAAGCATAATGGAAAAGATCTCTGCTGTTGCAGGATTCTGTGTGCCCGTTAGACTGTCAGAAGTGCTGAGGATATACAGTTCCTCTTGCCGTGAAGAGACGGTACTTACATTCACTGTTTTCAACGAGCGAGGAAAAAGCATTTCTATGATGGCATATTCCACTTTCTGCATTCCTATAAACATATTTACCTCCACCAACACAGTGTTTGTGTTATTTATTACTGCTCGAATTCTGCTTTAAACGACACCTATTGTTGCTTTCCCGGGTTCCTCTTCTCCTCAAATTCTTCCTCTTTCTCTCCTGTTGTTCCTACAGAAAAAAAGCAAACAACCCCATTTTGTGCTGGGATTATTGACTCTGGGTTCCTGCAAAACTCCTTTCTCAGCAGTGAGGCTGCGACCTGGGAGCTGGAAGATGGTTTCTTGACATGCTGTCACTAAGGCACTGGGGATGTTCCATGCAGAAGGATTTTTACAAATAAATGCATAAATCCTGTTAGTATTAAATTACTGCAGAAAGTGCTCTCCCAAGTTCATTTTAAGGCAGTCTCTGAAGATCTAAATCTCCTGGCAGGGATCTTTCACATCCACTTACCAGGGCAGTCTGTAATATTTCGGCACTGTAATGACCCTCCTCCACATCCTCAGCACTGCATGCTGTGCACATACTCTTCAGAAGACGCTTCTGAAGGAGAGTCCTGTGGTACTGACTTTCTCCGGCCTCTGCAGCCGGTCCATGGAAATACCACTGACCTCAGCAATGGTGCAGGCAGTGCTGGAACTGCCCTGGCACTGCTCTCAGCATGCAGAGGAGGAGGAGGAAGCTTAGGCACCCCACCACTGTCAGCCCAAACACAATTTCGCCTAATTCTGTGGGTGAAATGGATCCAGCACTGCAACCCTGTTACTGAAAGGGTGTTTGATGTCCCTAAAATCTCAGTAAGAGGCAAAAAGTAACCTGATTATGTTAGGACACAATTTAATTACGAGAGGAATGCTGTCCAAAATCAAAGACTGGCAATTCTCAGTACATTTATTTAACATAAAGGTCTGTTTTAACTTTCACTGTGGAGTGAAGGATGGGTTTAATTAACTCCCTGATTTCTTGTGTTAAAAGAAATTAGATTTTCTTAAACACTATGGGAAAAAAGGCTATCATTTTATATATCTCTAGAGTAGTAAATTATTCATATGAATTTCATTTTGATCAAAACAGACTTTGCCCAAATTGGAGAGCAGCTCTCATGTTATGCACTTGCCTGTGTTTTCTGGGAGGAACCCGATGGCGTTCCATGCCCAAACCGAGCATTGCTTCTGCGGCCAGTTCCAGGTATGGCAGCACCCACCTGTTTGCTGACAGCCAGGGACAAGCACAGACTGCACACCCAGCCTGGCTGGGGAGGGTTTCCACGCCAACGGCATCTGTGTGTGTGCAGCCCAAAGGCTCCTTCAGCAAGGCGGGGTCTGGACTACCCCTCTCAATGACAGCCCCAGGAGCATCCTTGGGTTGGATCTTTGGTGGCTTTGTGGGACAACAGCATGGTAAACACACACCCCCCAGCCACAGCAAGTGAGCTTTCAGAGATTGTTCCATAATATCTCTTTGCAATGGTATGTTCGAAATCAAACACCAGAACTCAGATTTCTATAATTACACCAGTTTATAGAGCTGTCATCACCATGTCAAGACAGCTAAGAAATTAGAGTTTGGCTTTATTTCTAAAAAAAAAAAAGTCTTTTAAGGAGTATGTTGCCTTTC
The DNA here is from genome assembly GCA_013399195.1 of Dicrurus megarhynchus. Classification (NCBI taxonomy): domain Eukaryota; kingdom Metazoa; phylum Chordata; class Aves; order Passeriformes; family Dicruridae; genus Dicrurus; species Dicrurus megarhynchus. The sequence continues at coordinate 512,019 of VXAD01012225.1, read as the reverse complement.
AAATGCTTAAAAAGAAACAGAACAATGCTAGGATAGAATGGGCTGCCAGTTGTTTTAATGACCTGATTTATATTTAATTAAATACTGATAAGAATGAATACACTCTGTCCAGATTTTGTATGAGCTAAATAAATTTTTCTGCCTTAGTTGTACCTTTGCTGATATGCAGTTGGAATATATTAATTTCAGCCTTGTGGCATTATAACTGGTGAAGCAGAAGTCTGTGCATTTTTGACATTGAAAAATGACTGAAAAACCTTAACAACTGTTGTCCCATCATAGAACGTGAGCCCATTTCCTTCTATATACTATTATTTATTATAACATTGTAGTTTTAATTTTCATTATTTTTATTATATATATTTATATATTTATTATTCCACCTGTACTTGCACTTGGTGATAGCACCAGTGGGAGTGTGAATGATAGAGATAATAAATAATTCTCCACTGAATTGCTAGTTTTATTTATTTTAAAAAACTGGTTTTGCTACACCAATGAACACTTTGATGAGGACCTTTTTTTCCTTCATTTTCTTATTTTTTAAGTTTTGCTGAGAGGATCATATTATTTAGAATACTTTGCTCTGTACTGAAAAGCTTTCACATGTTGAATTACATCAAACAGAAAAACTCACCTCTCCAATGAAGTGAGGGTCATAATTTGAGTCTGATACACCCCCTCATCTCTACTATCTGTGCTCCTTGGTTGATGGTACCTCTCTCAGTAATTACGATGCTGACTCTTCTCTCATTTTTCTATTTAAAAGGCTGACACAGCAGTATTTACAGAACAATAAGATGCCATGTTTGTGAAACACATTCCAGGAAGGACATCTTTGCGTAAAAATGCAGCAGCTGGAGTTCCTTAGCTGGGGGTAGTCTACTGGTTGTACCAAGTGGTGGGATTTGTACCCACAAGAGTTAGAAAGCCTCCAGATCCTTAATGATAATGATGTGAGGACAAAGAAAAAAAGAATCCAGAGAAAAAGAGAAAGGTATGCTTATACCAGCAAGTTCCTCAATTAGACAAAAAGCATTTGGATGAGAAGGATTAGTGAGGTGGCAGCATGTGTGGAAAAGTGATGGGTTCTTTTCTGTTCTCCTTTCTTGCCCCTGTTTCTCCACCCTGTTTCTTGCTGTTACGTGCTTCTGCCTACCCCTGGGATGGAAGGCACAGTGCAAGATGGTTTTGGAGGTGCTGCTACTGCTTCTCTCTATCACCCCTTACCCAAAGGCTGCAGGACCACAGCCTCAGCACAGGTCACCCACTGTCCTCTTGGGACCTTCAGAGCTGCTGTCCTCCCTGCCCAGCAGCTGCTGGGAACAACAGGGCTTGTGCTACAGGGCCAGGAGAGCAGAAAGTCCTGAGTCTTCTCCTCCCCCACTGCCTCCACAAATGAGGCTGTGCTCATTGGGCAGGAAGGGAGGAGGTGCTGCAGACAGGCAGGCATTGGGCTGCCCTCACTCACACTGCAGGAGCAGTGGTAGATCCCAGTTCTGTGCAGTTTGGTATCACGTCTCCACAGACTCTAAGTTTTGCCATGGCTCCTCTCATAAGCTCTGCCATTAATTCCCACACCAAGGGATGTGGAGGAGGATGGGCAGAGGTTAGGTTGCACAGCTGAGTTTTCAGAAATGCCAGTGCATAATACCACAGCAGAGAGTTCATGCTGATGCTAGCAGTGAATCACAGAATCATCAATGTTGGAAGAGACCTTTGGGATCATCCAGTCCAGCTGTCCACCCAGCACTATCACTGTAACCCCTAAACCACTAAACCACATCACCCAGGGCCAGATCCAGACACCTCTTGAACACCTCCAGGGATGGTGACTCTACTGTCTCCCTGGGTAACCTATTCCAATGCCTGACCACCCTAATAGTGAAAATTTTTTTTCTAATATCTAATCTGAATCTCCCCTGTCTCAATTTAGGGCCATTTTCTCTCATCCTGTCACTGCAGGCATGGCAGAAGAGACTGACCCCCACCTCACTACGAAATCCTTTCAGGGAGTTGTGGAGAGTGATGAAGTCCCCCTGAGCCTCCTCTTCTCAAGATAAAACAATCTCAGCTCCCTCAGCTGTTCCTCATAATCTTTCTGATTATTTATCTTGCTGCTTTTTCTCACTACATCTTACATCAAACTCCATGGAGGTGTCTGACTTAAAGACAGACTTTAATATGCTACCAGAAATTATTTTCATGAAAAGTAGAGATCTGCAGAGAGATGCTTTAGCAGGGGAGCAGCCAAGTCATACAGCAATGAGGTGAAGTGGAGGGCAGAGGGGAACTGAATGGAACAGAGAAGCTGAGCTAAGAAGGGGCAGAAAAACACTTGTAGAGCTGTAGAAGTCATGGCACATGTCTGTTGCTGCAAACTGCAGTGATGCTTCTCCAATGCCCAAAGAAATTGTGGCTATGAAACACAGACTTTGAGTTTGGTAATATTGTAGTCAAGGGCTCCAATATAATTCCTGCAAGCAAAGCTCCTTAAGACAAAGTAATTAAAGTGAGGAAATGAGAGAGCTTAAAGTAACATGTCAGTACAAGGAGATATTTTAAGAAAGTGCTTCATTAAGGGAGTACTCTTTATAATGTAAACAAGGCATTTTTCCAGCACAAATGCATATTTGCAAATGTACCAAAAGCAAATGTACTGTTATAGCCCCAGTGCATGCTCCCATTTCCTTGACTCAGTCAGGAGAGTAATTTTAAAAAGGCATCTGTGGGTAAGTGCAAGGATACACTGATATGGGAGACCCCATGCAGCCTATTCCCAGCACGTACTGGCGGGCCCACTGTGTGCCTCCGGCCAAGGCCATGGACAGTGTCCTGGGAGCAGTGCCTGCCACCCTGGGCCCCAGCCCCTGTGTCCCTGCATGAACTTTTTTGCAGGTTGACTAGGGTTGGCTTTTCAAAATTACCCCAGAAATTTCAGCTGCTGGATGCCAGACAACACAATCTACTTTTTCAGGAATGCAGATTATCTGTGCCTGTGATTTGTAGTGTCAAGAATAGCCATTAAATCTGGAGTGTCCACTGAACTGAAATCCAGCTGAAGAGTTGTGGATGGGTTTCACAGCCTTGGAGGTTAATATCAGTCTTTTAAGATTGATTCCTGGAATTGCAGCCATTTAATTAAATAAAAATATATTAAAAATCCCACACCAAAACCACAATACTATCAGAAATAATCATAATTTTTTCTGCACTTCAGCTTCCTCCCCAGTACCACAATCTGCTTTGTGTTTCTGTTGCAGCTTTATTTGTCAATGTTTGTTTGCTGCCTCCCAATACTCACAAGAAAAATGCCATGTTAACAATGAAAGCAGTAACAGTGGAGTTATTTGCTGTTCAAATATCCCAAAACACTCTGCCAAACAATAAGTAGGAAATAATTTAATTACCAACTCAAACCAATTGCTCCAGCCTACAGGAAGATTATTTGTCTCTTGTTATGCAGAGTTTCTTTCTCATGGGTCTTGTTAGATACCATTAAACAGAAATTGGCAGTGAGATCCCAGATTGTCTTTAACCAGGATGTTATATCCCAGGTACCCTGCATTGTATTTGATCTCAGTAATTAGATGCTGCTGGGCTAAACTTCCTGATGCAGTTTCCGTGGAATACTGCTTTCCTTATGTCTAACCCTGATTTATCATAAAGTGTCAGGGATGATACTCATTGGCAGGATGAACGTGGTGGGAGGGAGGAAGACAGATTTCTAATCTAATAAGGCCTAATGTAGTATATGAATTTTAAAAAGCTAGCAGATTACAGCATGTTAATTTAGAAAAACACTTGTGATCCTTAGAGTGATCCTCCCATAAGAAGAGAGCAATAGGAAATGTGCTAAGATGACAGGTATTTTTCAACAAGTAAATAAACTGATTGAAGTAGGTCACTTATGCAAGGAAGGAATTAGGCTTTGGAAACACTTTTATTCTAATTGTGAGTTGTGTAATGATATGTAATGAGTGCATCTTTTAAAAAAATTGCATGGGGCTAAGACTTGCTCCAATCTTATATATTTTTCTAATAGAAGACTCTCTGGTGATGTGATCTCTCCCCACACACATTTTTTTCCTGAAGAATGCTTGTTTCTACCACCTTCCCAGTTATTTTTTTTCTTTATTTTTTGCTTATTATTAATATGCTAGTGATTGGTTTAAACAAACCTAAGTGAAACAAACTGCTGCTTCTAGATATAGAAGCATGGCTAGAGGTATCTCTAGTAATTGTTTTACATACAGTTACCATGGAGACTTGTCTATGTGCTTTAATTTGGTGAGATTGGTGCATGAATTTTAAGATTTTATAGAGGCTTGTCTGGACACAGGTGAGGCTAAGGGCTTGGCTGGGCCCAAAGCAGGTGGGATGCTGAGCCTATGGACCCAGGTCAGTGAGGGACCCAGGCAGGCAAGCAGCATGGCTCAGGCAGGGACCAGGGCTGAGCGCCTGTGCAGCTCCCAGGCGAGGGAGTGGAATTCCCAAGGGGGTCATTCAGCCCCTTGTCATGCACCTCTTTTCCCCAGAGCTGATCCCAGCTTACAGATGCACCACATCACAGCTGTCCATGAGCACAGGCAGCCAAACCCCATTTTGGGCAGCGAGCACGGCTGCAGAGCCCTGTCTCTGGTTTTGCTTACCCAAGAGGTGAAGCCAGGATATGGTGTCAGCAGACACTCCTGCACCCATATGCTTTTGAACTCTCACGCTCTGCTTGAGTGAAAGCTGGCCATCCTGCCTTCTCCCCTGTGGGAAAAGAGAGAACTTTTGCCATATGCAAGCTGAAAAAACAAAACTAAAATAAAATCTGAGATTTGGGGACAGTTGTCTGGTGGGTACCCTGTTGGAAGGAGGCGATCAGGGATAGGTAAGGAGGTAGCTGGATTTTCTGGAAGGGAAACATCTGGCTCGAGGGGGAGAAGAAAAGGAAGAAAAGCCATGGACAGGAAAGAGTAATCAAACCGACTGCCAAGGAAGAAGGCAGTGAGTGCTTGGAGGATTTACCTGAAGCTCCTGGGCTATTGAGCTGGTGAAGGATGGTGCTTCCAGGGCAGGTCCAGGTGGGTCTTGTCCCTACATACCTGTGCAGTCTTCAAACAGAAGCAGTGAGCAACTCATGGCTGGATCCAAGACCCGAGTGACAGTCTGATCTCACAGGCTTCTGGAGGAGAACTGCAGATTTGGTGGCCTGGGGGGCTTCCTGTGTGGGGGTTGTGCTGTCCAGAGCTGCAGATGGGTTGAGAGGACCAGTCCTTGCAAAAGGGTAAGTGAGAAGTAAATGGTCTGTGTTCAGGCACACAGAGGGCCTTCCTGAAACAAAAGAAAGAGGCACAAGTTGTTTCAGGACCTGAGCATTTTGGTAAATGATGGATTTCTTGTTTTGGAGCTGCTGCCTTCCACCTCGCCCCAGCAAAACCCGAAAGCCTACCAGCTGGAAAATGTAACTCCTTTCCAATTCATAGAGAATTTTTTCCCCTAGTTTTTTAGTAAAAGGGAAACCTGAAAGATCACTTTGGACTGATTTGAACTACATCACTCAGTCAAAAATTAAATTCTTTTTTTTCCATGCCACAATTTAGAAGTCAAATGTTAGGTGAAAATTGCTATTTTGAATGAAGTCAGGTCAACTTTATAATTAATAAAATGAGATATTACATCCTAGAAATGCTGAAATTAAATGTTCTGATGCTCAGTCTCTTGGGGTGACTGATTCTTGTTTTTTTTTCTATCCTATCCTTAATTCCCCTTGGAGCTGTATTTATTGAAATCTTTCTACATGCTCTAACGGTACTGTAACACATCAGTCTTTTGAGAGCCCAAATAGTGAAGTGTTACTGATATCATATGACAAAGGTGTCTTTGTTTCTCATTTTTTACTCATCACAGAGGACAAAACAACTAGAATTCCTAAAACTGGACAAACTTTGTTCTTGCTTATGACCAGCTGTGTAGTTACTCTGTATTTACATTGCTTAAATTATATTAGAATCTGGGTTTTCAAAATTGTGCTTTGGTCTCTGTTTTTAACAGATAAGGAGGAAAAAAAATCAGGTGAAGGATTAATGTGAAAGTCCATCAAGCAGAAGTGGAGAACCATAACAATTATTTTCCAAGTAAAATTAGAGAGAATTTAGCACTATACTTTGATACTATATAAAAAAATACAGAATAAATAAATAAACTTCCCCAAACAGGAAGAGAGATGATGAAAGATTCTGTGACTTACTAGGAGATATTTTTCATCAACAAAATGAGTAGTCCATCCACATTAGACTTAAACATTTATTAACAGGAAAGAATGAGTTTCTAGTTGAGTCCTGGTGAGTTTCATGATCTGAGGTTAATTACTTAATCCTTCTGTGTCCCATATATTCCCTTTGTGCTCAAGAGAGATTTCATTAAAAAATTATAATGTCTATGATAGTGATAATATTTACCTGCTTTGAAGAAATGCTTTAGAACTGGATTAACAATTTTGTAAATAGATTTGAAACTATTGAGGAAGATGGATTATGATCAGTTCTGACAATCTCATTATTGACTTCAAGAGACTTTAGGGCTTCATTTTTGAGGAAGCTTTTCTCTAGGGAACATTGAGCTGGACACTTTTAATCCTTAGCCTCAATTTGTGAGTGTCCCCTAAATATTGTTACAGCACTATGAATTTGTTACCTGCTTCCCACCTTTAAATTCACTTCAGAAAATGCCTCAAGACAAAAGCTAGGATAATGGTGAAGAGAAATGATGTCAATTCATCATAGTAAATTTATCACAGCTACAAATAGCAAACTTGGAATTAATACAGCACACTAGTAAATATGCTGCAAAGGGAAAAGCAGTTGTGGCAGAGGCAGAGGAACCTTTAGATACCTTCCAGATGTAAATCATCATGCTACTGAGACCTTCCCTAGCATGTTCAGATAAAGGTCAGCCAAAAATGGTGAGGAAGAAGGATGAGAGAGACCAACAGAAGGCAAGCAATATTTACAGACTTTTGGAAAGAAGAGTGCTGCGTAAGGACCCCAGGTAAAAGGAATAGCACCATCCTCAAGAAGCTGGATACCTTGCTTGAGGGCTGCTTCAGAGTGGGCAGGGAGGTACTGATCCAGTTGGCCTCTTCATGAGCAGGTATGTAAATGTGGGCTTGAAGGGGGTGTGTGCCTTTTTTGGAGGAGGAAGGAGACGGGGGCAGAACAAAGACTTTGTAAATTAGCCAAAACTCCCTCAAAACCAGTCCTGGAAAAGGGAGCCCTGAAAATACGTCTGGAAGCATCTACCCCATGGAAACAACAGTGCTATAAATACAGCCTCATGAGCAATGTTGGATCTTCCATGCTTCCATGGAACTTCATTTTCCAAGACATAAATGAATTATCTTGAAAAGTTATGTTGATATGGTAGCCCTACTTTACGTTGCAAGCCAAATATTGGGAGAGGCAATGGGGAGAGTACGGAGAAATATTGTGAGCAGCAAGAGTCCAGAGTAGAATTGTCAAAGCAGGTTCTACTGCAGGGAAGCATCTGGTTATGGGGCTGACTTCTTTTGGCAGAGAGAGGAAGACAACCAGCCCTCTGGGCTTGCCAGGAAGCAGGTGTGGCCCTTCTCTCCCACACCGACAGCAGCACAACCGTCCAGGCTCTGCGAAGGTGTGGGGCAGCAGTGCCAGCAGTGCCCGGGGCAGCTGCCCCATCAGAGGGAGAGGGACCAAAAGGAGATGAGGTGCCACATTTGTCACAGCCAGCCATGGCTGCAGCCCTGTTAATGAGCCACAGACAGCACAGGCAGCTGCCCGCACGTGTGTTCGTGCTGCCAAGGCTTGGCAGCCCATCCTGCACCCAGTGATGCCAGATTGTGGGGATTTGTCAGAGTCTCTGGAATTTGATTCACTTGTTTAAATTCATCCTTAGGATAAATCCACCAGTCCCAGCTGGGTTATATAAGAGCTGAGCCTGGCTGGGCATCTGAGAAAATCTCACTTGCAGAAGTAATTCAGACTGGCTTTTATGTGAGCAGTTTGAAGTTTCTTGTTGATTGAAAATTGGCTGAGAAATTGTAAACAATGTGTAGTGATTAACGGCAGTGAAATAAGCCACAAGGAGTGGCCAAAGGGACTGGAGTTCCCTCTTCCTCTGTATCTTTAATTGTAATTAAAACCAAATATTTCAAGGATTGTAAAGTCAAATTTCCACACAGTAACCAGTAGCTATTGCATCACTCTACTAAAAGAACCCTAAAAAGATGAAAAGGTGGGTCAAAATTAAACAGGATTCATGTCTGAAAGCACTAAACTGGCTCCTGGGGAAAGCAGTTTGAAATGTTTGTTCGGGGAGAAGTAGAAAACTTAGGAGTCATTCAAACACGCCAAACACCTCCTTGCAGGACAACAGGAGTCTGCAAACTGGTGCTGACAGAAATCCAACTTAATTTTGGACCTAGATATGTATATATAGACACACATACACACAGATACTCAGAGCTCAATGGAAACTTTCTCTGCAGGACTGTGACAGGCCTTTTGTGTGAGTGCAAGCCACGGACCTCACCTCAGGTATAGGATCTTCTTTGGAAACTGCTGCCTAGCAGTATCTAAATGTTCCTCTACCTCTGCCACATCTGCTTTTCCCTTTGCAGCATATTTACTAGTATTTTGTGTTAATTCCAAATTAGCTCACTCGCAGTACCTTCGGTTGGAGAAACACCAAATAAAATTAAGACAAGTTCTGGGAGAGCTTTGCCTGAATCAAGATAAGCAGTTTGATAAGACAGTACATCTTTCCTGATCTACTTCCCTGGCAGTCAGCTGTGTTTCCAGGCTCCATGCCTTGGGACCAGAACAAAGCATATGCACTTCCCATATAAACATGCCTCCCATGTTCCCTGCAATGAGGTTTGATAGTCCTCAAGCAGGTTTCTGAGGCACTAGGGCATGCAGCCTGCCCTGAAGCAAGAAACCTCACTGCTTCTGTGGTCTGCAGCTGCAGGGGAGGAAGTCTGGAGTCCTGCCTCTAGGTCAGCATGGCCTCTGCCTCTTCAGATCACAGAATCATAGAATGGTTTTGGGCTGGAAGACAACTCTAAATGTCATTTAGTTCAACCCTGTTGCCATGGGCAGGGACATCTTCAACTAGTTCAGGTTGCTAAGAGCCTGGTCCAACCTGATCTTGAACGTTTGCTGGGATGAGGCATCTACCACCTCCCTGAGCAACCTGTTCCAGTGCCTCACCACCCTGATCATAACATTTTCTTCTTTATATATAGTCTGAATCTATTCTCTTTTACTTCAAAACCAATAGTCCTTGTCTTATCACAAGAGACCCTGCTAAAAAGTTTGTTCCCATCTTTCTTCTAAGCCCCTTTTAGACACTGGAAGGTGCTCTAAGGTCTCCCTGGAGCTTTCTCTTCTCCTGTTTGAACAACCCCAGCTGCCTCAGCCTGTCTTCATAGGAGCAGAGGGGTGGAGTTGAGGCTTCCAGCAGTGGTGCCTACCAGCACCAGCGATTCTAGGAGTCAGGAGCAGCTGCAAAAGGGCTGGCTTCTGTAGAAAGACTAAAAGCTTCTCTTTGATCAGTGGTTTTACCTACATGTTCAGGGCTGCGAGTTTGTCCCAGAGAGGAAGGAAGAGGGTGCTTGGTGCATGTTTTCTTTCCTGCCATCAGCCAAAGAAACAAACTCTGCAACACATCACTTGCTGCGCTGGGCTGTAATTCCCTGCCTTTTCCACACTACAGCATAGATGGTGGAGATGGGCCAGGCCTGAGCGTGGGCTCTGTACAAACTCATTGCACAATGTGGGCAGCGCAAAGGCACGACAGTAGAAGACTGGGTGTTGAATTAGAAACTGTATCTGTGTGCAAGTCCACGTACATTTGATTTTAAAGCCCCACATGGTCACAGAGTATCACTGCTTTTCCTAATTTTCTGCTGTGGAGTGTCCAGAGCATTGTGAAAGGTGCGAGAAGCGACAATGCAGCGCTGCTCGGTATTTGCCGGGTGTGCTGTGTGAAAGCTGAAGACAGTGCTACTGAATGTCCTTAAGCTGGTTGACATTGCCCAGTTGAGGAGAAGGCAGCTTGGACTGGAGCAGGAGAACCCGTGTGCCACACAAATGAGGGCTGCATGAGAGTTGTGCTGCCCAGTGGGTGAGCTGGTGTTTCCTGGCATGTTTTCTGCCATCCAGACTGCGTGTCCCCAGCCGCAGGTAAACCATTGCATAATCCTGAATGAGCTTATTTGAAGAACGACTTGTGAGAGGTGAAAATTAAAATGGAAAGTAAAGGGTAAAGGTGGCAGAAAGCCAAACACTCATTCCTAACACTGGCTGCTGGGCGTGGGTGGAAGCTCTGAGCCACGCTGCTTCGTGATTTCAGTGTCTGCATTTTCTCTAGACGTCTGGTACTGGGCTTCTGACTTGATACGGAACTGTAGCTTCATGAACTTACTATCCGCCTCTTTTTCTTCTCCCTCCCTAGTGTGAAGTCCTTCTCTAGCTTTCCTTGTCATTGCAACGGATGGAAATCCACAGCCACGTGTAAATGCTGTCCATGCAGCAGTGTAAGGCATGATGTGAATTGTTGGTACTTTCCCAGCCTCTGTGACGAGGTTTCAGTTGCTGACTGCGGTTGGCAAAGGAGGGAAAATCACAGAATCATAGAATGGTTTGGGTTGGAAGGGATCTTAAAAGATCATCCAGTTCCAACCTTACTACCACAGGCAGGGACATCTTCCACTAGAGCAGGTTGCTCAGGGCCCCATCCAACTTGATCTTGACAGACATTGCAGGGATGCACAGGAAGCTGAAGAATTATATTGTCAGAGGAAATGAGGAGCTTGGAGGGGTTTGTGGAGGTAAAGAAGAGGAGGATGGGGAGCAGGAGAGATGGAGGGAGGGATGGGTGTAATTAAGTCAGAGAGCCAGCAAGGATAGGAGAGTTGGTGCAGCCTTTGACTGCTGATGAGGCATAACTGGGAGATGGGATGGGATGGGCAGTTTAATGCCACAGGGGAAAAAAAAGAAGAGTTCTCAAGGACCAGAATGATGTTTGGTGGGTATGTCTGAGCCTGGGGAGGTCCCACATTGGCCACTGCTGGAAGAGCAGATGGAGACGAACAGTGTTCTGGAAAGCTCCTTGGCACATCTTTTTCCTTCTCCTGTGTTGAGAGATCCTCCTCAGTGTCTCTGGTGGGGTTGAGGGAGCAGGTCTTGTGTACCCCTGGACAGCTCCTGCAGAGGTGCTGGAAGGTGCTGGGCAATGCACTGCTCTGCCCCAGCCCTGGTGTGCTGCTGCTGTGCTGGTACTGCTGCCTGTGGAGGGCTGTGAGCCCTTGGCACTTCCTTGGAGGAGAAAGGCCTGAATGCAAAAGGACTCTCTCCAGAGATAAGCAGCTTACTTCAGGTTATGGTGACCAAGTGAACCCCCCCAGCATGCCTTTCTTCCTTATGGTAGTACCTTGTACCCAGTTGGCTAAATGGTTTCTACCCACCCCCTGCCTTTCCCATAAAAAGGCCCTGAGTTGGTCTTGAAATTAGGGAGCATCTGTCCCTGGCCTCCCCTTTTAGCAGGGACTGCTGGACAATAAAACTACCTGTGGAACTGCCATACAGAGCTCCTGTCTCTCTGTCCCCCAGTTCACCTTGGGTGATTTCACAAAGAGCTGAATCACGAGAGCTGAAATCACTTGTAGCTGAGAAATTGCTACACCTTGCTGAAATCACTGGTTGTCCAGGGAGGCTTGCCAGTGCCCCTGGAAGAGCTGTTCTTTGCAGAACACTCTCTTTCTAGGAAGGTCGTGGTATACTGGTGCTGACCAGCATCAGACCCCCACGACAGCTGCCCTGCTCCTGCAAACACGCGCCAATTGGGAGTGCAAATGGCTCAACTGAATCTTGATAAATTAAAAGGAGAGTGGCTTTTCTAATATTACAATTATATAAATGTTGTAAAATGAGCTTTAATGCTTTGCTTCTGTGACTTCCAAAATGAATTAAACAAATTGCTTTTACACCCCCCCAAGGAACAAGGCTCAGTTAGTTACAACTCTCTTTCTTCTGTTTCAATACATATTATGATTGTCAACAGCATGAATAGAGCTTTTGTTTGATGTAGAGATAACCAACTAGTGAGAAGAATTTGCTAAATACTAAGACCTAAGAAGAGACATTTTTCCAAGGTCTGTGGTACTCATGCACTGGAATGAGTGGTTTCCAGGCCTAATGAACACGTGAGGTTTCCCACTGGTGGAAGGATGCTGAGTTGTGCTGCTGGTGGAGCGTGTATGTTTGCAGCCAATCTTCCTGTGGCGTCCTGGCAACGTGCTGGGCATGGAACCATGGAAAAGTGCTGTGCAGGGTATCAACTGGAAATGGGAGTGCTAAGAAAGTGCTGTACTCAAAACAGCTCTAGTGAGCAGGCTTTCTTCATTGGTTATAAAGCCAGATTACAATTTATGTGTGTAGTATGCACTAGACAATATGAGAGTATCATATATCTGACAGCTGAGCCCAGCTGACCAGAGGGGTATCCCACACCATACAGCACCATGCTCATCATATAAAGCTGGGGGAAGAAGGAGGAAGGGGAGGACGTTCAGAGTGATGGTACTTGTCTTCTCAAGTCCCCCATTACCTGTGATGAAGCCTTGCTTTCCTGGGGATATCTGAACCCCTGCCTGTCCATGGAAACCACTTGTGAATGAATGCCTTGTTTTGATTTGGTTGTGCATGTGGCTTTTGCTTTCCCTGTTAAGCTGTCTTTATCTCAATCCATGAGTGTTTTCACTTTTATTCTTCCAATCCTCTTCCCTATCCCACGAGGTGCATGAGCAAGCAGTGGTGTGGGGCTGAGTTACCAGCTGGGGTTAAACTGCAACACATGTGAGTCTTTCTCAGTTTAGTTCTTAAAAGCTTCTGTTCTTTGTTTTCTTGGATGGTGACTTGATGATGTAAAATGCAAAACCAAGAATCCTTGTGTTTATTTTGTCTTTAAGAACTTGTCCAAGCCAGCAAACAGCATCTGTCACTTTCTGTGTCTGCCTGAGCAGTGGTTACCTGCAACATGGCCTTGCTGGCTCCTTCAGATGGGTGGCCATAGCTTCATAATGGACAGATGTTTCAAACAGAAAACAAGTTATTTTCTCTGCATTTATTCTCCTTTATGCTAAGGATTTATTATGCTTTAGTAATGCTGGAAAGTAAGGAAACTAGCAGATATTATCTTTCTTCATTTGTGTCCAGGACATCTCACTGTTTTGCAGCCTCTGTGCCAGCTGTGACGTGCTTGCGGGCTAAGAGACCCATGGAGAGATGAGCCCCAGCTGGGGACATGGCTGGGGGCTGGCTGCACAAGGGCCTGCCTAAGCTCCCTCACATGCCCCAGACTGAGCTCTGCTGTTGTGTTCAAATGCAACACCCTACTGCCCTTTCCCCTTGAAGTAGAAATCAAGTACAGGTGTTTGCTGTGGAGACTTCATCAGCTTGAACTTCCTTTCTTGACGAGGGGCACTGTCCTCTTCCCAGCCCAGGAGAAATGACCTGGCAGAGCTGAGGTGGATGCTGGTCCAGCCAGAGCTGAAAGAGCCCATTAGATTCACCCTGCAGCCTAAAGGCCAAATCATGGGTTGAGCTTTACACTGCTCAGAAATTCTCTGTGGTGGTGTAACACCTGCCCGTGTCCCTTTTTCCAATATATTTCCAACCTAAGGCATCAATATCACCTCATCCTGATCTCCAGCTCCATCTCAGCTTGTGAGAAATCAGTGCTTTGAAGCCCAGAGTCTGGTATGGGCAGCTGTGCAGGGTGGGTTTGTTGGTGTGGCAGGGCCAGGCACCCGCTCCCCAGCTGTGGGTGGCAGGAGGGTCCAGCTCCCAGGGAGAAGCAGGAGCAGCCTCGGTGCTTGCAGAGTGCTGTAACACAGTTTGCTTTGCTTAAAAACCACCCAGCTCTTTGCTTTAGTTGAGTAAGGAACATTTTTCGAAAAGACTTACTTTGGTTTTTTTAAGGTTTTAATTGACTGCTGTTTATGAGATTATACATGAGCGAAGGAAGAAAAAGCTTTAAAAATGCCCCATTGCATGGAAATATGTCTAGATTGTTTACAAGTGCTCCTTGTTTGCATTCGGAGCCCGGATCTTTGACTTCCTTTTGGACTATTCTCCACTGGAGATGAGGATTTGCTGCCAAAATAGTCCACCTTTTCCTGAAAGATTTGGTATTAATAGTTTTGACAGAACATCTTGTTCCTGTGTAATACAGGAGTCAGTCTAGCAGTTGGTCCTGATCAGAGGTACAAAATGGGGTTGCATAACTTTTATTTTGAGATGAAATATCTGCAGTTTAACAGAAAAAAGTCTGAGCCTATGCCAGCATGCATCTCTTGAAGTTAGGAGGAAAGTGTTGGTGTTAATGGTGTAGTGGATTACTGTTCTTGCTTTTGTTTAAGGAAATGAGTAGTTTTTATTAAAATGCAGTGTGTGATTCGGAGTATTTCAGAAATGCAGCTGTGGTACTTCAGGTGCCCAGAGAGGGCTTTTCTCACCCTCCCCTCAACACCCTGCTTGTGTGGGCATCTCCAGTGCTGGCTCCCTGCTGCCTGTGCCACCTGCCTGGCCCAGCCATGGGACGGGGACCAATCTGCAACCCCAGTGTAGCCACAGTGAAGGACTTCTGCTGATGCCTTTGCTGAAGTATCGTAAAGCTTAGATGCTCCTGACCTAGAGCAATTCCAGACTTGGCTAAAAGCTCCTTTGGAAAGGCTCATGACATCTTCTAATTTATTCTTTTTTGGTTTCCATTGTTTGATTTTGGTTGCTACTTTTAATGAGCAGCCACTGCAGCCATGAGAGAGGGAATGAATTATCTTTGATAATGATTACTTGTTTCTGTGGTAGTCAAAAAAAGGCAATTTATATTCTTTCAAGACTTTTTCCAAGCAGAGCTCAGTAATTAATGCTACAGACTGTAACACACTAAGTGAAATGTCATTTTGTGACACCAACAGCTCCTGAATGTTTTCAGGCTATTTTACTTATTTACTTTGCTCTGTACCTGTGTTTGCTGGATGGCTGTATACAATTATTGCTATATATAATTTGTTTTTTACAGCAATTAAGCAATATTGTAATTTATTCTGCTAGGCAAAGATTTCTCTGCTTGTATGGATGCTGAAAAAGCTCCAGCAAAGAATTTCTTCAGCTCTCAGCAGTAGTTTGTAGGAACTCTATCTTTCCCATGCAAGTAATTCAAAACAATGTTACAGTTTTGTAAACCTCTGCACCTGCAAGGTTGTTGTTCACCATTGTTATGTTTCCAACTAGAAAAATATTTAGAGATGGGTGTCTTAGAACTTGGCCAATCACCCTAAGGGGTGGATGGCCGAAAGAACCAATTACCTTATGACATATAGTGCACTTTTTGCGAACTAACATATAAAAACCCTTCACGAAGCTGATAAAGCGCTTCGGCCTTCTCTCTAACCTGAGCTTGGAGTCTGTGTCGTTCCTCCATTCCGCGGTGATAACAGCGACATGCTTGTACACAAAATTATGTTTGTACATGTCAGAAATGTATCCCTTTTCCACACAAAGGATGAAATGTAATCGTAGAAAGAACAGTTAATAATTGTTTTACAGGAATATAGCTTTTACCAATCTCTGTGACTGGCAAAATTCCATAATGTCCTTCTTAACATTGTTGCCTAAATTTACCTAAATTAATGGAAGGGACCAATTCATCAGTTCAGTCAGGCTTTGAGCTGCTGCTGGTATGTGTTACAGAAAACGGGTCCAGATTTTTAGTTTTTTGTAGAATTTCATTATTTTTGTTACTCTCTCTTTTTTAAAGACATAATCACTACGTCAGTGCCACTACCAGTATGGGACTGGGGTTCTGTTCTACAAGTAAAAATAAGTTCCTAATTTAAACAGAAATTTTTTTTGTACCTATTGACTGAGCAAAATCAGAAAGAAGATACCTGGCATATAAAATAACTAAAAATTTGCTTTAGCAACACAAAGATGTAACCCTTTTTCCCTGTCATGAGTTTTTTTTTAGAGATAATCTTTTCTGAAGAAAAAACCCTGATAATTAAGTTGAAAGAAAAAAAAAAGCATCAGGTGCCATTTGAGAAGGGGTATAAAGTGGATAAGGGGTGAGGATAGGGGAAAACCATGCACTATTCTGCTGGTAGCTCTCGGGTTGTTGTGTTGATTTTGACCTTGTTTCTGAAGAAGAGGACAACTGGAGATGAATGCACACAGAGCAGAGAGAGGAGCAGAGCACGAAGCACAAGGCTGCACTCTGGCTCTGCTGTTTGCAGTTCAGCCACTGCAGCTGCAGGAGGACTACAGAGATTGTGGTGTTCCAGCACAAATGTCCATAGCCCCACAACTCGCTGCTTGGGTGCTTGCCCTCGGTGCCATCTATCCAAAGATTTGCCGACTGATTTGCAGAAATGCAGAATGACTGCAGGAATGACAAATTTGTCTGGTCAAAATAGGTCAGTAGAAGCATATTTCTCCAAGACCACACCGTAAATCAGAAGGTGGAAAGCACGGGGAAATCTCTTCCCAGGAGTTCACAATGGGCACAACAGAAGCTCTTACATTTCGTGTTTTAAAAGCAATTGACAGTGTGTAGTCACTGCTGAGGGTGTGTTGGAGACCTGCTGATGAAAAGAGTTGCAATCCTGAATTTTCACCTTTTTGTAATCACACCTGAGAAGTGGCATCTATTTTTATATAGTGTGCAGCACCAAGCAGAAAAAGTGCTTGTAGTTTTTCATAAACTAGAGCTACGTAGCCCTCCATACCTCTGTCTTACCTTTTCTGTCTCTGTAAATAGCTTCTGAGCAGCACAGTGCCAGTGTAGCCAAATGGTTTGCATAACACTTTGAGCATCCCGCTCCCAGGGAGAAGAGCACTGCTGATATCACTGGAAGCCAGGCTGAGACCAGACAGAAAACAGCAGGATAAAGCAGGTCTATTAGATAAAAATGGTGCCTCTTCCCAGCATGGGAACAAAGTCGCAGAAAGATTTAATTGACCGCAGTGAGTGCATCTTCTGTCTGTCACGGAGTGCCTTCTCGCCTGGCTGGCAGCAAGAGCGGCCTCGCAGTGCGCATTTTGGAGGGAATGCAGGCTCCAGGGCAGGCTCGCTCCCACCCACCTCGGGGCCGGGGCTGGGTGTCCACCTGAGACAACGCTGACTGAGAAATGTTGTTTCCCATCCGTGCAGCAGCCAGCAATGAGGGAATGAGGGAAGGTTCTGGAGGGGGTGAGGGAAGGTGGGTGGCAGCCCAGCACCAGACCATGGTGCTGTAAATGTCTGGAGCGGGTACAAATCATTTATACCCAGTGCTGCCTGGGGAATTGCATATCATCTGCTTTAGTTTTTAGAAGTATTTTTGATATCAAAAGCTGAATTGTAAAAGCACCTATAAAACCTGAGAATCTAATTTTTCATCGTTTTCAGTAATTTTCAGAAGCATCAATCTTTGGTAGAATCTTGTCAAGCTTCCTCACAGCATCTCCTCTTTAGCTAAATTTTTTTTCCACAAAGTCAAGTTCAAGTAATTCTTTTCTCAAAGCAGAACTCCCCATCTCTCCTGACTTATTTCTTTTTAATCATCTTATAGACAAAGAGGTAAAAGAAGCTAACAAAACCATCAACATACGCCAAAGAGAAGAAAACAAAGAGAGTATTTATTAGTTAACTGATGTATGAACAGGCAGGAGGAGATCACTTTAGTCTAAGAAGTAAATGTTTTGGCATAACTGTAGCCAAAACTCTTTGCTGTCTGCTTCCCCAATGCACAAGTAGCTCTGCGACATGGCTGCTAGGGGATGCTGTTAACAGAGTTTAAAATACTATTTTTATCTGTGAAGTTAGATGGAAGACCTGTCTAGTCAGGATTTTGTTATAATTATGAAAAAAAATATGCAATTTCTGCTGGAGGGAGGTATCCTTTGACATCTGCATGGTTCCACTCAGGTGGGTGGGAGATGCAATCTGGCCAGAGGTTCCAGCCTGCAGCGTGATATGAGAGTTCAGGCACTGCTTGGTGACAGTGATAAACCTCACCCTTATTTCTGAACTGTCTGCAGAGGAAATTGTTTTCCACCTCAGGAACAAGAAAACCAAGCAACTAAACAATCATTTAGGATTCATGTCCTCAGACAGATCCACACACACATTTACCTATAGCGGGAACCAAGTCAAATGCTCAGTCACACTGAGACCAGGAGGTGACAGGGACACTGATGCTGTCCATAAACAGACCAGAGATCACAGTGAACAACAATTATTTGGGAAAGGACAAGGCCCGCCCAAGACCATCTGTGTATGAGCTGTTGTAAATAAAGCAGATATTAGAGGCATGTTGGTAAGTATCAGAGCAAGCTGCCCAAACTGTTAACAATTCAACAAGGATTTCTGCAAGATATAAGCTGCAAGGCAAGGCAGCAGACTTGCTAAGTTGGTCCCTTTCAGTCATACAGTTTACATTTCTAAATTTCAAGTAATTAATATATTTACACACTAATTATGTCTATACATTTGCATATTCTACCATGTGATTGCATCTCTTGCTTCCCTCTATAGATAAATGTGTGTGTATATATACATCTGCCTATGCAGAGGAGGAGAAATGAAGGATACTGCCACTGCAAATGTTTACATGTTTATAATTAACATCACAAAATTTTAATTCTGTATCTGCTTAATGGAGTGTCTTTCTTCTGCAGCAATAAGTCCTCATTTTTTGTAGCACTCTGAGGCTGACAAGAAGGAAGGGTGACCACATCCTGCATTACTTTCAAACATTGCCCACTGGCAAACACTTCTGAGTACCCTGGCTTTACATCTGTGAGCCTCTCTAAGCTATAGATGCTGTAATCAGTTGTTAGTCTAATGGGTCACTTTCATTTTCTCATCCAATCTCTTTATTAGTTATTTTTTATTTTATTTGCACATTTACTCCTATCGCAAGAGTGGATGCTCTTTCTGAAGCGTGAGTACACCCCAAAGCCATAGCTGCAGAAATATTGGTGAGGAAAGAAGACATCTCTGACTTCAAGTTGAGTTTTCTATCACAGATGTTTTATGAACAATTTTTCTGTTTCCATAGCAGGTGCTGGAAACTTGAAAATTGGCAGAGAACACTATTCTAGCTCATGTCTTTAGCTGACTGGTGAAAAATGCAGTGTGTTGGATGTTTGTCATATGTTCCTTAAGATAGAGTTTAAAAAGTTACTTTTTGATTGCCATCCAGATTACAGGATCCTTGCCCATGGGTGTGCTGCTGGGAGCCTTGTGGGGAATCACAACTGCTCTTGTACAGCATCAGCAATGTGCAGAAAGCACTGCAGGACTGAAGGTGTCCTGCTTCTGAGAAAGCCACGACGTCCTTCTCTGCTGCCACTCAAAGCACAGAGCGAGGTGAAGCTGGGTGTTTCGCCCCATTGACATGAGACAATAATTCTAATTCGGCAAAATATTGAACAGTATCTTTCATCATGTGAACAGGTCTGTTAACTAACGATGTGTGTGCAAAAACCACTGACGGGATTTGAAGCTTAAGAATGAATGTATCAGTGTCTGGAAAAAATTAGGCTAAGGTGGTACATTCTTGTTTGGAGGAGAACAGGAGAGAGAGAATGGGAAAGAAACAAACTTGCAGTGAATCCTTCACTCTCTGTAATTACCCCAACTCTGTTTTTTCTTGATTTAACTGTTGCAGATCTGAAATTTGACACGTATCATGCTCATCTGCTAAAATTAGGCTGGAATCGAGTTTGCTTCCCTGCAGATAGGATTTGCATGCTTACATCTTAGTTTTTCCTAAATAGATGATAAAATGATGACTTCTGAGTGGTTGTGTGGTTCACGTAATGTTTGGATATGTTTGTTTTTATTACAACACTGTTGATGTTTCTGTTATTTTTATTCCTCAAGTGTTGTGTTACTCCTATGCTGCTATTTCCTATTTTGTCAGCTCTTTCCTGGAGGAGGTTTCTCTGGAGTCTATTTATCTTTCAATTAGCAATGTTTTCCTTGCAGCCCTACTGATTAATTTATTTTTCGTAAGTATGAAACAAGTTAGATATGCAGCATAGCAAATGTAGGAGTAAAACAGCAAGGACACTTCAGAACATATTTTGAGCTTTTTTATCTTGAATACTTTCCTGGATTCTTCTTTAAAGCCTTTTGTTAAGTGCTCCCAAGGGCAGGGTACTGGTTTTGTAAATTTGTGGATCAGTGCAGTGGCACCTCCTGTTAGGGAGCTGTGCAGGGCCACTGCAATTTCATCAGTATTCGTTCCTGTGCCATTTCAATAATAAGGATATTAATTACAGTCTGGCAATGGTTCAGTTTTTAAAACACATTTTGATATCTGGATGTATGGATATGAAAACCCTGTAAGCTCCTACACATCTCATGCAGATGAGGTCATGGTACAGAGGTGCTTTTGAGAGGTTCAGGGAGTGCATAGCCCAATCTTTAGCTATTAGCAGCTTGTTTTCCGTGCTCAGCCACAGGCAGTGGGGGGCAGGGCTTCTGCACAGCTGCACACAGGAGCTCCTTGGCTTCAATACTGCGTGTTTTGACTGCCTGGACCATATAAGTGACCTTCCGTTCGTTGACCCAACTAAGCCCTTCAGCCAGGCCTAGTGCAAGGGACAGGTTTCAAGCCTTGCAAAGCTTCTCTGATCTGGTGTATCTGTCATCTTAAAAAAATCAGTGCCTACTCACTTTCATTGAAAAGATAGCTTTGAAAATGCAGACTGACCAATTTGGGACAGCAGTCTGCATTGGTGGGACCTCTCAGCACTGCATTTTTCTTTAGGCTGCCCTGACAGATAAAAGTGTCCATGTACGGCCTCAGTTCCCACAGCCACTCTGTGCCTTCCTTCCAGGTCTTGTCTGGGCCATGGTTTCAATATCCTACCATTGAATAATAAAAAATAAAAAGTCATAAAGCTATTTCAAGGTCTGTGGATGCAAAACAAATTCTGGCCTGAAAACTGCTCTTTGCAGGGACACAAAAACCATCACAGTTCCACCTGTCCATATGGTTCCAGTGTAATCACTAGCATTTGTCATCACCTTTATTTCCATCCTGATTTATTATAAATAGCAGTGCTCCTTTCTAGAGCAATTTGTACTACTCCTCATCTCTGTTTCAAAGGCATTTTGAGTAAACAACCTTATTTTAACAAAGCAGATGGAAACCTTTTTATAGCTGTGAGGCACTGGCAGTATATGCACCCCTGAGCTAGCTGTGTTCTGCAGTACTGCTCTCTGCTGTACTAAGGAAATGTCCAAAGTCATTAAAGTGTTGGATATAACCCATCCCACTTCAGATAAGGTGGGTTTTCAAGGTTGTAATACTGCTGAATTATTTTTACAGCCACTCCAGAGGTACCAGTGAGCAACTTATATTGATTTCTCTGGCTTCTTGTTAGAAGCTGTTATTTGAAAGCTGAAAGCAAATCAATCAGGCTTCCTTGAGAAAGGCACTGGAAGGCACTGGGGCTCAGAGATCGTGTACATGCCTGCATTGTGATGGTGCCTCTGTTCTGGCCTGGCCATTTCATCTTCCCATCTGTGGGACAATGCTCACCTCATGGTGGAGCCTCAGCAGTGGCAATTGGACAGCCGCTGCTTTTGAGGAGTTGTCCTCTTGCAGTGCAGGATGTTCAACACAGGTCTCACAGGAGGTGACAGTGTCCTTTTTTGCTGTTTCCACCATTCCCACGGGCAGCTGCAGGTTTCTGGCCTTCATTCTTGCAGAACCACATCCTGGCCTTCAACAAAAGGAGTCTTTTATTGGGTGGCCACACTATTAAACATATCCGAGTAGGTTATATTAGTTAATCCCTGCCTCACTGCACAGGTCCTTCCCAGGTAGATGACATAATTTCTAGAAAAAAAAGAAAAGACCCAGAAAAGAATGCTCCTCATACCTCTATACTAAGTCAAATATGATCATGGAGCTATCCCCAGAGGTCTGGTTCTGGAATTTTCCCTCTTGCCCAGCCTGGAGTCCCTTCGGTGCATCCCAAGAAATGCTTGGGTGCCATTCCGAAGTCACAGGAAGGGTTTGCAGCACTAGGCATCAGCACCAACTTAGTGGCTGTTTTGGAAGGTAGTTTGAAAAGCGAGGGAGCTGTGGGGCACGCGCTCTACGGGCAGTACGGAAATGAGGGGCTGGGTGGAGAACAAGTCCCACAGCTACGGGGATCGGGCATCTCTCCGTGCTGCTCTGGCCGTGCTTGCTTCTTCCCAAGCATGCTAATTAGACAAACTGTTATTATGTGGTGTCTAATCAAATCCTTCTTTTATCAAATTTATCAAATGACAAGACACAAGTGACATTCAGATTCCCTCTCATTGAGCTCCTTCAGCGATTTTTCCGCTTCAAACCCTACGAGAGAACTGACGTGCATCCCTGAGATCTCCCACGGCTGGGCTTATTTGGAGTGAAGACTCTTCTGTTTCTGAGGCCAGGCTTTTGAATGCCAGTTAATCATCTGGCCTGCACTTGTTTGAAGTGAAAAGACCAAGGGGAAGATGAATAAAATATTGTTATTTTGTCATGTGAAGTGACTTGAGGCAATTTCAATGTTTGGTTTCTTGCCCATCATGGGAGCATTCAGGAATTCCCAGCTTTGTCAGGAAAACATAACTTTTTTCATTGCTGATTACCCTCCTGGTGTGAACTGCATAATTTCTTACTCAGAAGAAGATGATTGTAGCCATGTATTTTCTGGTTAAAGTGGTGTAAATAAAACAATTACACTGAAATGAT
Source organism: Dicrurus megarhynchus (assembly GCA_013399195.1). Classification (NCBI taxonomy): domain Eukaryota; kingdom Metazoa; phylum Chordata; class Aves; order Passeriformes; family Dicruridae; genus Dicrurus; species Dicrurus megarhynchus. The sequence continues at coordinate 489,203 of VXAD01012225.1, read as the reverse complement.
TGAATTTTCTCTTTAACGCATGAAACACAGATGCAGAATACACAGTCCATTAAAAAAATGTTTACTTCCAATCAGATTTATATGAGAAAATTATCGACAAAAATATATGTTTTTTGCTCTCTGTTTGGGGAGGAAAGCAGAACAAGGCCATATGCTGAATATGCTTCCACAATTTATGGAGAATTCATGCAAGATAATGAGCTTCTGCTCTGTGCTAGGAGATGTGGGGTTGTCCCTTTATTCCCACTGAGGGGCTTTTAGTGTTCACACTAATTATTCCCACTGATAAGGAACCTCAAGGAAGTTGAGCCACAGATAGCAGGGTTGTATTGCTTCTGTTTGGGAAGAAGTAAGGAAATGAGAAGGGGGTAGGGAGGAGCCCCCCTGTGCTGGTCGCTCCAGGGCTGTGTACATGAGCAGATCCACCCACTGCAGCGCTGTGGTGAGTGAGCAGAAAGCTAACTCACTCTGAGCACCCAATTACACGTTTGCATTTACTCCTTTGATGAAGGCTTATATGGCTTGGCTCTTCTTCTTTTGATGTCAAATTAATTCTCATTGGCCTTTTTTTGTAGCTCAGGGCAACAGACATCAGCTCCTTGCAGGATGATAAACAGCAAGCAGCCACAGTTGCTCCTGTGCAGAACCTAAATCAATGGCTGCTTTGCAATTGTGGTTAGTCAAAGATGCTGTCCTCTGGTTTCTTAACAAGTAGTTTTCCTGTGGGGGGGCAGAAATACAGAATTCCTTAATACATTTTTTGGACCCCTCTTCAGTAAATCAAGACATGAAACTGACTGTTCGTGACAAGTTTCTGGGTAGGTGAGAAGCTGGTGACATTTTCTCTGCCTGTTAATTATGTGAAATGTCTTATCTTAAATTTTGCCAAAGTGTTTATTGGTCTCTGGAGATTGCAACTTATGGTGAGCTTTTCAGAGAGCAGTGCTGATGCCTCCCTGGTGTTGAAGGGTCATAAGCAATCAATTCACTCATGAATTATTTGCACTGCTTGTTGTTTGGGGTTCATTAGCATGAAAGTATTTAAGCAATAAAGTAGAGACACAATACATCTCTTGCCTTTCCGCTTCAGTGGATATTGGGTTTTCCACCTGCTCAGTGAATGACATGGAAACAAACGGCCATTTACCCTTTGTCTTGCTCCAAGCATTCTCTCTCCCTGCTCTCCAGCAATAACGTAATTTGATTTCTTGCTTTGAGATGTAGAAAAGCCCTTTCTAAGAGAAGGAAAACATTCAGACAAGGTTTTGCCATTGCTATGTCACCATTATTTTGTGTTTTTCTAATAGCTGTAATCAGCTCTCATACTGCTCAAGAAGTTGTACATAAAATGTGTGAGGTAATACATATTTAAGTACTGTTTTCTGTCAGGGTCTATTGACCTGCCCATGCCCTAAGAGACCAGCATAGGAAGAAAGTGTTAGACTAAGGATCTTTCAATTACAATTGCTTATATAATTTTTCAGACACTTTCTCTAGCTGTATTGGAAAAGCTAAGCTGGAGTGTCAAACTAGACCTTTACAGAGAAATGTTCCTTATCATTGGATGCTGTTTTAAATGGAATTATTTTCATCAAATCTCATGAATGCCAATGCATTTCCATGTGCAAATATCAAAAACGCAAGAAAGGAGCTGATGGTCATCAGGGAATACACAGCTTCCTGCAGGTCATGAGCTTTTCCTGATCCAGGGCAAAGCCCTGACTTGTATACCTGGCTGACTCTGGGGTGGGTTGCAAGCACCTTGCTTCACTTACAGCAGCAGCAGCAAAAGCCCTTCCCTAGACTGCCCGAAGGGCTGTGGGAAAGGCTGTGCAGATGCACTAAGAAGAAGAATAATTTATCGTTTGCTTTGGCCAATAAAGTTGGCTGTTATTGGGGCTCTGCTCCATTAGGCAACTAAAATGATGGATTTAAGCATTTGATGCAAATGTTTACTTGCAAAGAACATACACATGGTTTGTTTTTTCCCCAATTAAGTAGGAATAGAGGCTGAAACAAAGGTCGCTTTTATTGCTCCTGCCCCCAGGCCCTACTCCTATCCCAGACAGCTCTTCATCCTAAATATGCTTTATTTTGTTTTCTGTCTGAGATATGTTCCCAGGTTTTCTCCTTCCCTTGCCTAACCTCCTGATGCTTCTCTCTGACTGCAAAAGTCCTGCCTTTACCTAAGACATTTCTCACCTGCTAGCATGTGATCTGTGTTTAGGAGGCAGTTCCTTGGTTTGGGTTTTTGGATCCTACAAGACAATTTTGACTGCATCTTTCGTTCAGGTGGGATGAAGCCTTGCTCTCATGCATAAAGGTCTCAGCTACAACAGGCCTTCAAGCACAGGTCCTGTTAAGAGTCATGTTTATCCAAAATCAGCAAGGATTGCTCATTTGCATAGGAGGGGAATTTGAACTGCTCACCTTCCTACACTGGCAAAAATTTAATTTTCAGGCATACTGTCCCTTTCTTTCTTATCCCATCCTTTCCCCCTTTCACTTAACACATTTGCCATCATCCCCCCTTCCATCCTTTCTCCAAAAACAACCTCTCTCTGCTGTTTTGGGGGGGTCTCTGCTGTTCTCTGGGGTCAAAAACCCCACTCCCTGTAAACAACCAGGGGCTCTGGAAGAGGCTCTGGAAGCACTGGCCCAACCTGTGCATCTTCCTCCTGGACACCCATGGTCAAACCACCCTCCTCACTTGCCACGCCTCACTCCACTCCTCCCGCCCTTCACACATTCTCCTCCACTCCATCTCTGCCAGGAAGTTTACTTACTTTACATCTTGCTCATTTTTGTATCAAACCCCTCTGTAAACAGACTTCCCCACTGCAGGGCGCGGTGTTGCAGGCTGAATACATTTTCACCTCCCATGAAACCATACTGAAAGCTCTACCCCTTTTCTCTCCAAATCACTCACCAACCAAGTCCCAGCTGTATATCTCCACAAACACACCAGCACTCCTCCTCCGCTCCCAGGGAGGCACGCTGCTGAAGCCAGGAGTAATAACACAAGAAAAGTAGGTCATCTGCTCTCTGAGAATATGGAATACAAAACTCAGCCACTGAGTGCTGGGTGAGCACAAAGAAGTTAAATCAACTATCAAATCAAACTGATACAGAGCAGAAGTTTTCCTGAATTTTAACACAGAGCTTTTCTCCTCAGTTGCCTGGCAGTGCTGGAGCTGGCAGGGCTGAGCTGCCCGTGGCTCTGCCTGCTGCTGCTGCCAGCTCCAGAGGCTCCTTCTGCGCTCTGCTGACTGGACGCAGCAACAAGCACTGTGTCATGGATATGGATTTGAAGGCACATAATTATACTGCATGTGACTACTTTTCAGCATTGCCAAGTGTTTTTTTTAAAGTATCTTTTGGTGCTCTTTGCCTCTTGATTTTGCTGGGGAGCATTCTGCAGCATAACATTTTAAACATGGCCAGAATCACTGAATTTTCCTATGCAGAAACGATAGGAAAGAGGAGGGAACATGCTATACACACAAATTGCAGTCTTCTATTCCAGCACCATCTCTCCTGGGTTGATACACTTCTGAGAAATTAGAAAAACCGTGAAATAGTCAGAAGTGGAATAATCTGTTCACCAAGAAGGAGGCTTTCTAGCTTTTATTACTTGGCAGGGAATTATGCCCTAAAGCTAAAAGCTTTATTGAGGTGCGTGTGCAAGGAGCTGGAGAAAACTGTACTGCCTTTAACAAGGCTACAATTTTACAACCAGGCAAAGTGAGTACAATGTCATCATGTCTGGCCAAAGAGTCCCAATATTGTTGAAAGACATTATTACGAGTGAATCAGTGAGCACGTCTCCACTGTAAGCCTGCTGTGAACTTTCTGAAAAGCATTTAAAGGACTTTGGAGATGGATTTCCACTGCTGTGTTATCAGTGTCTGCCTTTCCCAGCGTGTTGCTCTCTGCCTGCTCTTCTTTCTGCATGCTGCCCTTCTCCAGCAGAGCAGCCACATTTCCCCACAACTCGTCTTTGTGCTCCACTCATGCTCTGCTACCTTTTTCCTTTCCAGTGTCCTCTGTGGTTTTTTCTAATTTGTACCAGACCCATCTCAATTTTTGAAATGCGTACTTTCTCCCTTTTGTTGAGCTAAGCTTTGAGGAGTAAAGGAACACCTGATGTGATGGTGCAGTGTTGTAACAGCTGAGGAGATGTGAACAGTGTAAATGATCAGACATGAAAGGGGCAGAGAAGCAGTTGGCCTTATTTTCATGCTTTCATCAAGATTGCACATAGTGTCGTTGACTTTGTATTTTCCTTGGGAATTGTGCAGAGAAATGTTGGCAGCATGAATGAAGTTACACTTCTGTGCAAAGAAGGAGCTACAGGAAGTAAAATTAATGCTTCTTGCATCAAACATTTTGCTGGAAGCTTGATGATTCATAATTCTTAGTTTTATTTTATAAGTAGAAACCATTATGATACAGGAATAATGCAATTCCTCATGTCTTTGGAGATGGTCAATATGTTGTTCATTGCAGGTTGCCATAGAGATACGATATTATTTTCTTAGCTGAGTGATGTGCACTGAATTATAATGCTTTTATAGGAATGGCAGAAGTTAATAAAATTCTTTATGGTTCAAAAAATCATCCTTTAAATATGGGTTTGTCTAATGCCCAGTTTCCCTCAGTTTGACTGAAGTGTGGTGACAGAATAACATAATTAAATCTGCACAGCTGTGTTCTGCCACACATTTTGACTTCTCTTATGAAGGATGCTATTGCACAAAAGTGCACTGGATTCATGATAATGGGCAGCAAAGGGAAACGAGGAGTGGGAGCAATGGAGAATACAAACCTATAGCTTCGCAGAACAAGAGTGTTTGTAGCTCCTTCCATGTGGCCTGAGACTCCTTCCACTAGCCCGTTTGCTCAGGGCCCCATCCAACCTCAACTTGAACACTTCTATAGGGCCAACCACTTTCTAAAAGCCTGTGAACAACATTCAGGTATGGACATGAGTCTCAGCACTCCTCATTGTAAAATCACAGAATCACAGAATGGTTTGGGTTGAGAGAAATCTTAAAGATAACCTAGTTGCAACCCCCCTGCCATGGGCAGGGACTCCTTCCACTAGCTCATTTACTCAGGGCCCCATCCAACCTCAGCTTGAACACTTCCAGGGATGGGGCATCCACAGCTTCTCTGGGCAACCTGTGCCAGTGCCTTATCTCTTGCACAGTAAAGAATTACTTCCTAACATCTAATGCAAACCTGCCCTCTCTCAGTTTAAAACCATTTTTCCTTGTCCTGCCTCTATCTGCCCATATAAAAAGTCCCTCTCCCTCTTTTTTATAGCCCCTTTAGGTACTGGAAAGCTGCAGTAAGGTATCCCCAGAGCCTTCTCTTTTCCAGTCTAAACAACCCCGGCTTTCTCAGCCTGTCTTCACAAGAGAGGTGCTCCAGCCCTCTGAGCATCTTTGTGGCTCTCCTCTGGACCTACTTCAACAGGTCCACATCTTTCTTGTGTTGAGGACCCCAGGTCTGGATGTAGCACTCCAGATCAGTCTCATGAAGGCAGACAATAGGTGGAAAATCACCTCCCTCAACCTGCTGGCCATGTCTCTTTTCACAGAATCATAGAATAAGATGAGTAGGAAGGGACCCACAAGGATCATCAAGTCAAACTCCTGGCCCTGCTCAACACTATCCTCAAGAGTCACACCTTGTGCCCGAGAGCATTGTCCAAACACTCCTTGGGCTCTGTCAGGCTGAGGCTGTGACCACTTCCCTGGGGAGCTGTTCCAGTGCCCAACCACCCTCTGGGTGAAGAACCTTTTTCTGATATCCAACCTAAACCTCCCCTGACACAGCTTCAGGCCATTCCCTTGGGTCCTGTCCCTGGTCACCACAGAGAAGAGATCGGTGCCTACCCCTCCTCTTCCTCTCACGAGGAAGTCATAGACTGTGCTGACAGTCAGCTGGGAGTTATTCTCACACTCGTGATCCTCCAGCCCAGGGCACTGATACCCCCTTGGCCCACCATCCATGTTGAAAACAGAGGCAAAGAATGCATTAAACACCTCTGCCTTGTCTCTGTCCCAGTTCATGAGGTGACCATCCTCATCCTGTAATGGGCTGATGCAGCCCAGGACACAATAGGCCTTCTCTGCTGCAGGCACACATTGCTAGCTCACGCCCAGCTTTTCATCCACAACAACCCTCAAGTCCTTCTCCAGAGGGCTGCTCTCAATGACTTCTTCTCCCAGTCTGCACTCACTGATGAAGATATTGAAGAGCACTGGTCCCAAGACGGAGCCCTGGGGGACACCGCTTGTCACTGGTCTCCACCTAGACACAGAGTCATTGACCAAAACACTCTGGCTGCAACCATCCATCCATCCATCCATCCATCCCTTTATCCACTGAATAGTCTATCAATCTAATTCATGTCTATCCAATTTGAAAATAAGGATGCCATGTGGGACCATATCAGAGGCCTTACAGAATGCAGAGAGATGACATATGTCATCTTCCCTTGTCTACTGTTGCCATCACTCCATCATAGAAGGCCACCAGATTGGTCATGCATGATTTGCCCTTAGTAAAGCTGTGCTGGCTGCCTCAATTCACCTAGCCCTAACCCTTGTCTTTTACATGCCTCAGGATATCTTCTAGGAGGATCTGCTCCATGATCTTGCCAGGCACAGAAGTGAGGTTAATTGGTCAGCAGTTCCCCATATCTTCCTTTCTCCCCTTCTAAAAATGGGAGCAATGTTTCCCTTTTTTTTCCAGTCACCAGTGACTTTGTCTGATCACCATGACTTTTCAAAGGTGATGGAGAGAGGTTTGGCAGCAAAATCAGCCAGTTCCCTCAGGACCCCGGGATGCACGTCATCAGATCCCATAGACTTGGGGCTATTCAACTTCATCAAGTGGTCCCAAACCTGCTCTTCTCTTACAGTGGGAGGGTTTATGAGATATCTTGGGTGCCAGCTTTGAAACTGCTTCCTGAAGTTCTGAGTGAGTGCAAATAAAATCTGCTGCTGCTGGAGTGCAGGGTCCAGGGGCAGGCACAGTGGTCTGGCTGGGACCCTGTGGTGGCACGTACAGCATGGCAGGGATGAGGCCGAGGTACAAAACTCCAGCATGGCTGCAGACATCAACCCCTGTACCCTTACCTCAACAAATAAGGAATGAAGGAAAGGCTTTGGGCTTGTCAGAGCCAAAGCTGTGGTTTAGATACATTTCTGGTGACAAATCTGAGTGAGAGGAAGGTGCAGAAAGCTCAGGCTGCTGAAGGCACATCTCTGCGCACTGGATTTTTTTGTTTGGTGGGGAAGATGTTTTGTTTGCTGAAATGAAGCACACTGGCTGAACATTAAGAGGGTACAGATAGCCACTGTTGAAATTATGACTTCTGCATCCACTCATCCCTCATGGAAATGTTACTCGCAGAAGTTCTCTAGATTGTTTTGCACCACAGCCACCGTGGTTACCTGTGTCTGCAGCTGCCTGGGGCAGCAGGCCTTGAGCCGAACAGTATTAAATACCGACTTTTAATTTGCCAAGAGTAATTAGAAGAGGTATGAAATGAATTTTTAGATAACACTGAAGTCACTGCCAGAGCCGGAAATGCCAAAATATTCCTTGGCAAGAAAAATCTGTATATCACCAAGCAACTCTTTGCCCAGAAAACCACCAGTCTGAGGTTGTTGGCCCATTTCCTGTGTTCTTCAGGGGTGAAGGATGCTGCAGGGAAGGGTGTGCTGGGGTTTCCTGCTGGTCAAATGGCTGGTGGGACCCCCTCATCATAGCTCAATATGTTGCCACTCAACCACTTGAGTTTAAGATAGGGAAGTTAGATACAACCCAGTCAACCCATGGGCAGATCTGGGATTTTCTGTATGTGGCTAATGAATGCCTCTGCCATGGAGCACAGTGCTCTACTGGGAGTGTCCCACATCAGACCATGCCACAACCAGCTATTGCTGCAGCCTGGCCACGGGCTTTAGGTGCTTTGCCTTGTTCTTACATATCTCTGTAAAGCCACCTGTGTTGTGTGCCAGACGGCAAGCAGAGGTGACAATCACAGCGTTTGGTGGCATTTGTGTGAGACCAGATGTTATCCATGAGAGGGTTTCCTCCTTTCAGGATGCAACAGTGCAGGGTGCTGAGCTCTCACTTCCTCTGAAACTGAGGTGAAGATGCTCACAGTACTTCAGGATAGTTTTTTGATCTGAATAATTGATTTAATAATTATTTTGTAACTATTTGATTTAATATTGAATAACTGATTGCATTGGAACTGGACCACACTGGCTGCTGTACAGTGGCCAGGCCATTCCCTGCAGGTTAAAGACAGCCTGGCCAAAAGGAAGAGAAAGTAAGTGTATTTTATTCAAGGTCACACAAATGTTTTGGGAATCTTATCTCCCTCTCCTGTGTGCCAACCTAGTGCCCTCTTCCCCAAATCAAAGTTTCTTTCTAACAGATGAGCAGACACAGTCCGTGCCCTTACCTGAGGTTCAGAATACACGTATGATGTAAAGAAATTCTCTAGTCCTATCTGCAAAGAGAAGTCAGTGGAAAAGTTGGGGTCAGTTTTAATACCTATGTGTCCTTGGTCATGAGAGAATTATTTCACTGTATTAGATCTGCTGACATTTGCTTAAGTGTTTACATACCAGCTTAAAATTCTCCTGGTAGTTATTGCCAGAATCCTAAATAGTTAAAAGATGGGCCTTGGTCTAGAGCCTAGGCTATAAGCGTAGATATGATGGTAGGCTTCCTTTTTCTTTAAAAAAGCCTTTATTTGTATAAGCTCATTTGACTTCCTTTACAAATAATACCAGCCCACTAGTTTTTACATAGGGGCTGAAATACTGGCAGTATCTGGACACCAGTGTTACTTCATATTGGATTGCAGAGTTTGTTTACATTTTCTCTTGTGAAACCATCTGCTAGGAGGATGCTTGACCTTTTTTTGGTAGTAACTTAACTCAAAAGCATAGGGCTTCACAAATATGAAACCCCAAGGTGATAGCTGGCATGTCTTTGCTACAGGGAATTAAATTCAATTGTTCTCCAAAGGGTTACTAAAACTGAAGTATTTTAGGAATGCAAACTCAGGCTTATAAACTCCACATGATCTAGCAATGTGTTTTTTGCCTTTGCATAACTCAGAGCTGTACTTTCCCTCCCTGGAACCTGTGAAACATCCAGCAGCACACGAGCAAGCAAAAGCCATGCTGCTTCTGACTAGCTTTACTACAGAAAGAAGTCCCTGGTGAAGGACACCCCAAAAGCATTCATTCTCGGGTGCATCATCCCCATGGACCAATTTGATTTCACTTTTCAAATGAACCCTGCTTTGGGAGTCTTCTTTCACCATTTTGAGTGCCCCCACTGCCTCTGTGGGCTTGGGAAGAGCTCAGTACCCCACAGTGAGTTCTGAAAGTCCAGACTACATTTCTTCACTGGGCTGTTTCATGGAGGATGGGTGTTGTAAAGTGCATGCTACAACCAGGGGTCTGTGCCAGGCACTGGAGCCCATGGCTTGCCCCTACCTGCTGAGCAGTGGTGCTAAGGGAGCCCAGTAAGGTCTGTGCTGCTGGGAACTTGCTGCAGGCTGCAGGGATCACTGACAGAAGCTTAGCTTTAACATTTTTAAGCTGACTTAGCAGCAACTGCTTCACTCTCCAGTGTACGTCAATAAAATCAGTCAAGGCTTGTATCTGACCTAAATCTATGTGACTGCTGCAGAGCTGGTACCCACTTGCATCAAACAAGGGCATTCAGCAGAGAGGTCCCAGATCAGCTGAGAAGCCCAAGCACTTGGCATTTTGGGTGCTTGTGGATAGGATACAGAAGGCTTAAATCCTGGCATGGCTGAGACTTGGCACGTCAGCGGCAGAGAGAGACCTGACCTCCCGCTCTCCCAGGCTGTGTCCTGCTCCACAAACCCTTCCTGTGACATCCTCAGGTTGCACACCTGAAGATGTCCATGCTGGCCCATGAGTGCCCATGCTGGGGAGGTGGGCACCTGTCCCACCTGAGGATTCATTGCTGCTGGGTAGGACCCAGCTGAGCTGTGTTTAAGCCTGCTGGGAAAATCCAGATGAAGTAAAACACATGTGTCTTTTGCCAATGAGTTCAATGGGTAGAACAATGACACAAGGAACAGAAAGCCTGAAGTTTACATTCAGAAATCTTAATGAGACAAAAAACGTTGCCAGTAGGTAAGCAGGATAAGATCTCTGTAATTGCATATCTCCTTGTAGATCCAGTCCTAGGGCAAAACTGACAACTTCATATCAGTAATGTCTGTGGCTGCTTAGAAACACAACTAAACACTGGGCTGACCTGTGGGTTTGTATCCCAAACCAGAGAGCGACACAGCTGGAACTACAGTGGAGTGTTAACATTGCCTAACACTTTCAACTAAAGCATCACAGTTTCTCTTTCTTTTGACTTTGCCAATTTTCAATTGTTGGGGCCAAAATTCTGCATACCAGGTGTTTGCCTCAGGCTGAGAAAATCTGAAAAATTTCAGCCAAAAAATGTGTTTCTGTTATGAAAGGATGAGATAATGGGAGCACTCAGGTGAGCTGCCCCTCCAAGAAACTTCCACAGAGGAAGGGTTTCGTCTGGGAGCCAGGTCTCCAGCTCTGCCATTCCACCATGTGTCAGGGAGCAGCTTTCTGCCTGCCCCAGTACAAAGACTTAAATAAGACCAAGTCTGTGCACACACTCCCATTCCAGTAGCTAAAGCAGCTGAGATTTCCCAGTTGTGATGGATACCTGCCTAATTTTGGGACTGATAGTGATTGAGTATGTGCTGCCCTGGGCACCCCCAATGCCCTGAAACAAAGGAGGAGAAGCTGTTTGACTCTTCCCTTCCCAGACATGATGCAGTGCCAGAAGGAAGACAGTGATCTTGGAGGAGGTGCAGGAGATAGCAAGCAGTGGGTCAGACCAGTCCATTGATTTGCTTCCAGGACTGCCAGAAAAAACACTACTGCTCCTCATCCTGTCCTTCTCACCTGGGGCAGCATGGGCTGTACTCTTCAAAGGAGAAAACAGAAAGTACAGACAGGGCAACCTGTGTTGGTGCTCATGGGTTCTGCCCCACCAGCAGCATCCAGCCCATGTCCTGCTTAACTCTTCAATTGCTGCCTTCCCACTTCCCTGGGAAGTAGTATGCTAGGTGAGGTGGATAACCGCTTTCAGGTGGCAGAAAGGTGGCAGCTTTGAGCCTTCAGATGCCAGAGAGCACCACATGTAGCACCCAGCCTCCTTCGCTCCTCCTTCAGTGCACCCATGTTTTGAAAAGGCAACCTGCCTCTTGCCTGTGCACCCCATCTGCAGTAATCCTGCTCAGTGTGGGCAATCACCCAGAGCAGTGCTGGGGATGTGGGAGAGAACTGTTTCCTAATATAGATTAAAAATACCATTATCAAGTCAACTGGACAGTCTGCCAGCATGGATAAGTTTGGCAATAAGCTTTTTCTTGTTCTTTCTATTTTTCTTTCCTGTTTCCCCATGACTGTATCTTGGCTGAAATCCTGCATGTTGGTTTTTGGAAAACTTCGGTACTGCACCCAGCCAGAAACAGATGCAGATATGACCGTGGCAGTTATGGGCTGTCATCAAGGGGTCAACCCAAATGCCCACCACCAGAAAGTGGTGATGAAGTAGATTGTTTCAGAGGATACTGAGAAGACACGGCACCAATGGAAATCCTGTGTCTTATTTCTCTGTGTAGGCACATGCACCCCTGAATGTGCTACTGAGTCCTTCTACTGCAAGTAAGGGTGCTGAATACTGCATCAAACCCACCTGGGGAAAAAAACAGAAAGAGGGATCATTAGAGTGCCCAAGGGCTGGTTCTCAAGGTTGTACGTGCTCTTGCCTTCCTGGGTTTCTTTCTGATCGCTTGTCAGCTTCTTAGGCTGTGCTGTCAGTCCAGTCTTGCTCATTCACGCGTTCATAGTTTATCCAATTATTGCATTACCGGCAGTGAGGAAGTGCAAGAGACTCTTTCCTACCCACTGCTGAGAGCAAANTGGGGGGGTGGGTGTGTATGTAGATTGCTTGGAACATTCTCTAAAGCTGTGTGGTAAATTACAGAATATGCTAGGGAGGTAAAAGTGGGTAGGAAGGGTTTCTTGCTAGAAAGACTCTATTTAGGGAAAATAAGTTGTATTAATTAAAACACATTACTGTTTTTGGGGGGTTTTGGCTGAGTTCCTTACAATTTTTAACTTCTGCAGAATGACCCTCTGGTGCAGAAAACTTTCCTGATCAACTAATTTTTTTCAAAGAGATTCTGGACAATTACTGATACAAGCCTAGCATTTCTCCTAATGCTGACCACATCCCAGAGCTGAGGCATCACCCATCAAGTCCCACACTAACACTCACCTGCCTCAGCACTTCCTCCCACCTGCTCCTTACATCATTGTCATCCCCAATTTTGGGTCCAAAACCTGCTAGGGGATGGTAAAAAATAAAGAATCTCATCAATTGCTTGACTGCGCTTTGAAAGTGGCACTGAAATCACTTTCCAAACACAATTTCCTTGCTCTGTGCTGGCCATTGCTGCTGGTGGGCTGGTGGGGTATCATGCATCACTGACTCTGGAATCTGAGTCGCAACCTTTACTTTGAATCAGTTTCTAAATTGTTTCACTTTTTGGCCTCAGGGACCCGTTCTCACCCAGGCTGTGCTATTAACAGTGCCGGCTGGGACTGGAGGAGGTTTCAGTCACCACCACGTTCACATGATGACAATGAGAGCTGAGGAGGCACAGAATAACAAACCCAGGGGTTGCAGCTCATTCCCTGGGGTTCTCTCCTGTCCTTCTGCCTCTGCATCACTGCTCTGCTGGCGAAACCCTGGAGCTGAGGTGCCTTTGTGCTTCCCCAGTGCCCTCTCCAGAGATGAACCTGCATCTCCTCTGTGCTCTGCCACTGCAGAAACTACAGCTTCTCTGAAACTGTCCACAGAGACCTGTTCCCTCTGTGCCCACCATAGCACTGCCTTCCCACTGAGATTGATGAAATCTAGCTCCTCTAGTGCATTTTCCTCAGAGTTGGGACCTTTTCTCTTAGCAGCTGATGACTAGAAGGGCTAACACACACCCCTTGGGCTCTGCTGCCTTCCCAACTCAGGTCACAGGCTCTCTACACTGCTTTCTTTTGACCTCAGAGGCATTTTACCAGTATCACAGCTTGGGAAGTTTGACATTGAGCCGGCCAAAGTTGTATGGCCAGAGAACCAGGATAGGTACTCAGTGGTTTCTGCCACCAGTAGGATTGTAAGTGTTCCTGGAAACATGTTAAAGGCAAATGTTGGCTAGGTGAGATCTCCAGATCCTAAATATGTGTAAGAGACAAATCCTGGCAGGATTTTCCAGTGATCCTTTGTAAGATCTCTTACTGAGCACACCTCTGCGCTTGTGTTTGCAGAGGAAACACCTCTGGGGGAGTGAGGGACAAAGTGGGGAGGTGGAGTATTTGCTTGTTTGCAGTATAGAGTTAGTGTAACCTGTGGTGTGATGTGAGCAGGCAAAGGGGAAGATGACCTTTTGGTTTTGTTTTTCTTCCAGGTGCCTGCAGTATTTTTCATTTCCATCTTACACAGTGTGCTCACTTATATCTTACAGTCTGCTCACTTCTATCTGAAAAGAAATTGAAAGCATATAATTGAAGAGCTGGTTGCTGGCAAGGTGAAGCCTTCATGTTTTTCACCTCAGAAGAAAAACTCATCTTAAAAAACTAAACCTGAAATGCTCTGGGACAAATTATATTCTCAAAAACCCCCCATACATTGTTATAGGATCCATTTTTTTTTATGACACAGAGTTAAAAATAATTTAGATGTTGGTCTGACTTGTGGGTGACACTGAGAATTTGCAGCTGTGGGAATTAAATCCCAGAGGCCAAAAATGATACTTGCAAAAAACCTAATCTGAAGCAAGAATGTGTATAAGGAGGCCAGAATAAGGCTGAGATGAAAACCAGGTCTCACGTCTGATGACATCTTTAGGCTTCTGTCTTTTCCATGAGAGAAAAGACCAATGAGTGCAATAGCAATTGGTAGCTCTCTCCTGGCCTTTTTAAAGTATTCCTGAGCTCTGAAGCTCTTAAATGAGATTTATTACATCTACCAGAGTAACGTACAGTGGATCCTCTGCTGAGGCTTTACATGTCTGTGGTCTTCAGTGGAATACTTCTTCAGTTACACAGTTATCAAATTGTTAATAGAGAAAAAAATGCTACCCAGTCAAAAGCAAACACAGACTAGCTTAGCTATTGTTGAGAGAATTATTTAAAAACATATAATTTATCTGTTAGGGATTATTTTGTTTTGGGTGATTTAGCATGCACAGCACGGTTCCTGATTCAGCAGGAAGATCAGTATCAAGACCTCATTTTGGAAAACAGATCAGGTAAAAGCAGTAGTCTTCATTTTTAAGGAGAAATGGCAAATATGGTACAGGTTAATATGACCAAGTACCAGACACTGCTCTAAAAATAAGGAATTTTGCTAAGGTTTTATCTTGTCAAAGCTTTCTGATACATTGAGACAATAATGCTGTTGCCTCAATACTTGCCAAATAATTTTCAGGCAAATGTTGAAATTCTCAAGGGCTCTGTTAAACTCTCATAATTTCCAACACTGAAATTGCATAGTGCAGAGGTGAAATTGCCTTCAATCTGATGAGCATCTGGCTTCCTTTGATCTAAAAATAGTCTGTCTGGAGCCCCAGGCACCCGTCACCATGCTGCTTCCTCTCCTGAGGTAGACGGATGCTGGAAGGGAAAGAGACACATCAGTTCTGGGGGAGAGGGGACCCCTCTTCCCACCCAGCAAGCAGACAACACCAACCTGCAGCCCAGCCCTTCTGCCCTCCACGGGGAAACCCAGCACCAGCTTTAGGTCACATCAGGAGTTGGTGTCAGGTGTTTTTGTGGTATTGCAGGATGCCAGCTGTGTGTCATGGACGGTCACCTACCAAAGAGTCCTAGGGTCAGAACAGAAATATGGAGTCTTCTGAAATGGTTTTCTGATGTGAACAGGTGAGGGTGAGCCTTCTTACTGCAAGGGTCTCTGAGCATCCCCCTGGGAATGTTCCCAGCCAGGCTGTGCACCCACCAGCACCAGGTCCCACAGACATGACTCTCTCCTCTTCTCGGCCACAGGGAATAGGAACAAGCAGAAGGTATGACAGCACAGGAGAAATACTTCTCATGGATGCCTGGAGTCAGAGCAAGGTCTCCTACTGATTCTCAGCTCCATGCCATTAGGAACCCTGCACCATTCCAAGTAATGTATGTACTGATCTGTGAGTGAGACAGCTTCTGGGCAAGGCTGGATTTCACCTTGTGCTGAAACTTCGCTCCATTGGCTATTCTTTGCCAGCTAGAAAATACCAGAGAACTTCCTTAATGATTTCTTTGGTTATTCTACGTTTTGTGACAGACCAGTTTCAAACCAGGTCACAAATCTGTGGCGTCACAGCAGTGGGATCACAAGTCCTGTATTTTTTTCCTGTAGGCAACATACCTGTATTGATTTCCAGTATATGCTTTGTTCTGACGAGGAGATTGCCATGGCCATTGAGTTGTCCAATGGATGGCGCTTTTTAAAACACATCTGATTTTGTTCTCGTATCCCTATTAAAATTGTTAATGAAGGTGGAATTTGCATTAAAGCAATTTGCAGAGAACACCAGCCTGGCCATGAGTCAGCATGTGAGTGCCAGGGCACTTATTTCTGATGCTGTCCTGCTGCTTGAGATTGGTACTTGGGACTGTATTTTCTAACATCTGTGAATGTTGTTTTCTTTGACATCTTCAGTTAGTGGACCAGAACACTGCTTAGACTTAGGGAGAGGAAATCTGTACAAAGTAATTTTCGTCCAGTATTTCTGCAAAAGGATCCTTCCTCTTCATGCCAGCTTTATTCAAAGCTCTGGCAAGAGAGAACTTGACTATTGTTTCTCAGATGGCAGCTGCTAATGCCAAAACAAAATCTTTTAAATACATATATATATAAATATGTGCTGTATTTGCTAATTTGGTGCATGGGAGTTATGGCAGTAGCCCATTTTTGGGTGTGTACCCTTAGCTGAATGGCACAGTGCAGCACCAGTGCTCTTTATTTCATCCCTGTGAAGCCCTCAAAGGTTTTTTCTTCAACCTTTTGGTAAATTAAGATGCCATTAATGTTTTTATTCTCTAGTCAACTGTGCCCTTTTTACTTCTGCCAGTAATTCTGACAAGGCACGCTTACGAGCAGGTAAATTTGCTTCATGTATTTCTGCTCTGCATTTAATCTCTGATAGATGCTTGACAGTTGCCTGTGTATAGAGTTCGGTCTCCTGCGTGCTCTGCTAAATATGAGGCTTGTACCTTGTCTCAGGCACATCTGAACAGCTGCTTTTAAAACCAGGATATTTACCTGTTGAGAGGTTTAGATCAGTGCTCATAATTATGGTGTTCTAAGTGCTCATTTTCAATTATTTTTTTCAATATCAACAACTGATTGTTTAAGATTAAAAAAGATGCTGTTTTTCCAAAATGTTTGAAACAGATAAGCAGAATTTATATATATACATATTTGAGGCCTCCATGTTTATTAAACACATTAATTGCAGTCTATGTTACTGAATCACCTTTGCTCTTAAGCTTCGTCTTTAAAAAGAGCAATCACATCTTCAAGCATTAAATAAATGTGAAATCTTTTGTCCCAAATAGTGATCATCACAAATTAATTTTAAATAGAACCAGAGCTCTACAGCAGAAAATGTTCCACACCATCATTATGTAATGCCATATACTACATGCTCTTGGCTTCGGACTCTAATAGTGCAGAAAAGGCTGGGACCAGTGGCATTCCTGTGCATGACTGTCCTGGCAGAGCCAAACTGGTGTCTTGTCACTGAGTCACCTGCTCTGCAGCAGCTGTGAGGCAGTAAGTTTACAGGACCTATTTGCACTTTGAATTAAAAATCCACAACCTGCTCTGCCTTGTGTGAACACCCACAGCAAGAGCGGGATCCTGCAGGATCCACCAGCATGCAGATCCTACTGAGCAGTGAGTCTATGGACTGGCTTCTCATGAATATTATTTAACCAATTTTTTGTGTTTGCATGGATATGTAAGTCTTGACAGGAGAGATGTGAGACCCTCTCATCACTTTTGTTTGACTTGTTGCAGTAGCAAAGAGCTGCAGCACTTATCTTCAGGCTGAGATGATTGACTGGAAGTGATTTTTCACCAGGTGACATTTGCAATAATTACATGGTGCTTTGCTTGCTTGGGAGGAAATAATCAGCACGACCTTCAAAAGGCTCTACGGAAAGCAGCTCTTGCAAAAACAATTATTTGAACCTCCTACTACGACGGCTCCCAGTACAGCTGGGAAATGAGGGGAGTGTACTGCATGTATGGGAGCTGCTGATGGCTGCTGAAAAGACAAGCAGAGCCAGGAGGGAGAAGTGATAAACCCGAGGGAAATTAGATTTCCTTCTGAAATCCTGTGTGTTCTCAACACCTGCTTCTCCCTGCCAGGCTGCCTGGTGGAAAAATCAAAGCGAGCGGCTGGGGAATCAGGTTTATTGCACAGGCTGCAGCAAGGCTGGGGATCTGACCCCCTGCTCCATCCTATGGAAGAAAGATTTTTGGTACCCACTTACTCCAGATTTTACAGCATCATGTGAGGCAAGAAATTACCTCACATGCTTTCTGCCCTGAGGACAGGACTTCCTCCAGGCTCCATCATCCTGTGGCCCTGACAAACAACCCATTTGTACCATGGTGAAACTGGGCAGCTTTCTGGGGAGCTAGGGGTGCATGATCCTGTGGGGTCAGCATCCCCTATCATGTCCTGGGACACAGCCTGGTCATTTGGGTGCACCATCTCCGCTCCAGCCTGCAGTAAATGTTGGACCCAGTGCGTGTTTCCACTCTTCTTCCATGCCAGTGGCAGCCCAGGTCACACTTTTCTGAATTCATCCCTCTTTTAAACAGGATAATGCCATATAAAAATAGCAACCTATGGCTAACGGGTTTATTGAACCTCCCAGAAGAAACAGCTAGCAACAAAGTTACCCAATATAAATAACTTTTCTGACATCCCCACACCCCCCTTCTTGCTGTCAAACTGAGACCAGCCTGGAATATTTTAATTGGGATTTTTTTAAAAGGAAAGTATACTAAATTACTTTTAATTACAAAACAAGAAAGAAAGACCAAACAACAACAAAAACCTGAAGAGACTTTAAATAAACAAATATATAAATAATTATTCTCAAGCTGAGAGAAAGTTGGGAAAATTACTCATTTTGGGTAATCCTGAAAAGGAAGCCAGAAATCTTGTCTCCTGTTCCAGCCAGTAAAACATGCTGTCGGATCAGGGAAAGCTAATTACCTTTTGTTTTAAAGGAGGTTGTTAGCCATTTGTGTCTAACATCTTAGGGATGTGTGCATGGCACCAGGGCCTCACCACCCCCTCACAGCCCGGGAGCAGCCTCTACCTCAGCTTCCCAGAAGAGGTGCCAGGAATTGGCCTGTGGTGGTGCACTGGATGCACAGGGGACATCGTTTTGCTTGTTTGAAACAAAGCAGAGTGCTGCCTTGGGCCTCCCTGGGTTTCGCACACCCTGTGGAAATCCCTGGAGCTGGGGAAGGGCTGCGCAATGCACCAGGAGCTGCTGCTGGGTCACCGAGCCGTGCCAGCACCTCATTTTGCCAAACCCAGCTGTGCCACCGTGTCTGTCACCAAGGCTAAGGGCAGCTGAGGGGTGGCAGGGTAGAGATTTGGATTTCCACAGCATCTATCCCTGTAGGCACCCTTCCCATTGCTAAGGCTGCTGGCTGTGCAGAGACAGCCGCTTAGGTGAGGGAGTCTAGCCACATCTAGCCACACTTCTGGCTTCGTGCAGCACTGGTACCAAGTCTTGCACAGTGCTCTGTTTGCTCAGCTCTTTGGAGAGCACTGGCTGTATTTACTTATAGCTGCCTTGTGCAAAAGCTGGCTGCATTCCAGCGGGAGTCCCCGAGCTCAGCCCAGGATGTGCCCTCTCTGCTTCATGGGAATTCCCCCCTTCCTTGGGACTGCAGACTTTCTCCCACTCTAGGCTCTGCTTCATTGCACAGATCCTGAGGGCTGGATGAGTTGCTTTTACCTGCCCTGCAGGTAATGCAGAGCCCATGTTGGTGTTCCCTGATGCCTAGCATCTCTGTTAGTAAGAGTATTGCCTATCATTTTCCAAGGAGCACACCCTTGTAAGGCAATGGATGAGGTCTGTGAGCATGCCAGTGCTTGGAGTTAAACACCCTGCACGTTCTGAACTGGAGCCCAACCATCTGCTGTACAACTGTGGATTGGTCAGAAAACTGCTGGTGACTCAGTGGAGGAAGCAGAGGCATGGGCGGTCTATTTTTAGCTGTCAGTAAATGTACTAAAGTGGCTTACTGCTGAGTTGAAGAAAGGACAGACAATCCCTGCTTGCCCTATTTAGGGAATAAATGTGAAATACTTGCATCCATTTCTAAAGTCTAAATTATAGGTACTGCAGGGGAGAGGTGTGCTGGGGAGAACAAATCTCTGGCCATCCCTCTGTGTGGCTCAGGACAGGCTTTGTTTCACAATGCAGCAGCAATATAAAAGGCAACCAGCACTTCTGCAGAAATAAAAGCAGAGGAGGAATGTGGCACTCACCTGGAAGTGTGCTGCAGCTACCTGACAGTGCTCAAGTCTGCTCAGCCCTTCATGAATACGATGTAAATAAGTGATGGGCAGCAATGAGCCCAGGGGGAGTGTTAAGCTTTTCTTTTACAGAGGGGAGCAGTAAGGAAGAAAATTGTAAACCAAATTTTGTATCTATGTCTTGAGTCAAAGATAATAAACATATATAAAATAATAATCATAAAATATACTGAGTTGGAAAGGACCCAAAAGGACCATCAAAGTGCAACTCCTCGCCCTGCACAGGACCCCTCCAGGAATCACACCATGTATATATATGTAAACGAGCTTCTGTTCACTTTGTATCAGAATATGAGAAAATATTTGGGGAAACTAAGAATTTGTGGATTCACAGTCAACAAACATGTTTGGCTCACCCGGTAAAGAATTGTCTGCAGATACAGCAAACTTCAAGACTATAGTAAGGTTGCAAGGAAGATGGGCTATTATGGATATAAAAAGATGATGATAAAAAGATGATGATAAAAAGATGAGATGTTAGTAAATTTGAACAAGTCCCATTTTTGCCTGAAATGTGTTCTGTTACCATAGACAGCAACTCTGATTGAAATGGAGAAGGAAGAAGTCAGTTTTCTTTGTATGTGGCCTTCCTTATCTGGTCTTTGTTGTCAAGGCTTTCGCACATCCCTTCAGATGGGGTAAGAGTTGACATTCGAGGCATGGATGTTGGCAGGGGTAAATTTGCCTAGAAAAATGCGCTGGTCAGGGCTGTTGCTGGGATAAGATGCCATGAAGGAGTGACTGGACCAGTATGGGAAACGAGCTAAATGGTAAGGAGGGCAAAAAATAGGTTTCAGCAGGGCACCTGCATGTGGGTGTCTGGGGCTGGACCAAGATCTTCCTTCAGGAGGGGTTTGCCTCATGGGAGATGAGACATAAACTGGGGGAGACACTTGCAATTTGGTCTGCAGATTGTTGTTGCCATCGCATCAGTTCTCTAAAAAGAGACTAAGAAAGCCTTTTCTATCTCCATCTGTCAGTGGCAGTGGGAAAGGCTGCTCTGCCCCAGGCACTGCTGCTCTTTAAAAGCTTTCAAATGCTCCTCTGCTGAGATGTTGTCGAGGTTTATTTCCTTGCAGTGGCTGTGGTCACAGAGTGCGTGATGGGCTCACGGTGGTAGGAGGCAAAGCATCTGTACTGAAACAACTTCAGCACTGTAAAATGATTCAATGCATGGGAAAAAATAGCTAGGGGCAATGGAAAGAAGGAATGACCCCTAAAAGGGAAAAGGAAGAGAATTAACAGCCTCTTGGGTTTTATTCATTATATTCGAAGGATTAGCAGTTACTTATGGCGGTCTAGGGGAATCTGTGCAGGGCAGGTCAATATTCTAGGGAGAGGGTTAATTAAAAAGATATATTTTCTCTTTGGCGACATTATGTGCTGGATTTGTAGGGATGGTCTGTTGGCTCTCCAAGACTATTCACACACAGTCACTTGCAAATCTTGCAGAGCTTGTAGCTTTTCCCAGCAGGTACCTGTGGCCCACCCCTGACAGTGTCCCCACAGAATTTGAAGTGGGTGTGTAAAGAGCTCTGCCTGTGCCTGAATCAGCCATGTCCAACCCCATGCTGTGCTCCTGGGACTTGGACTGCTGATATTCAGCTTGGCATCTGCCTGTTCCTCATCCTCACCTGCCTTCCTCCCATCACCTCTGTGGCTGGAGGAACAGGGCTTGTTTATCTGCTTTGGCAGAGGAAGGCACAGGAGCACTTTTGAGTTTTCCCCACTGTATTATTGATGTAAATGTTGGTGAGAAACCAAAGACCTAATGTTTAAAAGCATGGGAGGTATTAGAGCCACATGGGTTTGGTGGTTGAATCACCCAAAAATAATCTCTTTAACTTGCTGGGCCAGGATAAAAGTCACATCTCTAGGAATGCCACATAGTAAAAAACCAATTTAAAAGTCAATATTCTTAAGTTTTCCCTGCAGAGAGCCTGTCTGGATTTGCATTTCCTCACAGCTGGTCTTTATGTGCAAGATGTTCCTCATGCAGAGCTGCAGCTTCTGCTCGCTCTGTGCTCCCAAAGCTTCAGGCCAAGGCTGGCGAGGCAAGGCACTGGTGCTAAGGAATCTTGTGCTGCTGTGAAACATGACATTTTTAACGCACTGGTTCCTTCTTTTCAAAATCAGCCTTTGCAATCCTTTCTTTTCCGTGTCTGTAGAAGACACTGTGCTGGATGTGAGCAGGCTCACAGTACCCAGCAGCTGTGGGCTGTCCCTCAGACATCACTCCCTTCCCTCCTGTGCATTCGGGCGTTTGGGTCTTAAAGCGTACAGGGTTGCTCTGCAGCAGACTCCAATTGCTTTTTGTAGGTGGCTGCCCAAAACGGGAGCACCTGAATGTTTGTATTTTTTAGAGGATGGTTTCAGTCCTCAGCTCTGATCACCTATACTCTTTACTCCTTGCTGGATCCTGAATTAGAAAGGATTTTCTTGTCATTTTGCACTGGAAGAATTTGAGCATTGGTAAGAGCAGTGATTCTTGTCAGCAGCAATGAGGGAAATGGTCTCTCTTCTCCTATTGCTGCAACTCTCCTGGCTTCCCTCCAGTTTCCATCTGTGCAAAATCAGAGGGAGGACTGTGAAACACCCCAGCATACAGTGGTGAAAATATCTTCCTCTCTGGGGCTTTGGCAATTTTGAATGGAAACCTTGGTTTATTCCAGTGCTGGACATCGCACAGCCCAGCCTTATCTCTGCTGATATTTCAGTTCCTGTCTTAGACCCAGCAAGATCATCAAACTTCACATTGCCCCCGGGATTTGTCCTTAGGGGTATTTTTGACTTTGAATCACTCAGTCTCATAACTTGGCTCTTCTCTTGCACTTGTCATGAAGTTGTGTAATCTGGGTTCTCTTGCACTGGGATCTTTTCACCGATGTTTTCCTTTGGCTTTAGTTTTGTTCAGTTTTATTTATCAAAGCCTTCATGAAGCTTCCTGCTACTGCAGGCAATAATTATTCTTATGTGTACAGACACTGCACTAGAAAAATTTCCGTTGCCTCTGAACATACCTGTTTAGCATTAAAATACGGAGTTTGGCTATTTTTGGCAATTGCCAGAAGTTTTCTGACCACAGATTTTGTAGTCAACGTGTCCTTCTCTTAGACCTGGATGTTCGGTTGCTTGTGGGTTTGTATTTTACTATTGCCACATCTCCATCTTTAGACATTCATTTCCTTCTATAGCTCTGAAGAGCAACACTTTATTTAATTATTTTTCTTCTGTTATGTGGGAAAACACTACTTTGTTGATTCGACCACTTGCACTTTGAAACCTTTTGCCTTGTTTTCACTGTTTTGTTATGTCTTGGCTGAGCCAGTGTAGCTCATCAGCTTTAATTGGGGAGAAAGCACAGGGTGTGTTTGCTTTTCCCTGAAAACCATTTTCTGCTTCGTAACAAATTTTAAAGGCCTATAAAATTAATTAATAGCCTGCCTGAGTGCAGCTGGTGCTGAGGGGAAGTACAGCCTGCCCTGCCACAGAGCAGTGGGGAGTCCACCGTCCTCTTCCCCCTCTCTAAAGGCACCGTGTGTGTTTTGGGGCTGGAAATACTCTTTGAGTAACTCAGTGAGCAGCCGACCCTCTGCATATCAGTGGGATTTCTGCTTGGAAAGGGAGGTAGATTATCTCCAGGAGTGGGAAATAAGTTGCCTTTCCTCCAGCAGCCCCTCCGCAGCTCCCATCGCAGGGCTGGGGGGCCAGCAGGACTGTCTGGGGGGGAGCAGGAGCTCCCCCGTGGAGGCTGGCAGTGAGACACTATGATTTCAGTTCTCCTGGGGGTTAAAGGAACATCATTTGCCTTTATTTTAGTTTGGCTGTGGCTGAGCCTCCGGTGCTGCCAGTTCTGCCCGTGGTGTGCCCGCACAGCCACCAATGGCTTGTGAAAGCTGCACAGGAGGGGATGGTGGCTTCCCTCCTTGCCTTCCCCTCTCCTACCCCGCTGTGCCCCACGGGTCTGCTCAGGCTGGCTCTGGACCGGGCTGTGCAGGGCCAGCCCTGGATGGGCAGCCCTGCTGCCCACTGCACCGTGGGGCAGAAATCAGAGGTGGTGGGGCAGGAGGGAGAAGTGCCTGCTCTGGAGGAAGCTGGTATCTGCCTTGTAGCAGATATGGTGCCGATTTTTTGCCCTCTTTGTTGAAGACACAGGATTCCTTTCTGAAGGAGGGCTTAAAATAGGAGTTTTGGACTCCTGGTTTAATGTACCAAGGATGAGCACCTTAAGCAGCTGTATTATTGCCTGTTCTGGACTGAGTTCTCTTTTGTAGCCTTGGTCCGTCCCAAAAGACCACAACTCCTGCTTTCTTGCAGACTTGATTTCTTACCATAAACGTTTACATTCAAATATTAATGTTGCAGTGAGTGGAAAGGTCAGTGACTTTAATGCTTTCCTCGAGGATGCAGATGCAGAAGTGCTCCAGCCCCTGCACACCTTCTTCCACTGCAGGAGAGACATGCAGTTTCCCCAGGCAAGTCTACAGTGGTCTCTTAGCCTTGTCTTACTGATTTATCCTGACTCCAAAATCTTTGTTATTTTCTTGAATGCTTTGTCTTCTCAGGGACCTTCAGGACTTTTGATTATGAAATTATTTCAAAGTATTAATTTGCTCTGTCGAACATTAAAAATATCAAAGAAAAGGCCACAGTTGACTTTCTCATTGTGTGACTTGCAGAAATAAAACCAAACACGGGCTCATCTGAATCTATAGAGACATGATCCAGTCTGGACAGCCCTGAAGACTGATGCAATGGGTCTCCAGAGCAGTGCAAGTGCATAAGTGTAAGGCTAAGAACAAAGGCAGGTGTAAGTACAACAGAAGGGGCAGAAAGCAACCCCTACTTGGCTGTCTGCAGCTGCTGGGCCACCAGCATGATGGCTCAGGTGCCACAGAACTGAATATGGATATGCACTTTGGGAGGAGATCAGCTGTGAATTCCTGAGCTGTCCTCACACGCTCCTTATGGGAGGACAGATCCACCCGAGTGTGTCAGGTCTGGTGCCTTATCTGCACCTCACACTGCAAGGTGTTCATCACACCCTTCTTCTCTCAAGCTGCTGAAAGCCCTGGGAGCTTTATCTTGGCACATATGTGGGCTAAGTAATAGCCACAATTAACACACCTCTGTGTAATTAAAGAATAGCACCTGGCCTTGCCTGTGAGGCTTGAGCAGAAGCCAAGCTGTGTGGGTGGAGGGTTTCCCCAGAGGTCCTGGCAAAGGCAGGGCCAGGCGATGGATTGATTACAGCTGTGTGTGAGGGGTTTAAAAATAGCTCTCCAACTTTCCAGAGGAATGTATTTGTTATGGAGTCACTGAAAGGCTGTAGTAAGAGATCCAGGAGCAGCCTCTGGGAGCATGCCAAGAGACAGAGCTTCTTCTGGGCACAGTGCTCCCTGGAAAGGCAGGCTTGGGCTGCTGAGCGAGGAACCTGCTCCTGTTTGTTTGCCCTCTGTGTTCAGGGAAACAAGACGCTGTGTATGTCTCATACGATAAATAAACGTTGCTGCACCAAGGAAATGCTTGACGTATCACCCGTTGTATTGTAGTGGAAACAACCTGGCAAGACCCCACTTATTGGCTAATCCTCGGGCCAGATGGAGGTAACAATGTTTCAAATGCTAATTAACTGCTTCATTACGTGTCTGATTTTCTGCTTTTAAACAAATAACTACCAAGGCTTGTTTAGCAAATACATTTACTGGTGCATCCTGGTTCACTGCTCAAACCAACAAGATCTCAGCCTTAACAGCGAAATTGTTAGCTTGGGTGTAACAGCAGAGCTAATCACTAACACATGGGGAACACAGCAAAAAATCTGCAAATGGACAAGGAGCATGGCAGGGAACTGAAACAAGGGACACACATTCTGCTACTCTGCAAGAAAAAGAGGTTTCCACCTTTTAGATACACAGAGATCCTAATTAATTGTTCATGATGGAGATGCATTAGGATGAAAGGGGCTCCCATGTGCGTGGAATGAATGCACAGGTTCGGGTGAGTGTTTTCCCAAATATGTTCCCTAAAGCACACCTCCAGCATACACCCTAGGATGGGTGGGAAAGAAGCCGTGACATTCAGGTTGGTTAGGGCAGAAAAGGTGTATGGCTTCAATGGAAAGGAGAGATCCCTTAAGAAGGAGCAAAATGGAAGCATGGGTTATGCTGAGGGGAAAAAAAGGAGGTGGAACCATTGTGCAGGTCGGGGGGAGATTGTTGAGGCCAGGCCAGGGGGGATCCCGGTACATCATGGAGCTGCAGGGTTTTGTAATCTCAGTGCTGTGATAAACTCCAGTGAAGTGTAGACTTGACAGCACAGAGGAGCAGAGGCATTGGCTGTGTGTGCAGTGAAAGGTAGGTCAGTCCTATCAGGAGTGAGAGCTTGCTGGGACAGAGGGGAGTTGATTCATCTCTGTGGTTTACCCTGCATAAACTCATGGAGTCACACCAGCAGCACCAGCATGTGTGAGAGATTTGTTTGGGCCTAGGAGGCATTTGTTGGAGGACAGGTTGGGTTTTTATTTCAGGGATAAGTTTTTGGAGATGCTCATGAGGAAAATTATTTACTTGCAAGCAGCAGGCATTTGCCTGGGTGTGTCTGAGAGACCAGAGCTCTTGCAGTGCTCTTGGACATGGGTTTGCAGATGATAACCTCATCTTTGGCCACAGCATGCTGTGGGTTTGCCTGCAGGGTTACACAGGCTCAGGAAACGACAGGGAGATAGATATGTAGAGATATATCTCACTGCATTGACTAGATGCAGGCAAGCATCAGGATGTCTGAAGGCATTGTGCCTGCCTTTTGGGACCCTCTGCTAGTGGACAAATTTCTCCTGTTGGTGCATCTTACACCCTTGCTGGCTCGGAAAGCCAAGGCAGAAAAACATCCATGCTGTAAGCTGCACATCCTTCCAGCAGCACCAGCCTAGAGCTTTTATTTAGTCTCACATCTCAGGCAGCAGATTTGCCTACTGCAAGGAGACACATGGAGGAAAGGGTTTCTCATAGTTCCAAGAAGATGGTGTTCATCAGCTTCCAGACCTGCTGTAAGGAGGAGTTGATTTGTAAGACAGAAGGAACAAAATTAGGTCATCTTTTTCCAAAGAAGAGATGTTTTTTGAGTCTTGTATGATCAAGTAAGTGCAGAAATACGGTTGTTTCTTCTCAGGCTGAGCCTTGGCTTCTATTTCCTGGAATAAGTGTGTGCATGGAGCTATGTGCTCCAAACTAGACGATGTCACCTTTTAGCCTGTAAGTCAGCATTTTTGTGAGCACTGTATCAGATTTGTTTTGAGAAGAGCCTTTGAGATGTTGTAGAGCTATACAAATATTTCAGAATCATTATTTCATTTTTCTTATTTAAAAAATTAATAAAAATTGCTGCATCAAAATCATTTGAATTTTGGGACTCTAGTGGGACATGTTTCTCCCTTTTATGGCTTTTTCCAGCACCTCCTGCAGTGTGAACACAACCTTGGGTCTGATTGCCCCCAGGGGCCCTGCCAATCATCACTGGGTGAACACTGGGAGCATCACCCCACCATCCATCCCTCTGCTTCTTGTCCTTGAGCACCCAAGGAAAGGGACACGTGAGAAATATACCTGGGTGCACAGAGAAGCACAATAGTGCAATATGTAATTTTAAGACATGGGTTAAGCAGTCCCAGGGTGTTTAGCTCACACTGCATTTCCATATGCAATGGCACTTCTGCCCTGAGAAACAGCCTGTTGGTCAGACACCTGGCATGCTGGGCAGCAGAGCTGTATCTAACCTGGAAATAGTGGTGACAACAGGTTCAAAACACTAGGAAGAGCAAGTAGGAAGTTTACTTTAGGTGTATCAGTGACTAGGCATGCCATGTTTTGGAAACATTGCAGCAAGGTGAGCTTTGAGTTTGCAGGCAAATATGACAGCTGCAGATTATGTTTCTCTGGTGTGGCCTTCATCTTATTCATTCTTCTAGGGGGAAAAAATGTAGAAATTAAGACAAAAATTGAGGTTTTATGTTGGCTAAGCAGCCCCGAAAGGGCTGGAAGAGAAAACCCAAACAGCAGAAGTGTTGCTTAAAAAACCAATTTCAATCTCATTTTTTCCATTGCTGCCTTCAGCTTCATAAAGGCCTTTCATATACCCAGGTCTGTTGATCTCTGATAAAATTGCACAAAGGAGGCAGCTCATTAACTCTTGTTCTGCACTGAGCATGTTTTGATGTGCAGATTGCTGACAGCACAAAAAATTCTTTCTGGCTGTGTATGTAGGGATAATAGCAGTATTGATAGTGGGCACCTGCTGCAGACAAAACACAGGGGGTCCCCCATCTCCCCAGCATTTCATCTCAGGAGTAATGACCAGGGAACATGAAGAGTGATGGTGGAGTTAAACCTAATACAAAGCTCCTGTAATTGAAAGCCCATTACAGCATCTCAAGTCAGACTCTTGAAATAAACACTAGCTTTTAAAAATTCCTGCCATTACTAGCTAGTTATTGATTAAAATAATGATACATTTTGTTTTTATAAAGGTTTCCAAGCTCTCTTGTGTACAGAAGATGTCTCAAACATATAACAATTCCAGGCATGAACAGTTTATTCGAACATTTAGCTTGCAACGATGGAGACTACAAAGAAAGAACTGCTGTGTTAGTGTGGGGAGGCAGAGAGCAAAACTAACCCACCTGCTTCAGTTAACTAAACTGGATGGAACAGCGGAAGTAAGAAGAAAGTTACATTTAATGGATAATTTTTTAACTAGAGGATGTTAGATATCAAAGCTGGTATCTTTTAAAAGAGAAATTGTTGGCAGCATTTGTAAGTGTATGAATGATGGGCATGCAACTTTGTGGTTGTGCTTTGATTTCTTTTTCTCTGCTCCAAAATCATGAAGGATCATGGAGAGAAGTAAAATGGCTCCATTGGAGTTAAATGCTGGTGTTCACTGAAAGAACAAAGATGGAAAGCAAACAACAAATGCATTTCTATGATGCTTTGGGTGCTGTCCTTCTCTCTCCCTAAACTCAGAGAAAATGGTTTCAGGCCCATTTAAGGTGGGATCTATCTGTTTGCCTCTGTAGATATAAACATGATGGCTGTGTGGTGTTGTGCAGTGATAGAGAACGGCTGTGCAGCTTTGGGGTGGCTGTTGCTGTTGCTGAGCTGCTGGGCCAGCAGAGACCATGGTCTGCCCTTTCCTCTCCCCTGCACTGCCACAGAGTCAAACACCAGAGAGCATCCTCCCCAGCACCCTGTGTGCCGAGAGGCTGGTGAGGAGGCACATCTGCAGGAAAGGAGCAACCCCTAACAGGGAAGTGGTGATTGCACAGGGACCTCTCCAGTCCGCGAAAATCAAAGCCATGCTGGTGGCACAGCTCTCCAAACACAGCACGGGAATGGGCTGCTCTGCTCCTGCTCGCAGCCCTTGCTGGTGCCCAGGTGCTTGCTCCGGGCTGGCACAGCCCTGCTGCAGCCATGGCAGCTTGTGGAGACAAACAGCCAGGGTCTGCAGCTGTGCTGCCCACATTCCCAGCTGGGTTGGTCCAAAAAACTTTGTCGCTATGAATGGCAGATGAAATCAGACCTAAGAAAAGTTCAACTTTAATGTCAAGTGCCACTGTTTCATTATGCGGATTTTTCAGAGCAGCCAAATAGGTCCAGTGCTGCTTAATTGCTTAATATGATAAATTATGTCTTTTGCCAACTGCTTGTCTAATTATGTATTTTATTTCTTGTAAGAATCAGCTCTGAGACGATGGAAGAGAGGCTGCACAGTTTCCACTGCCAATCTGATGGGCTGGAGTACAGCAGCCATTTCTGTAGCTATATTTATCTTCTTCTCATCAATGTGACTGACATGGACCTCCAAGAAGTTATCTTTTATACTCCACTCTTCAAAATGAGGACTCGCTTTGTCATTTCTCCAGGGAAGCTGTTTTTGAATCTATTATAAAAGGTTGTTTATCTCATCTCCCAAGGACTTGCGTATTTTCACAAAATATCATTTGGCCTCTTGCCATGTTTTCAGTCCACTGTGTCAGAGGCCAGGCCAGCTTTGGGCAAGAACTGGGAGGCTTCTCTCTGTCTGAACTCCTCCTGCATCACACCAAGACACATCATTTTTGGGGTCTTTTTGTGGATTTTACTCAGGATAAAGCAATTCAGACAAACTAGAAAAACATTGTTTCTGAAGCCACTAAAAGCTGAATTTCGGGTCTGACCAAGTTTAACTTCTTAAGCTGGAAAATGGAGGGACAGGTTGCAGGTGGACTGCACATGATGGTGCTAAGCACTCTGCAGCCCAGAAGGGCAGCAGCCCTCTGCCCTTGGGAGCTCACAACGTGATGGATGTGAGCAGAGGGACTCTGCCTGTGACTGGTACTCTAGAGGAAGGGGCAGGGGTAACTAACTAACTGCGGTGGATGTGACCTCAGTGAACCTCCAACCCCATTCCTTTTGTCAGGTGGCTGCTCCAGGGCAGCACTGGTGGAAGAGGCAGGACCAAGTGTGTCCCCACCACCACCGAGCCACAGGGGTTTGCTTACACCACTGCAAAACACTCCCATCCAGCAGTGCCTCGTGAACAGAATACAGCTGTCATCTACAGACACTCTATTGAGCTTCATACATATTAATGTTTATATACTGAGTGCTCTTTCTCATCTGCTTTAATGGAAAGATAAACTGAATTTCTTACTTTGCTCTGCAGTAGGAGTTGTATTTGAAGTAGTGCATTTTCCTGCTGTGTTCCTACTACATTTGAATTAAACTTGGTCATAACATTAGAAAGAAAGCATCATCCTCTACATAAAATCGATTTGTACCAAGGGTAGTGTATAATGCTGTACTTTAAAGTGATGATCATTAGAAATAACTGTTTGGGACATTATAGCTGAGGAGAAAAGCATTGAAGTCATCTGTATCAGCACTGTAAAATATAAATGTCTGTTTCATTTATCAACTGCTGAAAACAAAAGTGTTTAACTTCACAGGGTTTAATATCAGTTTAGATTTTTTCCTTCTGATAGTGCACAAGATGAACCATGCCTACTTGAATTTTGAGAACACAATTCCCCTCTTGCAGATACACTGTACTTTGTTAAAAGAGAGCAGATCAGAGAAATGAAGACCAGAGGTCCATTTACAGAAGTCTGTATACAAAATGTGGGCAAAACTGCAGAAACAACTATCAGAGTCACATGTGACAGCTGAACAACCCTGCACACAATTAGGATAAAAGGGCAGTTCCCCCTGGGCAGAAACTGCATGATGGATGGCTGCAGCTCGCTGCACTGCAGCTGCACAAGAACCTTTGGTATCTTTTTTATGTACATTTATTTCATGTGAACGGAGGCCACACTTCCTGTGTTGAAAAGAACATTAAAATGTATTTCCACAGAAATTCGGAAAGTCAGTAGATTTATTCTTGCATTTTGTGAGTGATATTTATATGCTTCCCAGCTTTTTTCTTCTTTCCTTCTTTTGTCCCTTTTTCTGTAGGGCCTGAATAACTCATCATAGGAGGAAGCACATGGATTTTCATTTTTTATTTTAGTAAAACAATACTTCAAAGAAAGCAGTGTCAGAGGTTTGCACACTGTGACTCAGATTTATGGAAAAGGCACTGCAAAGTCTCTGGGATCTCATTTTAGCACGGACGTATTTGTAGGTCTACTCTCAGTTTATGTTTTCTTAATATAAGCTTGCAAAAATTATCCTCAAATTTAAGGAATTCTGCCATGGCAAACACTCTATAATTTGACCAAAAAACCATAATAAGATTATGTATTTTAATTCTCTGGTCATAGCAGAAATTTAAAAAATATTTTATCGGCTTTTTTTTTTTTTTTTGGGCGATGGGGGGACATGTGTTAGGTTAATGCTGAATAACTTAGTAAGTTTCATCAAAATCAGCTGAGAACTCTTCAGCTGAGGAAACTATGCATTCTTGGAGACTTCCTTAGCAATAAAACTGCCAATGCAAGATTCAAAATCTTCATCTTTTTGATCACAGTTGCACTTAAAAAGCAAGCTATGTTTGTAGGAGAAGATCAGGAGTCCCAAAACTCTCAATTTATAAGGTTGACAGTTCAGTAGTTCACATGGGACCAACGCCAAAAGCAAACATATCATCTTCAGAGAGAAGGCTTTGGTCAGCATCGATTGAGTTCAAAGTGCTCTCCACTGCCCACTGTGGTATTGAACTCTTAAATTTGTCTGACACTTGAGGTTCCCAATAACCTGCCTTAAAGGTATAAGCCACTTGGAGAGTGTAAACACAGTGGGTCCCTTCCAAAATGTAAATCTCATGCTTCTAACAGGACTAGCTGGAGTGAAAAGGTC
This sequence comes from Dicrurus megarhynchus, assembly GCA_013399195.1. Taxonomy (NCBI): domain Eukaryota; kingdom Metazoa; phylum Chordata; class Aves; order Passeriformes; family Dicruridae; genus Dicrurus; species Dicrurus megarhynchus. Next base: position 457,115 of record VXAD01012225.1, on the reverse strand, counting down.
TGGGGGAGTGCGGGGTTGTGACCGGCAGACACAGCAGGGAACCTCTGCTCACCACACAGGCTGGGAAACGCTGTTGGCAAAGCTTGCAAATTCAGATGAAGTAAATGGCAAATCATCCAGAAAGGCAGGGTATGCATGGGTTAGTTTTGCTCACTCTGTGTGCCACAACAGAAATGTGGAATTTGGGCAGGAGATGCTACAGAATGTTATTCCAAGAGATGCATAGAGAGCAATGTCTGACAGGAAGTTGGTGAAAGTTTATCAGTCCAGAGGACTGCAGGGCTGAGAGGGGTTTAACGTAGGTTAACTCTTTCATTCTGCAACCGGTAATAGGACAGTAATGGTTTTATCATGTTACTGGCTTGTGGGGGACAGGAGCTACATCTCCAAGGACTCAGAGCTTAACCTTGGTTTTGTCCCATGACAGGCAAACACCATCAATACATTCAGCAGTTTTGATACCTTCTGATTGCCCAGGACACTTCAGGACACTTCATTCTTAGTGGCCTCAAAGTGCTGCTTCTTTCTGCAGTTTTGAGTGTAGTTTATTTTTGAAGGGCTGGATGATTAGTGCTCTGCAAGACTTACAAGTAGTTTTGAACTTAGAGAGATCTAGTCTCCATCCTTTATCCATATTCCCCATGTCTTTTACCATTTTAAAGCCTTCTTCTGAGTTCTGAAACCCAAAACTATCCAAAGATATTTTCAGCTGAGATCCTTCAGCTGGTTCAGAAGATACTTTGGGAATCTTCTATCAGCAAGAAAATCTTACTCAGACATTGACAATCTATAAGTGAAGGTAGAAATAGTTCTCAAGGCTCTTGTAACTTCCTAGATGAGTCTGCTTTGATTTGTATGAGATCTGAGGATCTCTGAAGTCCTCTAGCTGACCTCTGTCTTCCAGAGCAAACTAGGTAACCATGTGGAAGACGAGGAGTGAGAATGTGCATCATCTCCATGTGGCTAAGGAAAGCCCACTGATATGAAGCCTCAAGAGTCTCAGGGATTTAGAGGCTTTTCTGTAACAATAAACATAGCCCTTGGGAGGCGGCAGCACCTGAGCCAGTCTCCAGGCTGTGGACTGCTGGGCCTCACAACAGTTGTGTCATGGGCAGTTTAGGCTGGATATGAGAAAAAGATTCTTCACCCAGAGGGTGGTTGGGCCCTGGAACAGCTCCCCAGAGAAGTGGTCACAGCACCAAGACTGACAGAGTTCCAGAAGTGTTTGGACAATGCTCTTGGGCACATGGTGTGACGCTTGGAGATGGTGCTGTGCAGGACCAGGAGTCGGACTCAATGATCCTTGAGGGTCCCTTCCAACTCAATTGATTCTGTGATTCTGTGATACATGCTGGGATCACATCTCCGGGTTTTGTTTGCAGTAGGTCTCAAGGAGAGCAGAGTTTTTCATCCCAGGAGTTTTCTACTCATCTGGTAGTGTCTCATTTACAGAACTGATCTCTACCAGTAGTCCACCTCTAGCCTCTCAGGACCAGCATCCTGCATATCACAGGTACTCAGCCCACCTGTGCTGACAGAGCAGCAGTTCCCACCATCACTGGGACTTGTGTCTCATCTGGCAGCCTGGAGAGTTAGGGCATGGCTGTACCATGTAGGTGCAGTCCAAGTTGTAGGATGTAATGCAGCCTTTGGCCCCTGCGTGCCACACTTCCAACTGCTTGTCCATGAGAACTAAGGCGTGTGGAGAAGAAGGTGGGAGACAATAGGTATGTATCTCATCTGGAGAGCTGAGGCACTTGAGAAATATTTGTACTGTTGAAGCTTCCACTTTGAACACGCTATACTTTCACAGTGACTTGGGATAGCATAAATGATCAGCAAGAAACTGGAAGAGGGTCACCCTGCCCTGAGCAGCCCTGGACTCATGGATTACAAGCAATTAGCAATGACTTGTTTGCTTGTGAATGACAGGGTCCTAATCCAGCCTTTCCTTAGAGTTTTCCCTCCTGTTTGTCCATGCCACAGAATAGTCCTGGTTTTAATATATGCAGGAATTAGATCACAGTCTTGGAGTCTTTGTGTGTAGCTCTTCAAGACAAAGTGCTAGACCCATGGAGAGGTCTGAAATAATGTCTCTGCAGTAGTAGAAATGATTCCTTCTACCTTTGCAGCCCATGAGCTGTGGGATGTTGAGCACAAGACATGCTTCTGGTAGGAGAGGCTGTCACACCGGCTTCTCCGGGTCCCACACAGTGTCCTGGCACAGCTAAACTTGATGGGGACCAGCTCAGAGCCTCGAGGGGTAGCTTTGTTTGGGTTTTGGCTCTGTTGTTGTCAGGTGAGTACAACACATACGTAGGTATTCATTGTACATGATAGATACCATGTCTTTTTTTGAGTATTTACCTTTTAAACCATACTGTTTAAATACCTATTTTTTCTCCTAAAGGGTAGCAAATTCTGCTCACCTCCTGCCTCTTTGGGCATTACTGGCATTTGTCAGGGATCTGACACACTCAAGTGCATTGCTCTTCAAGGCACAGAGATTCGGCTCTCCACTGAGAGCTATTATTTAGGGCTCAATTAATCTTTTGTCCATGTTTTGCCTTCAGCAGCTCAGCAAAGCTCCTTGCAGTGCGCACTGTGCCGTGTGGTGGATTGTTGAGAGGACTGTGCTGCCCTTTGTCTAACACACCAGCTTGTCTCACTCTCTCCTGGATTATCTTCTGACCCAGCAGTTCTTATCCAGCCATAGCTGTCCCCAGGGTTTCTCAGAGCCAGCAGTGCATATGGTGTTTATATAGGCTCAGAGGGGAACCCTCTGTTGCGAGTTCGTAGGGGTTGACAGGGCCCTTTGTGTCCTCCTTATGCTTTGCATGTGAATTTCGTATTGTTTCCAGACAAAGTAAGACTCAGTTGTGCGTGGTGTCAGGAGCCCAATACATTTTTTCCTTTCTTTCTCTTGGAATTGCAACGTGAAAAATGGTTTTACTCTTTTTAGAAGAAGCTGAGCTGATTTATCTGACTTCAGTGACGTTACGTGGGCGGTGAATGGAGCCCCTTGTGCTTGCAGAGCAGTGGAGGGTTTGGAGCAGGGCTGCAGGCTCAAGCCAAAGGCCAGCTGTGACCAACCTTGATTTTTCTCACCCAATAAACTCTCCAGCTACATCAGATGGGGTTTCTTTAATGGAAAAGTGCAGTTTTTTGTGAAGGTTCAGCAGTACGTTTGAGGGATGGCTCTTACCCCCTTAAGGAACAACTGAAGCACATTTTGAAGCAAATACACTTCAGCAAAGTGCCCACTAATAGGGAAGAGGTTTTAGAAAATCTAAATTTGGATTCTTAAACTTTTGTTTGGTGTGGCTCTTACTTTGAGACTTACCAAAAAATGAAGGCTTTGTGGGTGGTGTTAAAAAAAATGTCTTTCAGTAACACTTAAAGACTTCTGAATTTTTCCTTGTAAAAGTAGATCATTCATTTTCTTCCAGGCTGGGGTGAAAGCTGGGTTACCCTGAGCCATGGGTGGCAGCTGGGCAAGTCTCCATGCCACTTGTCATCTGGCATCAGCAGTACTCCTCAGTGCACTCCTTCTCATGTGAGTGGAACTGGGGCTTATGCTCACCTCTTGCATACACAACAAATCAATTAAATATTTAGTCTTTGTGACAGTGGCAACTTCTTGAGTTGTTTGTAATCTCATGCTTCTTTTCTGACCAATTTTATGCATGTTTTATGCAACAGAAAGCAGAAGCATTTTGATCTGTCAAGCAGAGATGAGTGCCCTTCCTCATTCAGCATCCAGTTGTGTCTGAGCAAATTAGCTCTTCTTTTAAATGCTGTCACCCTTCTTACATAAATAAATGCCTATGAGAAAATGAGGGAGGCAGGGGACAAAAAAATACTTAAGTGTGTATATTAATGTAGAAATGCTTAACGGTGCCATCGAGGTAGGGAAACATGCAATTTTTGACTACCATTCCCTCTGTTCCCTTGCTTGGGGCTTGTTTCCCCCTACTTATGTGAAGCACAGAGCCTAAGGTTTAGACTGAAAGCAGCAGAGTGGGCCAGAGAAGCCAAAAACCTAGGAGAAAGTTAGTCTGGCTTGTAATGCCTGTGGGAAATCAGTATGGTGGGAAAGCTGGTTCTTCCCCTCCTTGCATTTTCTAATTGCAAAAGGCCCCATCCTTCACCTCCTTTGTTCTCAGTTTGCTTGATAGACAAAAGAGCAGGTCCTGCTGCCCCAGAGGGTCTGTCACTCCCACCAAGCCAGGTTCTCCTGGGTTTTGCCTCTGTGAGGGACCTGAGCAGGAGTGCTTGGAAAATGGGATTCCCATCTGGGGTACCCAGGAGAGAACACAAAACGTTGGGAACCTGTCCTGTGCTGAAGGTCAAACGGGATTTCCAATTCCCCTGAGGGCATGTGCGTTCCCCACCCCTGAACATGCAGGAATAATGGAAAATACAGAATATACATAACACAGCCATTGTGTGTGTGAAAGGGAGCAGTGGGCTCCCAGTCGTGGGGGTGAAGGTTCCCCAACCTCTCTATGGTTGTTCTTGATATCGCCAGAAACCACCTGGGAATAAGATCAAATGAGGCATCTTGTGTCCAGACTGTTTGTGGTCAAAAAAGAGGACAAGAGGCCACACAGAGGCTCCTGTAGGAGGAACACAGAGAGTAAGGACGTTCTTGTGCTTGCAAGGGACCACATCTTTGTTCTCAGGTGCATCCTCACTTCAGGGAGGTGTGTTGGTGAAGGGCCGCTCTGCATGCCAAGGCTGAAGTTTGCTTCTCCTTTTTCATCTGATATGAATGGCTTCCCCCATTCTAAGAAAAGCCAGCTCCTTTGAGAGATCCCATAAGCACAAGGAGTATTTACTTTTTCCAGGTGCCAGCCCTGCAGCTGGATATAAGGTGGGAAAGAACAAGGACTTTCCATGCCTTGTCATCATGGGCTTAAAACCAACGCATTTGACTCCTATGGATCTGCAAGAGATCCATGAGAATTTTACTGTCTCTGACTTATCAGACTGGTCTTCCAGCAGTGAGTTTCACCCACTCCAGGAGCACCCTGTGGAATGGACATCAGTCTGGTGGGATGGGACATGGTCTGGGGGACGGAGGCAATCCCCTCTGCTTGGCTTGCCATGGATGGTAGCACTAGGGAATGTGGGGAAGGGTGCAGCATAAAACAAGCACAAGTTAACCCAGATACTGCCTGTTCATCTCCACATCTCTTAAACACCAGCACCAGCCCTGGCTCTGGATCAAAACTGGCTCTGCCCTGGGGAACCATTCCCAACCAGGGACTGCTCTCCCTGTGTTAAATAGATACCCATGAGGCCTCTGCAATGCTTTGAGTGTCGGCTGTCACAGCTCTCTGGTTTCATACTTAAATTAAGGTAGCTGATGAATACTTAGACCCCTTTGGTTTTTCTGTTTCCCTGCTCTGTTTACTCATTTGTTCAAAGCTCTGTTAATTCTCTGTGTCACCTGGTCCCCTGAGCAACTTCTCATTTCATCTTGGGAAGGAAATAAATTTAGCAGTGTTTGTTTAATTCTTATCCTATGCCCGATAATGTGAATAATGTATGTGCTACCAAAGCCATTTGTAATTAGTCCATTGTGCTGCTAAACAAAATCTTAGGACCTGTCTTTCATAACAGCAGGTAGGAAGGCTTTTGGCAGGTAGGAGGGCTTTTGTTACTGATTTTTTTCTGTGCTTCACTTTTTGGTCATATGCTCTTTATCTCTGGTATTGTCTGACTGGTTGATAGTTGTCATTTCTAAAGAAGAAAATCACACTGTGAATCCATGATAAACAAAGGCCTCAGGTAAGTGAATTTCAATGGGTCATTATATCATACTAGCAGTAACAAAAATGAAATCCAAATACCCTCACCGTCGTTCAGATGAGGCAGTGGCTGGGTGAGTGAATATCCGAGCCTCAAAGTGTGCCTCTGTTTCGCTAAGAACTCCTTGAATTCTGGTTGATTGTTTTAAATGTTCTGAATTATTTCTCATAAATTCATAACAGTGTGCCAGTCATCTTAAAGATATTTACCAGTCAATTTTTGTGTTTGTTCTCTTTCTTTCTTGGTCTGGATTCTGACATCAAGATACATTTGTGTGGGGGGTCTAAGGCCTCCTCTGCAGCCAGCCATTATCCGGGAAATGCTCTCAGAAGCCTTTCCTGATAGATCAAAAAACATTTATACTTCCAAAATGGCCTTTTCAGTTCCAAGACAGAGCAATAACTATTTCAGGTACATGCTCCATTAGCCCAGTTATGTTTATTAACTACACTAAGACTAACAGCTTCAGTTAATAAGATGAAAATTTTGAGCCTCAGGAACATTTCTAGTAGTGAAGAAAATATGAATATTTATCAGGGGCCAGATTTAGCTCTTTTAAAAATAAAAAAGCAATTAAAAAAAAAAAAGGCAACTAATCATACCCGAGGTAAAATACTGACCTAAATGGCCAGGTTTTTACCCTGAATCTTTTGCCTTATCTTTCTTTTTAATTCCCAAACAACAACAGATAGGGATGATGCTAAATGCAGGGCTGTACACAGTTTTCAAAGTGTCCTGTGGTATCACAGGTTGGGCTCTTGCCCCTCTGCTCTACCTGCACCAGGGAGGTGGACTTTGTCTGGTGAGGAGTGCAGCACTGCCAGCCCCTTCTGAGGCCAGAAAGAGGTGTTTATTGCTGAAAGCACTTGTCCTGCTGCACAAGCAACCTGCATCTCACACTGCCCCTTGGGATAGTATGTGTTAAATTAGTTGTGAAAGGTTGAGCAGGGACAGGGAAGAGTTTTAGAAAGCTGGAGACCATCTGGGCACGTTTCCGCTTTCTCCCCTTTGACATCTGGTAGGAGTTTTTTCCATCCCCTGATCAGATATGCTGGCTGGTTAATAAACTCAGGTGCAGGGCAGCAGCTTGCCTGATGAAAATGAGTAATTATGTTTCACTTTCCCTGACTGGAATTTTGATTGCCACAGACATGATTAATAGGATTTTCTGACCATTGCTTAAAGAAAGCTTTAACTCCTAGGAAATCATTAGTGTATGGGAACTGTAACCAGGCTTGAGGGATAGTGAGACACTGAGGGAGTAGTATCATGAGAGGAGGTCTGACATTTTGTAATTGTCTTGGAGAATAAGCTGATGGGAAAGGACACAAACAGTCTCATGACAAATTGGACACACAACACTGCATCAGGTGGAGCTGCAAGGCATGGATATTGTTCAGGGGACTGGGAAATAAAATCAGATCTGTGATATTTTGGACGAAATAATACCACCCTCCCTTTGGAGAGTTTAGGGAGGAGTTAACATGAGCCAGATGTTAAGTTAGCAAATAACTTTATTACAACAATCAAATACAGTTGAATAAACCATAGTGGAGTGTTGGTATAACAAGCAGGAAAGAATTGCACTGGGTTCTCAGAAAGCACTTTTAAAAAATAAGCATTTCATTTTCTTCGTGTTTGAAATGTCTAACACTCAGTTTTGAACTGGCACTGTGGGAAGAAGCAGGATTCAAGAGCAGAAGTTCTGGGGACCAGGGTTTCCATTTACAGCTGTGCAGTTTTCCCATGCGTGACATGCTGCATGTAGGGAAGTCTGTCTTAACCCACACAACTCCACTGGCACTGGAGCTATTCAAGCCTGGGTTTTAAGGAAGTAGGGCCTTGCAACAACCTGATTTTGGTAACCAGGAAAGAGCTAACTTTGGCAGAAACTTCCCCTGCACTGGGGGTGCCCATGGGAACCCAGGAACCCTGAATCAATGGGAGATCTCCTGGAGGGAGCAAGCAGCACTGGGGCAAATGAGGAGCTCTGCCTGGCTGCTAGCTCAGACCTCCTGCCTGTGTCAGGGCATGTGGCACACTCCCATCGCCCTCCCTCCATTAAGTCTGCTTCAGTGCATCTGCAGTTATGCTTACAATGACCCTCTCTCAAATGGTATCTTCTCCCTATCTCTTGGCAAGGCAGATGAGGAGCTGTGGATCAGTGTCATCAGTGTCCTCCTTTCTTGTGCTTGGCAGGGGAAATTTCTCTTTAACGACACAAGGAAAATCCTGGAGTTGCATTTCAGGAGCTTTAATTCCTTTATCTCCTTCTCTTTCACCATATGTTTGGATGGTTCTTTGTCGGGAGACATGGCTTTAGATAGGCTTCTTGCTTGTACTTCATTATTTTGGGGATTCTGCATTCCTCCACTCAGATAATTTGTTCCTTTACTCTCTTCAAAAGGGGAATCTTTGCACCAGCTTCAGTGAGATCTCAGACCATGTCCACCCTTTCCCACCCACTGCATTCCACTCTTGCATCCAAGCCTGCTTTCCCCATGGTGATCCTTCCTCCTCAACCTGCCCCTCCTCCCACTCCTCTCTGACTCCCAGCCTGCCTCTTCAGCCTGCTCATCTCCTTTGTGGTCCCCACCTCCATCCATGGGTCACTCCCCCCCTTGCTCCTGCTGCCACTCCCTCTGTCTGGCACTCATTCACCAGCCCTGGCACTTGCCCCTCCTCAGCTGCACACAGAGCCTTCAGGTCAAGGAAAAGACATGGCAGAGACTCCTAGTTCCCATTTTCAGGGCTTGATTCCAAGGGGCTTGGCTGTTCCTGAAGTGCCTGGTTTCCTCTGTACATGTGGAAGTGCTCCCAGAGAGGTCACCAACATCTGCATCTGGACGGCACAGGAAGCAGACAGGAGCAGGCATCCACCCAGCCAGGACAGGCTCCCAGATAAACTTTAGCTGTTGAGACCTTGCAGCTTTTCCTAAGAATGTGCAAGTGTGTTTTTTCAGGCAGCCTGGATTTGGAGCTCTGCATAGGTGGCAGGCAACCCAGAGTTTATGGGGTTGTGCTGGCACCTCCAGGTGGGTTCCATCTCCAGCCAGAAGGGCAGGAGGGGTAATAGTCTTATGGGAGAAATTATTTGAAATTTTAATGCTGGAAAACAGTTTTGTCATTGTTTTGTTTATGTCAAAACTGCAAGAATAGCTTGGGTTTATTAAAAAAAAAAAAAATTCAGCCTGTAATAGTTGGAATGGGAATCTGCAGCCCAAATGGACAAGTGCTGCCATTCTTCTAAACATCTCACTGTGGTATCTCATAATGAGAATTCTGGGCAGTGTTAACAACATCAAATGTACTCGGGCAACCTGTCAGAGGGGTTGGGTGTCAGCTCTCCAGCCAAAATTGTGGGCCTTCAGGAGGAGCCTCATGAATATGTCTAAATAGCTGGAAATACGCTGTGACACTCAGTTGGCTCTTCAAAATGTAGATAAATGTGCAGTCATGGTGAAGACTGATAAAATGTATGATTACTTGGAAAAGGGAAGTCAGTTGTGAATATTCAAGCTGAGTTAGGCACATGAGATGATACGAGAGGGTTTCCTACTCAGTAATAACATTTTTCTCCCAACTTCAGCTATCCAATATCAGTTATGGAGGCTCCATGATGCCTCCAGGGCACTTGTCTGAATTTCCTGTGCCGGATAAAACATTGCTGATAAAATATTGAACTGTGTGTGGGAGCACTTTAAAAATGTCTCTGTAAGACCAGAAACAAAATACTTCAGTAAACAAAAGTATTTTCTTTACCATTTATCATTGGATAGGATGGAGATAGCTGTCAGGGGGCATTTATGGGCGTGGCAGGGGCAATGGATGTGACTGTGGGAACTAGAACTGTTACAAAAAGGTTTGAAAATGATGAAATTAAAAATTAGTTACATTTCTGCAACCTGTATGTGCTCCTCCTGCTACAGCAGAGAACTGCTTGTCACTGTGCCCTTCCCAGCTGGTGACCTTGTCTGCTTGATTAGAATAGTTCTGGAAATGCAAAACTCCTTTGAGATGTAGCATGTGTTCAGGAAGCAATCACAGGCATCACTACTCCAAAGATGTGGTGTAACACCCCTGCAGTACCGAGTTATTATGAAGAAATTGGCCACTCTTTGGTATTAATATATGTCTTAAAGACTTTTTTGTGTAACTTGTAAAATTACCAAAATGCAGAAGTGAGGGAGAAATAGATAAAAATGTTGATGAACAATTCTATGGGATGGTCAAATGTACTAAAACACTCTCAGCTGAAATGCATCATCCAAAATTCCTGACAGTTTGAACTCTGCTGAATGACACTTTGTAATGATTTTTTTTTATCATTCCTTGCATGTTGTGCTATAAATTGATATTTTTCTGAAACAATTATGCAAACCTCACAATAAATAGAAGTTGTAATATATTAGTATGATAGCCTGTAGGAAAACATTCTGCAGTTTGTCTAGGTTTGAAGGACAACTCCTGCAATACAGGTTTTGAGGGGAGGTTTATGAATTTCTGCTTACTAGGTTAATTATTTTTGATCACATGCTACTCTGCTTTTCTGAGAAGCTTTGGTGGGAATACAGTAGACTGATCTTGGCTTTTCACATATGGGACTGAAGTGTTTAAGGCGTTGCTCTGATGACTTGTGCTTGCCACACTACACATTCAAGGTTTTTCAGCTTAGTTACTCGGGGGAAGAGCACGCCACAGCTCTGCAGAGCCTGCCCATCAGCCTGTGCCTGGTGTGGACACAACCAGGGGGGTGTGCACTGAGTATGCCAGTGCACAGATAAGCCACTGAAGCCACGAAGAGGTTTGTGCTCCAAATGTACTTGTGCTCCTTGGTTTTAGTGCATTTTATCTGGCTTCTCTGAAACACAAATAGTCCCGGTGCTACATGGAAGGGAGGCAGGCTTGTTCATCTTCCAGGAAACCGCGTGAGTGCTTGTGTAGAGGAGAACAGCTGATACAGAGTGAAGCAATCATATTTTTTTTGGCAGGCTTGAAACGAGGTGGTTCCTGCAACTAATACCAGATGTACCACCAAGTGTTTCTGTGTAAAACCAGCCATCAGTCCTGGGGCCATACTGCCACTCTCTCTTGGCAAACAGATTTACATCTCTTGGGTCTGTCTGGCTTTATCCTGCACCATCTGAATTTGGAAGACAGAAGTTGTGGAAGTCTCACCTGTAAAGAGATTTCTGCCTTGCTCTGGACCATTTTACTCTTCTAGCCCTCTTCCCAAAACCTTTCCCTGTGCAACTCTCCAAATGAGTTTGGTGAGGTTCGTTTATTGACTCTCCTGTGCTCCCTTGCCTGCCCTTGGAGAGAAGAACCATCCACACCAGTCTGCATGAAGCTTACCTATAAATGGAGGAAGGCAGTGTGTTGTCTTGCAGGTACTACCGGAGAGCAACAGGTATGGTTAGAACCAACCCAGCCCAGTAAGTCAGTTATTGATAAATCAGTGTGTGATTGGTAAATCAGTGTGTTAAGGTTATTTTCATTAGCTAGTGAGAATGTGGGATTGTGGTTGGAAGGTGCCAAAAAATGCCTCCTTTTATTTGTGGTACATGGGGACAATTGCCTTCTTGCTACTCCAAGAAATAATGCATGCAGTCTGTATCATATTTTGTGAATCAAAAATGTGGCCAGAGCCTAGACTAGAGAGAAATGCATCTCAATGGGAAGTGAAGAGAGTGCAGAAGACTTATTTTTCTGCACGTTCTCGGCACTTTCACTGCCTGTGATTCTGCTGTAGGCTTTTTCCTACATCAGGATCTTCTGAGTTGGCTGTACCATCAGATCTGACTCCCATTCCCCTTTGTTCTCTATCGAGGCGGAATAGAGCCTTCATTTCCTTGGAAAAGGATCTTGCTTCCTGCTGATGGTTACATAATCCCAACATTGTCTTCTTGAGCTTTTCTCTCCCACATCTCCATCTGTGATATTTAGAGGAGTGGCCCTGGAAATTACAGAAATGGTCACGTCCTTGCTCCTAACATGCGACTGGCACAGACTGGCTTCCTTGGCATGGTGCATTTGGGTACTCAGGCTATGGTGAGTCTGGCTGCTACCTGCCAGGGCGAGCCTGATTTCTGAAGGCCTTTTCCCTGTATGGCTGGTGGAGATACAGTGACTTCAGAAACCAGTGCTGAGTGATATCTCTTGCATGAATTTGACCCTGGGAAGTTTTTTCCGCTGCTGATATATACAAAGCTGCATTTCTGCTTCAAATCTACTTGCTCTAATAGTAGTAGTATCTCTACCACTGCTATCAACACAAATTCAGGATGCCTAAACCAGAGATTTTGGTCTTCCCCCTAAACCGCATATTCCTCAGGTACTGGGCGAACATCTTCATCCTTTCACTTTCAGTCTGGGCAGCATCCTCAGGCTGAATGTCACTAAGGGTCCTCATATCCAGGCGATACCCACATCTTGCAGATTATTTCAATGCAACTTTTCCACATTTCTGTCTGACTGTTCTCCATCCTAATAGTCCTAGCCAGATTTTCATATGTCTCAATTACTGCAATTGTTGCCCTACCAATATATCCCTTGAGATCCTGCTAAGAAGCTTGTTTTCCTAGCTTGCTGTTTTGAACATGCCAGCTCTCTCTATCCACCCCACCATCAGCTTCCCTCCTCTCTTACAGTGCTATTCCATTCCTTTCCCAGGCATCATCTCTCATCTACTGTCAAAACATCCGTGCCTGCCCAAGCAGGATTGCCTCCCACCCTTTCTCCCACCATCACTTGCTTGTTCAGTTTTGTTATAAGCACTTATGTGTTGTTTGTGCTGGAAGAAGCTCCTTGCAGTCATCCAAAATGCTTCTTTCTCATCCCTGTAAACTTTCTGAGCAACCTTTTTTGTTCTGACACCTGTAACCAGCTTAGGACCGGAAAGCGGCTGGGAAATGGACAGAAGAGAGCACTCCCTGTTGCATTGACCAACACTTTGGGGCTGCTTACCTGAATTTATCCTTTTTTCTATGTTTAAGGGCAGATGTTAGAGCACAAGTGATGCCTAATGGCTAAGGTCCACATGAACTGGCCTTTTGTGCCAACAGATCTCTTAAAACACTGCTTAATTCTCCTAGCACAGTGTTAATACCAATGAGGACAGTAAATAACTCTCCAAACACACCCCTTCTCTGACACATTTTGAGAACTGCCCATGGCTTCCCTCTAGCCCTCAGCCACAGGCTGGCCTTTTCCCTGCTTTGTGAGGCAGCATCTTTGGCTCAGAAAGCCTTCTTGGGATTTTGGCTGCTTACCACCCCAGATGTACTGGCTCAGCACAGATGCAGGAGGCAGTGTGAGAGAGAGGTGTGCATGTGCATGCTGCAAGGCAGCTGCCCCTCTCCTCCTGTGTTAGCACCGACCACAACGTGTCCTCCTGTGTCACACGGTGGGGCAGTGGCACTGCAGCCCCCAAACAAGACAGGCCTCACACACCTCCCTTGGTCATCTGTGGCTTCCCCCAGCCTTGCATAAAGGGGGGATATAACAGTGCTAGGACTTGTTAAAGGCACACATAGAATCATTAAGGTCAGAAAAGACCTCTAAGGTCATCAAGTCCAGCAATTAACCCCACACCACTGTGTCAACCATATCCCTACAAGCCACTCTCCACAACCACTTGCAGGGGTGATGATCTCACAGTTTATAATTGGTTAGAAGACCTTTGTGTTTTATGAACCAAAGACTTTTTAAAATACTTTGGTTGTGTAAAAAAAAAAATCATGACTAGATGGAAAAAAATAGTCTCCTTTCCTTTTAAAAATTCATCCTTCTAAAACGTAATGTTTGTTAATACTAATAGTATGAATTAAAAATGGCCAAGTGTTGAATTCTTGAATAAAGTGCCTCTAAGAACGGCACTGTAAACCTTCAATGCAAAAACTTTTAAAAATACTTCTGTTGTTTATGTCTGAATAGCTCACAGTATATTATTAAATCAGGGTCATCTCCTGGTCATCACAAACCCACTCAAAGCACCAGCCAACATCACCCTGTGCTAGTGTTCTGCAGATCCATGTGAACCCCTGGACAGAGCTATGCAGAGCACCTACTCCATTTTTCACAGTAACTGTTCTAAGCCACCTCTTTCCCATGATTTAAGCAGTCCCTATTTTCAGCACTGCCAGGGAAGGTGACACCCCTGGGACAAAGTAGCATGCCTGACTCCTCTGAGTCAACATGGTCAGGGGTCCCATGGCTGAGCGGTGGCTGAAGCCACAGCTCTGCCAAGCCCCAGTCATGAGACTTCAGGACTGGTCTGAGCCCCCCAGCTCAGACATTAGGTCCCCGTGGTGTCCTGCAGTGCTCTTTAATGCTGTGTGTGAACGAGATGAAATCACAGGCAGCAAGAAGCACACTAATCATGTCAACAGCTTCATTATCTTGGTTAGACCCAACCACAAGCATAACTGGAGTGCCTGGCAGTGCAGTGAGGCAGGTCCAGATCAGATGGCAGGGGACAGGGTGTAAGGGCTGATCTTCACACTAGGTGTGTGCCAAGCTCCGTGAATGAGTTTGTATCAGATGAATGTAGAGTCAGAGCTACTCGTGTTGGAGGCATCCCTGGGAGGACAGACTGAGCTGATCCGACTCGTCAGTTTGAAATGGGGTGACAGGGGAGTGTACGATGCCTCATGATCCTCTGGTGAACAACTCCTGCTTAAACAACAAAGCACATCAAATATCTGATCATTTAGATACTAAATGATCATTTAGATACTAAATGATCAGATACTTGTTACTGGATTTGGGTTTGGTATGGGATCTCATGCCTTTAATTTGCCCTCCTGTTTTCATCCTGCAGGCAGAACAGATGACTTATGCAGGGATTCCTCCTTTCACATTCTAAAAATATAACCCAGAAATACAAGTAATGTCTTTTTTAAGGGAATATTTCTGAAGGCAGTGAAGCTTGATAAAACAAGAGAGGGTGTATGGCTCGTGTTGGAATATCAATATATTTTTGATATGCATACAGAGAGATTTTGTTGCTACTTTGTCGTCTTACAGCAGAGGAGTCTCCATTGCTGTGCTGGCCTACATGCATTCTATTACTTCAAGAAATCAGGCGCACAGCAGGTTTTCATGGGTTTTGTCTTGTAATGGAGACTTGTTTCTGGAATGAATCACTCTTCCAGTTTAAAGCTAGTAGAAGTTGATCCTGAATTTTTGGACCTCCCTTAGAGGTAACAGATGCATGAACTTTGAATATGTTGCTATATAAATTACAATCTCCTATTGGTACTTCTTGGTAATTGATACACAGAGGAGAGAGAGCCTAATACCAATGTAAAAAACACTTTATATAGCTTACATTTCTTTTTTGAAGCACATTTTATTTTTAACATTACATTGGTTATTTCCAAATATAGACTGCGGTGAAATGCAGCCAGGGGAGAGAGGAATGAGCACACACATGTGGCTTTCCTGCCCCTGTGCCGCATTGGTGCTGCTGGGAGTGAGGCACCTGTCCTGCTGCTCCTCTGGTTTCTGTCCCACGCACTCCTCTCCTTCCCAAAAACGAGGAGCAGATCTTGGACGTGCATTTTGTACCTGCCCTGCGCTGGGCCCATTGCTCCCATCGTACACCCAATTGCAGGAGGTTGCAATGCAGTGCGAATGCAGGCGGGGCTGGGAGAAGGAATGTGTGGCACAGGGGACATATTTTGGCACAAAAGCCAGTGATTCATACATGCAGTGAGAGGCAATGCTCCTCCCACCCAGACACTGGTGGGTCCCACCCTGCTTTCACGGGGCCTGGCGGGGGGATGTTGTCACCCTGAATGACTTCACAGGCAGCAACAGCCTTGGACTTTGACTTCAATGATATCAGCCTTTGCTCTTCCCTGGAACAGACCAGCCATTTGTGTGTTCTCCTCCTTTCTCTTGCCTTCCCACCTCAGTAGCTTGTCTCATCCCCTGGCCCTGCAGCCGCAGCCACTTTCATGCACTCCCTCACACCTTCAGCCCCATCAGTGGGACAGGGGCCCAGCAGGAGGGAGCACATCATCTCTCCAGGGCAGGACCTGCTTCTCAGTGGGAGGGAGGCGAGGTTTACAGGACTCCAGGAGGAAGATGCTTTAGCAATGCAGTGATGAGGGAGGGAAACCCTTGTGTGGGTGTCTTCACCACCGTGCACAGCTTCAATTGGAGCATTGGAAAACATTTCCTCTACCTTGCTTGTCCATAAGCTGGTGCTGGACACTTTTTTGGGAAATGAGAATCCAGCTGGCATTTTAACACCAGGGATGGATTGAAGTTCTGCCTGGGGAGGTGCCAGACTTCTGCTTGTGTCCCTGCTGCAGGTGAGCAGAGATACTGCATTGGATGGGCAACACAAGCCTGATGGGCAGAATCCTGCAATTCAATACTTGCTCTGGTACAGGTGCCACAGGGCCTTGAAACTGAGTTTCCTTCAGCCTCATAACAGTTTGGCCATGCAATATCACAGCCTGCTCCTCTCGCTCATTTTTATCTCTTTTGTGATGGGAACGCTGTGCAGGCTCATGAACCAGCTCACCAGCAAAGCAGCACCCTCTCAGCTGCAGTCCCTGGTCTGGCTTGGGGGTGGCAGGCAGCACTGCTGTGTGGCACCCTGAGCCGTGGCTGTGGGTTCCACCAGACGTGTGTGGGAGGCCCGGGAGAACCAAACTTTGCTGGGAGAATCAAAAAGGGAGGACTCTTCTTATTATTAGCCATGTCACCCGATGACAGCCGCACATCAGACGTCCACCCACACCACTTCCTACTCCTCTGAACCAGCTGCTCAGCTTGGCTCCACAGGGAAATGCTCAGCCAGAAGCTCATAATCCATATCTGAATCCTCAGTGTAAAATTAAACCACCCTGCTGTCAGAGCAGGGAGGACGGCACAGCTGGTGCTCAGCTTGGTGGGGTGATGGGGAAGAAGGGCTCCTCATGACCAGAACTGAAGGGCTCAAGGGCAGTTGGTGGAGCAGTGGCTTTTCTGGGCATCCATCACAGCAAAGTCATTGCTGAACTTCTTGTCTCTTCCCTGCTCTGATTTCAACTCACTTCTTTTTGTTTTTCTGCCTCTCCTACATTTAAACTTATGTTCAGCCTTGCACTTACCTCTAGGAATTCCTCAATATTTGGGATGACATGCAGGATAGCTCTTTTTGTTCTCAAATTTACTTACCTCAAGTTCTTAGCATAAGGCCTGTGCATCAGCTGGCAATGTTAAATCCTGCATGGGTTCTGCCAGGGGAATTGGAGATAGATGAGAAGTCAGGGGTATTTCAGGAACTCTCCATACGGAAAGCCTGGGGGACCATCATGGCTATCAAGTCTAGTGAGAATTCCCCAGTGGCCTACTAACACAGATGTTTTAAAAAACAATTCATAATTAAGCTTTCCTTGAGCTCCGATTGTAATGGTGCCGGTGCCTCTAATGCTGTAGGCAGGTATCTCTAAGGGAATTCATATTTCTTAAAAACTCAGCTCTGCATGACATCTCACTCGTCTCCTGGAAATCTCTGGGGCACAGGCTATGGCAATCCAGAGGCATGAGATAATACAGGCATTTACAACCATGACTGGCAGATAAAAGGGGCCTGATCCTAACCTGATCCCTGACAGCACCCCAGAATGTGGACTCATGAGCTGCACCTATGCTGCTAAGCTCCATGAAGACATGGGGGCAGCAGAAGTCCCTTCGTCCATTCTCCTGTTGCTTGTATTAAACCTGCTCAGCAGCCTGTTTAAATGCTAATCATTAGCACTGAGCCCCTTATTTGCCATTCTGTGTGCCACTCTGGAGGATCACAGGGTGTTTTTGGGGTTCTCCTGCTGCAAAAGTCAATGTGTGGTTTGTAACTGCTCTCTTTGTGGTGACTCTGCCGCTCTCCTGGCTCCTGGAGCAAATGGTGTTTTCATCCCTGAGAAGGTCTTAGCAACCTCACTTGGGCTTAATGATTAAACTTTTATAATCTATTAAGTATTTTAAGGATTTTACAGTATTTTAGTTGTATAAAGTAGATCTGTGCAAGAAGGAAGAGCTCTACCACCCAAGTTCAGGCTGCCCTGGGTGGTTTTGTTTGCAGGTAGGAGGTGCCATTGGTTCAGCTCTTTGGAGCAGGAAGAAGGATACCTGCTGAGCATCAGCCTCAGGTTTAGCTTCTGCTGAGGGGTAGGCAGGGAAAAGCAGTCCCTTTGACAGCCCTCTCCTTAAACCTCCCTCCAAGGTGAACCTCCTGTGGAGAGAAAGGCTTACTTATCTCCTGGTGAGTTATAGCAAAGACTTAAGAGATTTTAAAATGATCCCTGCCACTGTCTGGCTGCCTCATCTGAACAGAAAGTAGATTTTCCTAATTGCTATTAACAGTTTTTCACTTGGCATGGAAAGCCTAACTGTGGGTTGAAACCTCTGTGTATAGTCTGGGTCTTGACCTGACTGCTTAGAGCTCTGTAATTTTAATAAATTTTTTCAAGTTTCATTACTGGGTTATTTTATGCTATGCTACGCTACGCTATGCTATGCTATGCTATGCTATTCTAGGTGTTATGACTGGTTGTAACTTTGCAACCTGGGCAGTACTGCTGGCCCTGAGTGGAGGGCAAGATGGGCATCCTGCGTCTAACACAGTGCAGGTGCCTGACACCTCTCCTGGAGGGCTTCAAAGCAGCAGAGACATTTTCCTCATAATGCAAGGGCCTGCGCCAGGCCAGAGGACAATGACTTTATTTTAACAGTATGGATTCTTGGTTGCAGGAGCTGTTCAGTGCAAGATGTGTCTTTAAGCATGAAGGTGAAGGTGGTGGTAGGTGGATGCCAGCACGCTGGTGGCTGGAGCTAAGGAGAGGTCACCCCAGCACATGCTGAGGATTCCCATCAGCTGGCAGAGGAAAAAGCAAAATACCTGGTCTGCCTCACCCCAATCTTAGCTTGACCTGGTTCAAATAAATCCTCTGCCAGCAGTCTTCACTGCTGACTTTAAATAGCAACATCTTCATTAACTTAAGCCTTCTCTTGAGCTTTGTGGCTGCTCTCTCTGCTGAGCATTTTCTGTTACCTCTCTCTCCAGCTGACAGACCAATCCTTCCTATGCCTGGCACCAAAGGCTTGAGACTTAGGGAGATAGTTTACAGCCTTGGTGTGTGGTCCGTGGGCAGCAGAGATTTGCCCTACAAAAATTTCTCCATCAGTCCTCACAGAGGAGTAGGCTCCCTCCTTCCCTCCCTCCCTCCCTCCTGGCAGCGCTGCCACGCTCCCCCCACAGCAGTTTGCAGAAGACCACAGAGTTTTTTCCACCGAGGGNCCTCCCTCCATTCCTTCCTTCCTTCCTTCCTTCCTTCCTTCCTTCCTTCCTTCCTTCCTAGCAGCTCACCATTCCTTGTGGGAACCTCCACTGCCCGAGACAGAAAGTTGTGATCAAGGCTTTCCAGGAACCTCCTGGACTGTGTGTAATGCTTCGCTGTGTTGCTTTTCCAAGAGATGTCGGGGTAGTTAAAGTCCCCCACAAGAATCAGTTTCTGTGACTCTGAGGCTGTTTCAAGGTGCCTGTACAAGGCCTCACTCACTTCTTCCTCCTGATCAACTGTAGCAAACACGCACAATGCCATCCTTATTACTCTGCCCTTTTATCCTAACCCATAAGCTCTCAGTTTGCTCATCATCCCCCCAGGAGAGAGCTCGAAATCCCATCACTATAGGTGTGACTTCCCCGGGGACAGGGTGTACTGCCACTGGGTTTTGTAAAGCCATAGCCATTTTCAGTGTTAAGAACTGCAGCAGGTGACAGCCTCATCTCACCCACTGGGGGTTTTGGGAAGGGGGGAAATGATCCTCAATCCTGCATGTGCAAATCCATTAGTCAACACTGGCAGGCAGAAATGTGGAGCCATGAGTCACCCTGACCATCTGCACATGACCTCTGAGGAGAGTCATGAAACCACCCAAGCACCAAAAGAAGCTTGGATGGCCGCCAGTGACAGGAGGATGAACCCTGCAGCTCCCTCGACTGCGAAAGGGAAGCCAGATTTCAGCACAATGACAATTCACATCCACTTAGAGATCTGAGCTATAGTGTTTGTATCTGTGCTAAACTTCCAAATAACCTCTCAGAATACTGACTGGGGAGTACAGACCCACCTGCTGAGATGGGTAAGTGCTGCAGAAATGGAATAATTTAAAGCCTCTGCTTGCCAGAGTGAAGCAAACTAACAAAAAGCCCATTCATCTCTTTAATAAAACCTTTCCTCCTTTTTTGTAATCAATATGGGTCAGATCTCTTTTATGCAAACAAGGCTCTAATTCAGCTGAGTAAAAAATGCCAGATTCTGATTTGAGAATCTATAAATGCTCTAAATATGATGTATTTAAAATCATCTATTCTGACTAAGTAGGAAGCAGAAAAATTACTTATATGACCATTAGGGATGGAGTTTACTATTCCAGAGAAAACACCAGTAATTATATCTCCCATTCACTGGCAAATTTAGTGCCTTCCAACAGTGTGGACACATGTTCCTTAACCCTTTATTGTACTGAATTAGCCATTTAAAAAGAACTTTTGAGTCAAGGCATGATCTGATTCTTTCCTTTCTTCTTCAAATGCATTCACACCCAGCACTGCTCAGTAAGCTAACTTGATCTGGAACAAAAGCTACACAGATTTTTGGTAGTTACCAAAAGCTCAGTTTCAAAACTGGAGAGCATTTCATT
The DNA here is from genome assembly GCA_013399195.1 of Dicrurus megarhynchus. Classification (NCBI taxonomy): domain Eukaryota; kingdom Metazoa; phylum Chordata; class Aves; order Passeriformes; family Dicruridae; genus Dicrurus; species Dicrurus megarhynchus. Next base: position 436,598 of record VXAD01012225.1, on the reverse strand, counting down.
CCTAAAGCATAGCAAATCAGTCAGGAGAGAATGCAAGTGACTCTGCGCAATCTTCCATTCTCAGGGTAATTTACTTTAAAATAAGGAGAGAGAGGTATTTATAGACTCCCTGCCATCACCACTGGCTCCATGACAGTCCTCTTGGTCCTCTGAAACCCCAGCCAGCAATTCAGTCTCTTTCCAAGGACTCTTCAGAAAGGCTGGAGGGCAGGGAATACTGCAGCTGCGGGCAACCCTCTGGAGCTGGCTGTGGCTGGATCTGCTTCTCTCCCCCAGTTCCTTCCACATGCTGCATGCGAGACATCAGCAGCACCCTGCGAATCTGCAGCTCCTGGAGAAAATCAACCCAACTTAGTGTATTCTCAGGCATTGCTACAACCAATGGGTTTTGCAAACCACAAGAGACTCAATTCCCCAGTTGAATCCAAGCTGCAGTTTGTCGTGTCTTTCTTTCACTCAACCACAGCTGCAGAAATGGAGATGAACTGCAGAGCTGTGCTCAGGGCAGGAGTGCCACCACCAGCACTGCAGAGATGGGCCACAGAAGAGGCTGAAGTGTTTATCTACACATCTTAGAGCAGACTTCATAATTTAATTCTCATTCCTTTATAGTTATTCACACATCCAAGGAAGTCTGCTGATGCAGACAGGGCTGCCAAACAGCCCCTGTGCCACTAAACAGCTGCTCAGTGCTGTGGGCTGTACCTGCTGCTGCTCCTGGCCATCGGACACGGCGTCCCGGCCAGCGGGTGAGGGACACCTCATTGTACAGCTCATTGTGAGAGCTCTGCTAAGTGGATATAATTAATGGCTGGAGAATGACATTTAAACATGTGTTTGATACTTTCTCCTAGAATTAGGACAGAATTACACTACTTTGCATTCTGATTAATTCTTTTAGCCTGTAACTGACTTCAGATTTGCATAAGCAGTGTAGTTCATGCTTTCTGCTACCAAACCCCTAAAAGCAGGATGTTTTTCAGCTATATTTTGCTTTCAGTATTTCACATTAATTTCCATGGTGCATTTGTCATCGTTCAAGAACATACAATGCACTGCCAGCTCTATCATTAATGCCAGCTTAATAGAACAGTGTCAGAACAATGATGACGTTTTGTTTGCATGAATTTCAGCTTTTCTGATAAAACTAAAAATTTCTGAGCCTTATGTGTAATTTTTTCTGACTCTGCATGTTGCTCTCTGCCCTATAGACCATCTTGTTTAGCCTATGAAATTCTCTTTATGGATTCCCCCACCACAGGGATGCTCAGCCCCGAGCCCGCTGCTGGCACATTTGGCGCTCACAGTTTTAAGACTGTTTATGCAAAACAGAAGCTTGCAGCAGCCATAATAAAAACATCACAACACTACAGAGAAAGGGCTCCAAGGTGGAGCTCATTCTCTCTGCAGGCTCCCATGATATGTTCTGCAGTACCTGCATCTGGCAGTCACTCCCTGTCAGCTAAGCAGAGTAGAAACAAAAGCACAGGCAAATTAACTAGGGAAAAGGAAGACCTGTTTTCTGCCCACTGACTCAAGGTTCTTGTCTAGAAAGGGCCTCTTTCACTTGTCCCAGCTCCTGGTTCATGAAATGCTTCTCCTTTCTGCCCCACGACACACACACTATTCTTCATTATTCTTATTACCCACCAATAAATCCCCAAAAGAGGAAATATCTTCTTCATTTGGGAAGTGTAATTAAATGTCCTTGATATAAAGCCACATTTCCATATCAATCTTTTGTGCTTTCCTCCAGGCATGCCACTAAGCCTTTACCTGGCAGGGAGGAACAAGGGAAGCACTCTGTATTTTTCTGCTGGAGAACAGACACTTCCCAGTACACAGCATTGGGCACTCGGGTGTGGAACCCCACCTGTTCAGACTGTTATTTGTGAATATTACAGGATGACCTTGTTTTGGGATGTCATAGCTGGTATTTCAGTTCCAGTTTAAATGCCACTTCTCTGGAGGTCCATACAGTCCCTCTGCCCCTCTGTGCTGGCTGTCAGGGTCACCTCATCAGTGTGGGACTCATAAGGGAGATGAGACATCTCCTCGTTTTCCCATGTGCCACAGACTGAGGCAGATGCTCCAGCTGTAGGCTCCCACAACTGGTGACAGTGACAAACCTCCCTGTTTGCCCAGATAGGTGTATGAAAAGTAGAATCATGGAGAGGTTTGAGTTGTCAGGGACCATCTAGTACCACCCCCCTTCCATGGGCAGGAACATCTTCCACTACCCTTGGCTGCTCAAAGCTCCATCCAAAGAGTCTTGAACACTTTCAGGAATGAGGTATCCACAACTTCTCTGGACAACCTGTTCCAGTGCCTCACCACTCTCACAGTGAAGAATTTGTTGCTAATATCTCATCTAAACCTTCCCTTTTTCAGTATAACCCTGCGGCCCTATGGAAGTACTCAGGATTAAGGAAATCCTGGAAATAATTTCCTTGCTTACAAGGAAAAGCAGAGTTAGGTCATCAGTAAAACAAAGCTTCCTTGCTGTAGTGCTTGTCTTAGAGATCAGGAATACAGGGTTGCAAGGCATCAATGTGTGTACAAATTGAAGAGCACAGTTCCCACACTCCATTCCCCGCTGCCAAGACTGGGAGAGCACTGGACAACCCAGAAATCTTTGGCTTTAGAGAAAAACTTGCAAACAGCAAGGAAGGGACCTAGCTGTTTTGCAAACCAAACCCTGTAATCTGGAAATAAGTGAGACACTGTGGCCAGTAGCAGTCTCAGAGCAGGAAACCAGGGAGCTGGAGAGCAGAGGCACACGTGGTCCTGCAGGTCCACTGTGGGCTGTGGGAGAGGCAGAGAGGGACGAATACGACAAAAAGTTGAGGTGGTCGGGGGATGATGAATCAGTAATAAAAGGTGCTGCTTTGGGGCATTGAACAGAAAGGGAAAAGTGAAGAGCACTGTCAAAACAGGAGCCATGTGAAACTGTCTCCTCAAAAAGTGCTCTGAACACAGCACATGCCCTGACTAAACAGAGTGCATCTCTTCTGCTTGGGAAGTGTCAGCAGGCTCGCTGTGGCACTGCAGTTTTGCTGGTTATATGCTCAGTGTGGATGCTTCAGTTCACAGCAGTGCTGCCATGGTGTTAAAAGCTAAACACCTCTTGCTGGGCTGCAAATCACCTGGCAGAGCCAAACCCCAAACTGTCCCTACTGCTCCTGCAGATGTTTGGATGTAGTGAACAAGGAATAAGCTCAAGCAGTTTCATCCAGAAGCTCACACTGACGTTTTTATCCCATTACAGTCACACACACACTCAAAGAGCCCAAACACATCAGGCCGAAGGGCACCACAAGAATTCAAACAGTTTCAGTCTCTTCTGCAACTGCTCAGTCATGTTATATCTCAGTGTTATTCCTCACAGAGTATTCAAGCCATAAGTTCAGACACAAAAGTTGTTTCTTCCCTCTCCTCCCTTGATTAAGCTGCATGGCCAGATTAAGCCTGTGTATGAATGTTGTAGTTTCCATGGGTGAGTATCAACCTTTCCCGAAGGGCAATGGAAATCTGCTGGGCTGTATTCAGCCTATTTGCTGAGCTCTGAATTTACAGTATTGTTTATCAGATTTCTCAATATTTACACTCAGTTCCCATCTCAGTAAACAGATGACATATTATATGATACTACTGTTCAAAAACCCCAAGGAAATGAAAACCAGAAACTCTTTGCAGCAGAAACCCACAAACGCAAAAGATACTGAAATTAGCTTCCTTCCAATGCTTTTTTCTTTGTCCATTATTTATAGATAACATGCAGTTCATAAGTATGTAGAGCGTGAGCACTGTTGGGACATAGGCATTGCTCGATGGGTTCAGACTCTCAGTATTTTTGACTCACACAGTGACAATTTCCAGATGCTTCAGGAGAAAGATTTCTGTAGGGAAGGACAGTAGGAAGGCTGGCCCCTAAATCAAATTCTTCTTTATTGAAAAACTTGGTATGTGACAGAGCATGAGGATTACACTCTGCATTTTTTGAAGCTCAGTTGAGTGGAGAATGAGAAAATGTCCCTGTTTGTACATCAATGCCTGGCTCTGTCTGAATCCTGCATGGTTCTGACACACTCCATGATCCCTGGGCGTTGAGTTACCCAGGTGAGTGTCTTTTGATGAATGTGTTTGAGATTTTTCTTCTTTTACTAGAGTACGGTACTGGCCATACCTTTCACTTTGCTTCAGATCTTTTATTGCAGTATTTTTGTTTATCTCTGTTGGCAGACAGTGACCTACAGCACTTGGTGATGCCATTGCACATGAGCTCTCCATTGGCCTGTCCACCTTCTGCACAGGACAGCTCTTTGGCAACAGCCCCAGACAAAACCTCTCCCTTAAGGGTATTTTGTCTGCACTTGAAAAGAAAGAACAGTTCATGAAATAAGGGAGTATTTCCAAATCTCTGCTGCATCCTGGTTTTAACTGCAGAGTCCCTGCAAGGCTGTTGAGTCTGAGTGGTGGCCCAAGCCTTGCCCCAGGATGGAAAGGCTGCCAGTGCCCCAGGGAGGTCTGTGAACCACGCAGGATAATGCTGGTGAACCCACAGCTCCAGAAGAGCCAGGCACCGAGAAAGCAAACAGGGCCCTGGCTGGGATAGGACCATGGTATGTGGCTTTTGCCTCAGAAGGAGAAAATCCCTCTTACTTAATTGAAGGGAAGATGTTGTTACTTCTGTATTGCGCTTTTCTGTTTTTAATTAAATTGAATAATTTTACATAGTAAATCAAGAAGTGCACCTGCAGTAAGCAATGTAGATTGGGCAAAATGTTGATTTTAATTATGCTAAGTTTATTCAACCGTGTTAATGCCAGTAACTCCATCTGGCTGATGCAGCAAGCATGGTTTAGCATTTATTTCCAGGTATACAAAGCTATGGTTTGTGCAGACTGAAAAGAGATGAGCCATTGAAAGGAATTTGATTGCAATGTTTTATTTAGCAAATTAATCTTAAGCTTCAAGAACATAATAATAGCAAATAACATTATATGTACTTCATCTACATCAGAGTTATAGGGGGACATTTCCTGCATCTAAATTAGCTTAATATGGCACCAGTTTTGGTAATGGTTTTAATTCAGTAATCTATACCTCAAAGAGTTAAACAAATGAGGGGATCTTAAAAATTATGTTTTATTGAATATTAATGTGATACTTTGTTATAATACAGACTAGCTGCTAAGGTGTGAAAATTCTCTTTTGTGTTTCTTGGTTCATATTAATTCAGTTTTTGTTAAGAACAGAAGTTTTCTTCTTTTCTAGTGCACAGAGGAAGCAAACCACCCAAAGACAAGCATATTTCCAGAGGCTGCAAAGCTGTCAGTACAAACTCATTCATTCTGCATTTGGACTTTGAAGAATGTGCACAGCGATCAGGGCCCTATCTGAAAGAGCTGTGCGCTACTTTTTAAGGGAAAAAGCAAATGTACAACCTCATTAACATGAGTTACTGTTGTTAAATAGCCAGGAGATATGGAAAGAAGCAGCAAGTTGGCAGGCCCTTGTGGTTCATGTGCCAAATTAATATGGAATTGAAGAGGTTGCCATGAAAAGGAAATTTCTTGCGCAGTGATTTACAGTGCAAGTGCCTAAGCATAAACCAGAAATACTTTAAGGGTTAGGAAATACTGAGATTTAATATGTATTTTTGTGATGATTAAATAAATTCTTCCTTTTTTAATAGCATCTTCTGTAAAGCTGCTTTTTAAAGAGGTCAGTCCACTAGGTACACAGCAGATATGGGATATGAAGAGCTCAGCTTCCTAAAAGCTACTGCAGATGTAGTCCCTAGTCCTGATGTCTGCGGCTGATCTCACAAGTATTCACACAGACTATGCCTGAGATGTAAGATTTACAACAAAAACCATAATAGAAAACAGTCTCCTTTTCAGCCTGAGGTTTGCCCGAAAAAATACAAGTAGTTATAGTGCTTTGTTCTCAGCTGATTTTGTGGAAAACAGAAAACCCAGACACCCCTGGTCTTCAGGTTCAGCATATTTCACCACGAAGTTTCTACTCTTTCATTAGAGAACCCCAAAGTACAAGAAGCAAGGGCTGAATTGCTTATCATATAAGGGACACAGCTGCAAGCAAACAAATCCCCTCTGGTGACCAGGCTCTCCTGTGCAAGGCGTTATGCAGACGTGTGCAGGACGGGACTGCTTTGTTCCAAGGAACTCAGCAGACCTGGGAAATGAAAAATACAAGGTGACTGCTAAGAAATGCTAAACAGAGGGATGTGTACATTGTGTTGCCAGTGCTGGGCTGGCTCAGCTTCACTGCGAAATTATATCCCTAACAGATGTCACTATGGAGAGAAATGGTGGAAAAATAATTAGTGTTAATGGCAGCTCAGTAAATTAAACTTGCAGACTCAATTACTTGGTCCTCCTATCTTTGTAGGTGCTGTGAGGATCCTTAGGGTGGCAGATAAATGGGTCTGCATCATCCATTCACCAGCTGATACTTGAGTTGAAATGCAAGAATGAAGACACAAGTCCCACCATTGTAGCAAATGTGGCATCCTTTAGGCATGTGTTTTGGATACTAGCTTGTAGGTCAGTGTGGTCAGTTGACCCTGGCTGGACCGGGTGTCAACCAAAGCTACTCAGCTACTCCCTTAACTGGACAAGGGACAGAACATATAACAAAAGGCTCATGGGTTGAGATAAGGACAGGGAGATATCACTCAGCAATTATCGTCATAGGCAAAACAAAATCTATTTGAGAAAATTAATTTATTGTCAATCAAAATCAGAGTAGGGTAATGAGAAAATAAAAAGCCCTAAATTTTAAAACACCTCCTCTTGACTCCTCCTTTATTCCCAGGTTCAACTCACTCTTGAGTTTTCTGCCTTCTCCCTCCCAGCAGCACAGGTGTACAGGGCATGGAGTCTGTGGTCAGTTCCAAGAGACACATAGGCTGTCTCTGTCATTTCTTCCCCTCAGGTTGTCTCTGTCATTCCTTCCCTTGCTCCAATGGGGTCCCTCTTATGGGAGACAGCTCCCAGTTCTCCAATGTGAGTTCTTCCCACAGTTCTTCACAGACTGCTCCAGTGTGGGTCCCTTCCGTGGGGTGCAGCCCTCCAGGCACAGACTGCTCCAGTGTGGGTCTCCCACTTGTTACCCCACATCCTGCAGCAATCCTGCTTCAGTGTGGGCTCCAGTCTCCATGGGTCCACAGGTCTCAACAGAAGCCTGCTCCAGCATGGTCTTCCCATGGGGTCACAACCTCCTCCAAGCATCCCCTGCTGCAGCACAGGGTCCTCCACAGGTGCAGGTGGATCTCTGCTCCACTGTGGACCTGCACGGGCTGCAGGGGCACAGCTGCCTCCCCACAGGCTGCACCATGGGCTGCAGGGGAATCTCTGCTCCAGTGCCTGGAGCGCCTCCTGACCCTCCCTCTCCACTGACCTTGATGCCTGCAGAGTTTTATCACTCACATATTCTCACTCCTTTCTTCTACATTTTTCCCCCTTCTTAGATACATTATCCCAAAGGCGCTGCCACTGTCACTGATGGGCTCAGCCTTGGCCGGTGGTGGGTCCATCTTGGAGCCATCTGGCACTGGCTCTGTGAGACACAGGCGAAGCTTCTAGCAGCTTCTCATAGAAGCCACTCCTATAGTCACTACCTAAACATTGCCATGCAACCCCACTACATTCAGGGACCAGGGAGACAGCTTCTCACCCCATGATGTATCTCTGAAGGAGCAGAGAGGGATGGAGGATGAGGGATGCAGGACAATGCAGAGACTGAGCTACATCTCTGAATTGGGTTTGGAATACAGTGCCATAAGAGGCAAGGGAGAAGGCTGCACATCACCGTCTCTCATCAGAGAGGGCAGTGTCCCATCTCCAGTGCAGCATGAAGTACATGCTGGAAAAAAGTCTTGAGAGGAAAGAAGGGGTCTGGTTTGGATCACTGCTGTGACAAAGTCTACAGAAAAGGACTGACATTGTGCTGGAGGACAAAAAATAATAAACCCCTGTTTGTCTGCCTCTGCAGAGCATGGGGAGGCAGTGGGAGCTGGGCTGCTGCCCAGGCCCAGCATGCCCCTGCCGTGGCCTTTATTCAGATCCAGATCATCCTGGAGAGGACAAGAACTTTCCCATCCGCTCAGGGTGGTGGCCATGCCAATGTGCCCCAAGGAACATGGCAGCCCTGGCAGGGCAAGCAGGACAGTGGGGCAAAGAGACACCCAGGGAAGAGAGCTTCTGGTTTCCTTAATTTTTGTGTAGGTTGTGAGGGACTATTCATGTCTCTCCGACTTGTCCTTTCCATTGTGAGACCTCTGCTCCCTGCTGGAGAGTTTTCCTCCCCGTGCCCTGCTGCTGGCTGCGTGGTGCACGCCAGGCACTGCAGCTTTGCCAGTGGCAGCCTGACCCCAGCAGCAGCTGCACTCTCTGGCCAGGGCCCCTCCGCTAGGACAGAGTTGGTGCCCTCGGGGCCGTGCAGGGACATTGTGCCCCTTCACTCAATATGTGTTTTTCAGAGCAGCTGTATTTGTAGGAGGAGATGCAGAAAGGAGGAAGATGAGCATTGCTGGTGGCACTGGGCTGGTGGTTGCCTGCTGAGACATTCTCCTATACTTTGGTGCTTATTTTGGTTTAATATATTGCCTGTCTATGTTTATTTTACAGGTGTTTATTTTGGATAGGGCTCTGTTTACATTTCTGTTTTTACGGGCAGTGCACAAATGTTGATATTTGCTTTGCCGGGACTTGGCATTCCTCCTCCTCCCTTCCACCCAGCCCTCGCTTTGGCCAAGCCACCAGTCATGACCAGCAAGTTAAAGGCTCCTTTTCCTTTCAGCCCGTTTTCCACCCACCAGCCCTTGGGCCCCTCACTGAGTCAGCTTTGACAAAGCGTGTTCATGCCTCAAAATCCTTCAGAGCATGGCCGGTATGAGCACTCCCCATCCCCTCCACCTCTCGGTGCACCACAGGACGACAGATGTGACATTCTTCACATGAAAAGCATCTGAATTACGCCACTGCAAAAGGCCTTTCTGCCTCTTCTCTCCTCGCACAGTGACCTGGGCTCAGCGGGAGCTTCACATCCCCCTGGGCCATGTCTGCACAAACCCAGCTGCAGTTTTTCCATTGATTTGTGCTGAGGTGGTGGAAAAGCTGACAAATCAGATCTTTCCTGTCCAGCCCATGAAGCTAGGTAGGTGGAGCTTAACTATTTCTTTAGAGGGAAGGAAGCCACTGAATACCTTGTACATGAGGTTTCCCCCTCTGTGCCAGCTAAAAAGGCAGAATGAGGATGTGCTACACACTAACTGAGCCCTCACTTATATTGTCTCTCTTACCAAAAACCATGGCTGAAGTTTCTAGGAAACAGGGAATAACATTCACTCAGCCTTCGCTTGTGGATGAGCTCACTTCTTTTCTCCAATTTGTTTTTGCAGCAAGCTCCTGTCACTGTTTTGCTGGGAGCTCCTTTGCATCTCTTTTGTTAGAAGTTTCAGGTTCTTGGCCTCTTGCCCAATGTGTGGGCTTTGCTCTGTGGTCCCCCTCTGACACTATGCCACCATTCCTGCCTTTTTACAGTGGCCCTTACCAGGTTCACTAGAGCTCTTATGATGGGAAATCCAGCCCGGTCACTTGAGGGCATTGCAGACCTCTTCAGAGCAAACCCTTGAAGTGATGCTGAGAAAGGGCTTTGTTAATTTTGCAGCATAAAAGATGAATACACAGTGACTCCTCTGGAAGAAAATCCATGGCATTTTAATGACTCTTACAGGTGGATGCTGAGATGTGACAGTTAAAAACTTGTGACCTCTTGCCTAGTTTTGTGTTTTTCTATAATTCACGGACAAGAGCTGTGTACGTGTTACATGCACTCAAAAGTCACTCAACTCAATGTGCATCTGTCCTACAAATAGTGTGCACATGCATTTAATACCACTTGAGCTAGCAAAGTATTAATCTCATTTGAGTCTTTTTCCTCTATAACACCGCTGAGTAACAAAAAAATGAAAATCTGATGGGAGAACTCTCTTCTGACAATCTCCGATGGCCAGACAGGACAGTGTCACAGACCTCAGATCTGTACAGACCCCACAGCTTCTCACATCAATGGTGGTAGAGGGCATCAGTTACCTCCTAACAGTGACCTCCTACCCTTCAGGTGCCACAGGAATAGCTCTGGAAAGGAAAATTGTGTTTCCAAGCAGAGTAAGACTGAGGAACAAATACAAACACTCTGGTTTGTCCTTGAGAATGACAGTGCTGCTCCAGCTCTTCCAGAGACACCTTTCCTCAGCTCTTTTGGCATCTGTCAGGTGCCTGCAACCAGGAGACTGACAGGAAGGCAAGAGGTGAGGAGCCATTGTGGAGTTGTTCTTGCAAGAGACAAGGATGAACCTGGGTGAAGGAAGAAGGATGACTTTCTCGATATGGAAGTACCGATAGCATGAGGCCAAGCTTTGGGTTTGTGTGCTTTAGGGACATGCAGGAGTGACAAACTGAGGACTGGTGGATTCTCCCTGGGGACAGGAAGGGCCTTGGAGCATAGAGCAGGCAGCCTCCGTCCCTGCCTCATTAGCATTGTCTTCTTTACGCTCTCTCTAGGGCAGAATTTCTTTCATTAAAACCAAGGTCCAAACCTATGAAAATAATTAGACATTTGAAGTAGTCCCTAGCTGGGAAGTGGGCACTTGAATCCACAGTTTAGGTTCTCCAGACTACTCTTGGGCTGCCCCAGTCTGGAAGATGCTGGAGGTACACCAGCATCTGAGTTTTTTGCATTTGCACTGCCAGTTGTGAACATGCATTGCCAGAGGCCTCACGCACGCCTGTGGACCCCACTGAGCATCTGCTGCTCAGAGAACATGGGCTCTTCTCCATGAAAAACTTCAGTCCTGTTCTTGTCCTCACAACCACTCCATCGAGGTGGGCAGAGGCTGAGTGACTGCAGGAAAGTGGAGGTCCTGGAACTTCTTCTGTCTGTCCAGTTTGGTTCATCCCTATCTGAGAGCACACAGGTACTGAGACCTCCTGGCTCAGGAGCTGTCACACAAACCTTTCTTCTCTCTGGGCCTGCTCCACTTTGCCTGATTCTCTCAGAGCTCTGCTAGTACAGGAGCAGCTCAAAGGCCTGGGAAAACGGATGCATGGGGCTTTCACTTATGAACCCTCAGCACCAAGCCCAGGAAATTAATAAAATAGATATTGAATAAACTATATAGATAATTTATGTATTTTATGCGCAGCTGATCTTTAAATAGAAATCCTTAGAATTGGCTATTTGCAGAGATCTGACTGTTTGTTGACCAGCACATTAAAATTCTTTTTTTAATTTTACCACTGAGCTCATGCAAAAAACAGGAGGAAATTTGCATTCATCTCCCTCCAGACCTTGTCTGCTCAGAAGAAGTATAGGGATGCCAGCTTCTAGGAAATACAAGATTCTAGGAAATACAAGAGTAACAAGATCAGGATTTGAAAACTGTATGAGAGTTCATAGATGAGAGCTATACCTCCAGTTCCTGATGTCTCATGCAGCTTCACACAGTGTTACAGTAGTCTCATTTTCTTGGGGAGGGCTCATAGGTCTCTGCTGCCTGGTGAGGTACTGCTGGTAACCCGATGCTGCAGGAGTGCCCACAGTGTAAGTCAGAGCCCTAAAAATGGTCTCCAGAGGCTTTCAAACTGAAACAGTTTGAACAGTCAGTCAGAAACAAAGCAGGGGTTGCTCTGGAATACAGAAGATGTGATGCCTGCTCAGTCACAAAGACCCAGTGAAAACACAACCATATTCTATGATGTTTTATGGAAACACATCGATTAGAAAAACTGCCATTTCCTGATGAAACATGAAGTCCAATGCAAAGACATGTAGTCTGTTGCTCCTTCACGGGGTGCTGTGCCATCCTGCTAGGGCAGGTGTCCCTCTGCCAAGCCTGAAGCCCCTGCAGCCCCTGCGGCCCCAACAGGAGCCCTCAGCTTCCGCTGATGCAGCCACTGCCGCCACTCCACACCAATGCCGCTGGGGAGGACACCCCTGTCTCCTGGGAGACCCTGTGCCTTGGGAATCCTGCCAGGCCTCAGCAATTCAGGGATGACATCTCCTTTGTCACAGCCATCGTCTCCTCTGCAGCCACCAGACCCCTCGACTGCCTCCCCAGCAGTGAACAGATGGTCGTGCTCCTTGCAAGGGGATGGGGGTCATTCTGAAGGCCCTGGTGACCTCAAACTGGTTTCTGTGTGTCTTGTGACATACACAGGGCACAGATGAAGTCAAAATGCCTTTAACTTCACTGGAAAGGGACAAACCACTCCCTGCAGGCACCGTTCTCTCCTCTGTGACTGTAGCAGGGGCTGAGGCACCTTGCTTAGGTCCATGCGTAGCCTTAGGATATGGGCTTTAGGGGCTGTGATTCAGCATATTGTATATAGTTACATGGTTATATACTCACATAATCAAAAGTAATTTCAGGCTATTATTGGTGAGCTCTGACACTTGAAGATTTTGAAAAAAAATCTAAGTTATGGTGGTTCTAGACTGAAGGGATGCCAAATTCAGGATTTTTAGTAGGATTTCTCATTGCACATTCTCTGACTTTGTACAGCCTCTCCTATGTTCACAACAATTGATTTCTTTTTATTTGAATGCATTTGCAGAAATACTCATTTCCTTTTCTCTGCATGCCTCACCTGTGCTCAGATAAACTTTTTTGGCTCATAAATGGGACACTTTTGGTTCTCTACTACAGACTCAGCATGTTTGCAAAACACTTAGTGACAATAGACATATTTTAAAGTTAATTACTGAATAGAGATTGAATAGGGGTTCTTTTCATATTGCTGCAAATATGCCCCACGCCTCTATTTCAAATATTGTACTTGTTAGTCACTTAGGCCCTTGTCCAACAACTTTTAATATCACTGGAAAGACTGACGCTGGCTGCAGGGACTGCTGGATTAGGCATTACAGTGCAATAGTTCTGACACTTGCAAGATTTTTTAAGCTGTTTTTACTCATATTATTGCAAAGTGTGAGGCTGGTTGTGTTCCCAGCTCCATGTACAAGGGGGGAGGGGTAGCTCGGGGGTGAATCCTGGCACCATGCTCCTCATTGCCATCCAGTTTCCCAGCTTCTCACTTTATGGTAATTAAGAGGTTTGGTCCTCATCGCTTGAGTGAGGGCTGTTCCCAGCCAGCTAAATTATATAAAATAAGCAGACATGAGGCTGGGCATCTTGCAGGGCAGCTGGCAGTGGCTGGAAAACCTTTGTAAAGACTCCTGCCACTCACGTCCCAAGCACTGCTGTAAATCAGCAATTAAGCGTTCAGACAGCAGATTAAGAGAGGCTGCTGGGGACAGCTCTCCCGAGACGCCACTGGCAGCACCAGCAGAAGTGTGAACAGGCACAAGTAGCAGGATGTGTCTCCTGAAGGGCTGCAAATATGTGAAACCAGCTTCTCAAATCATCGTGTCAGTGCCTGAATGCATCAGAAGTGCTTTTGTGTGCCAGCACAGGCTGAGTGAGAAGAAAAGTGCCTCCAGGTCTTGAGCCAGCTTTTGAAAACCACCCCCAACCAGGCACTCGCTCTGATGCCATGATCCCTGATGAAGCAGGACTTTCTTTTGCAAACTTGGATCATCCTTCTTCTCCTCCTTTTCCTCCTGCTGCTTCTCCTGGCTGCTCATCCTGGGCATCCCACCTCCCAGTTCTCAACCACAGCCCAGCTCTCCATCTCCATCCTCAGAGTCAGCTGATATTGGCAGTACCTCCCTGCTCCTGACAGTTATTAGGCTGATATCAATTTAGAAAATGTTCCTAGAATTTAACTTAAATTTTGACATTTTTTATTTAAAGAGGAAACATGTTACTGCAAAGCAGCCAAAAGGTTGTGCAGGACCCCTTTCACACAGAGGCTGGTCCAGGACATGGGACCTCCCCAGGGTGCAGAAGGCCACTCTTCATACTGGGGTACTGGCCTCTGGGTGAAGGAACAGACTGGTCAGAGACCTGGGCAGGGGACTCTCTCATTTCCCATCACTGTTTGCAGTGATGTTGGGTGGGCCAGGCTGGGCACTTGTGTCCCACATGCCCCTCAGCTGCACAGGCTACAAGACTGTGGGTTATGTGTCATCCTTCCTGCCCTCCTGCTCCTGTGACAGCTGCTGGCACCTTTTATTCCTGGGATATACTGCTCAGGGCTTGCTTCTTGTTGGAAAGGATACAGGTCCACTTCTGATTAGTACTCAAAATAATAGCAAGGCGGGGTTTCAAAAGGCATGGTGGGAGGATTAGAAATAGAAATAATAGGAATATGAATAGAAATAGAAATAGAAATAATAGATACCCAATGCTTTGCAGTGTAGGTAAACTTTCAATAGGGTCAAGGCTGCTGGGAGTGGGATTCCAGACCTGCCTGTCCCAGTATATCTGTGATGTCTGCAGTGCTGGTCACACACATGCTGAAAACAAGTCCCAGTCTCCTGAACTTGTTAAGCACAGTGGAGTTGGCTTGAAGCATTTTTAACAGTCTGACTCTGGATACATTTCCACGCTTCTCGGTCCAAAATCTGTCTCTAACTATGGTGAACTAAGCAGTATGTGTCTGAAAAAATAAATAGTTTCCAAATGTTTCAGGCTTGTTCATGTAAAGAAGTCTCTCATGAATATCACTGAGACTTTACTACTAACCTCTGATATAATTCATTTACTGAAATCAGGGTCTGACTTGCAGGGTCTGTACTCTGAACCCCCACAGATGTAAAGTATTCAGAGGGAGCAACATCCTTCTCAGGTGTCTTGAAGTGCTCTCTCAGGGTTGTTTTTGGCTTTGGGTATGAATCTCTTCAGAGAAGCAATATGCCCTGCAACAGCTGTGTTGCTGTCCCAAAACAGTCTTTCATCCCTCTCTTGATTACATCTGGACAAGCTTCACCGGGTAGGAAAACCCAGTAAGAGAAGGAATCAGCTGTGAGTGTTGAAGGCTCTGGCAGAAGGTAGGAGCTGCATTACAATTATGTTGCATTTCTGTGACAGGGTCTCTGGTGGTACCACTAATGAAAATAACGACCCTATTTAATGCTTTGGTATATTTTCCCCTGTTTCACAGTAAAAGTCATGTATCATAACGTGGAGGGAGCAGGGGCCTTCAGGCTGCCCAAAATCTACTGGTTTTAGTCCCATTCAGCCCTGGTTCCATGTGATGCAATGTAAGTCTGTCCTGGATCCAGCTGCTTTTTGGTACTCCAGGGAACCTCCCATGATCTGGGCAGAGTTACTCCTTGCTTACACCCATGTAAGTAGGAATGGGACTGCAGATGATAGATTTACTTTTTTTTTTATTTTATAGCTGATGGAACGGAGCCAGAAACAGAGACAGCTTTGGTGATAGTGACTTCTGACATAGTTTATCCTACAAGCCCTAAATTCTGGAGTGTTACTAGAGCTCCTGTTTAGTAGGATACAGTGTGAGCTAATCTCAGCACAAACAGGACAGGCAGGAATGCTCTCCAACCCAGGTCCCAGTGCTGGTGTTGGTTTAGCTGTGCTAGCTCTCAGTGCTGGGGCAGCAGACGAACAGAAGCAGAGAACTGTGAGGTCCATCCCAGCAGGTTTGCAAGTCTGTTACCTGTGCTGTGACCCAATTATATTGGGTTGTACATTATTTGGAGAGAAGGCAGCATGAACTGTTAAGCTTTAACTTGAAGGGGGTGGAACAGCTCAGCACAAGTTGAGCTCAACACAAGTTCCACATCCATTGATCAGGAGATGTTTGCAGAAAAATCCCCTGAGCTGAAGATGAAAATAGCCACCAAAGTGAGGAAGATCATTTGCCTGGAAAGCTGTTAAAATTGCAAACAACTTTTCAATTTACATTGTCTCTTGCCTCTTTCAGAGGGGGTTAAATGACCAACTTGTGCAAGATGCCAAGATGCCGTAGCTCTTCCTGAGTGCAGCAAAACCACCTGAAACTTAGGAACTTTGCCTTGAAGAGAGACCCAGACATCATGAGAATTTTTTCTCCACGCTTGAGAGAGGCTTGATGTACTCCCTGGGAGTATGGTTCATGCCAGAGGATAGCCCAGGAACGTGCAGCAGGCTGCATGCCCCAGTGGTGTCAGTCCTAGTTCCAGAGTGGTTGTACTGTGTCTGACTGGGATGGAATTAACTTCCTTTGGTCAATCCATCACAATTATTAATGGGTTCCAGAGTCGCTATGCACAAGGGACAAAATTAGGCCAATAGTTTTCCCAGCATGCAGAGTAGTCCAGGATGTAGATGGCTCTTGTTAGAGTCTCTGCCTTTGTTGTATTGCCCTGCTGTTGAAAATGCTGTATCCCTCTGGAAGATTCACTTTTTTCTTGCCAACTTGCCAGTTTCCATAATTTTGGCACTGTGAGGCTTGTTTCACAGAACCTTTGGATTATGTGAGCTCCTGTAGGACTCCTAGCATGAGTAAAGCTGCAGAAGAGAAATGTGGCCTGTGGGTTGCCTTCTGAGAGGGCAGTATGCCAGACTGGGTGCCACGTCCAGGCTCTGCTATGCTGTATATTAGCAGGAGCAGAATATGGCTCCTTTTGCCCTGCTTGGCAGTTAAAATGGGATTTCTTTGAGAATACTGTCTCTTTGAGCGTGTCTTCATCTCTTGTCTTGCTGTGCCCCCGAAGCAGCTTTTGAAACCACTGCCCAAATCCAGTCAGACTGGCAGAAGTCTCCCTTCTGGGGAAACCTGCCCTGAAAACACAAGTTCCTTTGTATTTTGTGAAAAGTAATAGCTGATTAAAAGAAATCAAAATTAACAGTGTTCCACCCAATGATACACAGGGAGACTTCAGGCCTTCTTTATGCAGTTTAATCAATTCAGACATACTACTAAACCAGCCATGCAGCACGTGATGAAGCCTACCATTACTACCATTATCCATGTCCACCTAACATCCAACACCGTCGACGTGGAGTAGCAGGAGGCTAAGTCAGAGCATGGCTGGCCTATGGACCCTGGGGGTGAGCTGGGTGCCCCACAGAGGTAGCTCAGAAACAAAATGGAAGAACTGGAAGGATTCTGGAGCTGAGTGCAGATGTGAAGGGGGCTTGGGAGCCTTGTAGTGAAGAATTATTTGGGACAAGGAGCAGGTCTGGGGTCACTGTGGTAGGGAGCATAGTGCCAAAGACATGACTCTAGAGGAAACTGGGTATTCACTTTGCCCCCATTCATAGCAAAATAGATTTACTTCAACCAGTACTAGGAATCAGTTCCTACTTATCCTAGGAGCTTCCACTGTTGCCTTTACTATCATTATTTTAATTCTAGATGTATTTCTAATGGCTTCATTTGCTTGCTGTTATAAAAATCAGAAGCAATGCTCATGATAAGGCAAGGCAGTAACTTTTCCCCTTCATTTTGGCCTACCCCCTTTCTTTTGATCAGCTACCTTGATCTAGTCCCATCCTGTCAGTGTCATGGTGGCACTGACTTTCTCCATTGTGTAAACGCCATTTACTCTGTACCCACAGTTTAACTGCTTTATGTTTACTGTTGCTAATCCACCAAAGACCTTAAAATCCTCTAAAAATTGCCCCTTGGCAATGTGAAAATCTCCCTCATCCAATTCATTTTCCAAGAGAGAATTTCCAAGAGATAAATCCAGGCCTATTTTATATTGTTTTTGTTTTTGCATTGCCTAGTTATGAAAAGTTGCGTGACAACAGTTCAAAACGGTGACTAACTACCAGCATAGTGGAACTTGCTTTTTTTGCCTTTTAGGAATGACTCGTGCCTTTTTTCCAGAACAGACGTACCTTTTGGTAAAACAATTCAAAAGAGATGCAGAAAAATATGCACGCAGTTAAGAGAAATAAAATGCTTGAACTGTGTCTCCCTTTTATTGTGGACTGTAGTTTCAAGCAGTCGCTGCCCTTTGCCAAACACATATCTTGAAAAGGAGAGTTTTGAGTCAAGTCTAACCAACCCAGCAGTAGGGTGAAATATGTCATTGCCTCCCTTGTCTCCTCAGGGAAGCATCCATGGGATAAGCAGGATGTGCTTGGAAACAGTGATGGCCACTGCTCCATACCCTCCATGCCTTTTTGCAAAATGTTTTTTAGCTCATCCAGTCTGACCAGAGCAGAAGGGAACAGAGCTAAGAACTAGCTTTGTTTCCTCCCGCCAGGGAGGCTTCCCACTCCTCAAGCATCTCTGCTCCTTCCTCGTTTGAGTTTGTCTGTCTACCCTCTTTTCCTCCTCTGACACTGTGATCATCTTGCATGTAGGCAACATCTTCATCACTGTATTTCACCAGCAAAATATTGCTTTTTGTGCCATTATAAATTAGAGCACTCCCAGGCTCCGCGCTTGAGGAGCTGTGCCATTGTCCACCTGCCAGCCTGGTCTAGGTTCAGGAACTTGTTGTCCACCGGCCAGTTCCTCCTCACCTCACATTTCTTGTAGCTTGCATAGTTTCTGTTTATTCTAATACTTACCCATATTGTGTGTGTTGGGTGGTTTAGTGGAGTCTAGGTAAATAACATTGCCTTTGGCCAGTAAAATCCTTTTATCAAAAGCAGATATTGGCTAAGTTGAATGCATCTATTTCATAAAGATATGGGCTTGTATGCTCTTCCTCTGTGTTTGTTCCTCCCTTAAATTTTAACTTTATGCTTTTTATGCTACATAGACCAGATAAAGGGACCCATATTTGTGAGTATTACTTACAGTCCTTTGATTAGAGACAGACTGAACTAGAATTATTTGTTAGAAACACTTGCTGTCAGACTTACCATTTAATTTGCCAGCTCTTTCATTATTCTGTGATTCTTAGATACAGATCATCTGTTCTTATGATTCAAACACATGAAAAGTCTTCAAATGTTTTTCCATTAATATTCATCCCCATTTTCTAAGTCTGATTAGCTATCCTATCTTAGCCCCTCTGTTCATTGTCCTGTTGTACTGCAAATTGAGATGAAGGATTAAATTTGTTTTGGGACTATACCCAGATCATCTTTAACTTGGATGTCACTCTTTCTCTGCATAATAACTCCTTTCTCTCTTTCTTCTTGTCTTGCTGGGCTGGCTTACTAGCCCTTAAGTACTTGGGGGAGTTTCATTTGCAAAGTTAACATTGTTTTGGAGCAGTTCTTATTCAATGCATTCAAAAATTTTCCATCTCTTTTTCACCAGTTTTGGGTAACATTTCATCAAATTCAGCATTGATAAAATTTCACTCACCTATTTGAATCTTCCTGAAGCAGATAAAACATGCAGTTGTAACACCTTGCACAGCCCTGGAGAGGGCTTTGCTCTCTGGCCCCATGATGAGCCTCCAGGAACCAGGAGAGAGAAGGAGAAGGACTGTGAAGGAGCAAACAGGTGCCACTTAATGCCTTGGAGGGTCTGTGACCACCTGGGAGAGGAGGCTGAGCAGGACTGAGTGACAGCAGTGCTCAGACTCAGTGAGTCAGGAGCAGAGATTCTTGCATCTACCCATATTTGTCTTGTCTTTGCATCTTCTTAAAAAGTTAAAGCATTTGTAGCCTAGAAGCCATCCTCAAACTGGGGTGGCATTCACCTCCTGAAGAAAGAACCAGGGTACACCAGCTGGGAAATGCTGCTCTTGACAACACTGATGAGGGGATGAAGGCGAGGCCTGGCTCTGCAGTGTCCAGCCGTGGCTTGTCATCTGGCTTACTGAAGTCGTGTCCCTCTCATGTCAGTGACAGCTTCACTTTTGCTCTGGTTTGTTTTGTTTTGATGAGTTTGGTTGCTGGGATGTAGCACAACTGGGCGACTGTCCCACTCAGAGATAATGTGGGAAAGCAGCCATAGTTTTCACTCCCTGTGAGGACTCCAGGGACGTCTGTTGTGGCTGGATGGGGTCATCTCTACCAGGAACAGGAAGGTACTTCATGCAACGAGGCCTTTCACTCAAAGGACAACAGAGTTCTTAGTTCCTGTAAAATACAGATAGGAGCCATAAATGCAGCAATATTGGTAAATGGATCTTACAGAATTTGGCTGTTCCTAGGTTGTTTTTGTTGGGGTATTTCTACATGTCTCTGGCAGGCAGCTGTCAACTGCATCTTACTTGCGCTCGGCAGCAACCAAATATTGCCTAAGTGTGGCTGCCTTCTCTGCTTGGTTTTGGTGGATGTTTTTCCATGTAAACCATACTCATGTGGTTTCCAGTCAATTCAAACCAGGGGCAGAGTGAGCTCATACCTGCCTGCGAAAAACCATGTGTGCCTGCATACCCATGGAGTCCACTAAGTCAACAGAAAGACTGATTGAGTTGATTTGTGGGAATCTGCCTTTACATTCCAGTTCCCATAAAGCACTGCTGGGCTCAGAGCACATCTGCCTGTTTACCTGTGGGGTCCAGCCTTACATAAGGAGTTGCCTTACATGCAGGATTGCTTTTATGCAGGGACAGCACGCCGTAGCGTCAGGTCTGGTTTCAGGAGAGACACAAAACACCAGCTGGAGACTGAAAAGGTCTCAAACATTTGGCTTAGTGTCCAGAGTCCTAACAGACTCCATGTTTGTCATTACCTGTGGGGAAGGAGTGGAAGATGATTAGTGAGAGGCTATTCTGCTCTCATCTGCCCAGAGACTGACAGCTTTTGGTTTTGTTGCTGCCACAGATGCCTGGCCATGCAGTAATCACTCCTGCTGCTCCACGCCCTCCTCTTGTTGCAGTGCCAGGCTGTGCCAGGGCTGCAGGGCCTGGGGTATGAAAACTTGTGTGTTTGCCTTTGGGCAGTTGCTGTGAGCTTGCACTGCAGGTATGTGCCTAACTGGCGCCCACACATCCATCCTGCTCACAGCAGGGTCAGGGACGCAGGCAGGCACCAGCAGCAGGTGCTGGAAAAGGCAAAAGTGAGAAATGGGATGTCAGGGGGACGCAGTTGGCCACTGCTGTTGGAGTTGCTGATCAGGCACGGCCAGGTCCTTCCTCTCAGCTTGGGCAGAGTGGGTGCTGAAGCAGTGGGGTGGTCTGTGTCCCAGCACGATAGATTCTCTGGCTCCCACTCCTGTGTTTAGGAAATGTATGACAAGTTTATCACCACTTACCTTTTGGATATCAAAGGGAGAAAGGGGAAATGTGTATGTGATCGAGGAAAGGGCAAAGACACTTGGTGTAAGCCAGAAAACAGATGCCAAAAATGCTTTCATTCCTATCTTTTCAGCAGCTACTGACACTAGGAAACCTTTCCATATTATCTGTGGAGGAAAAAGTTAAGGAAGCGCCTGCCAGAGATACTGTATAACAGTGTGTGCAAGGACAGTGAGTTGCATTCCAAAGAGCAAAACTCCAGAGCATTCTGAACTGACCTTTTGTTCCATTCTGACCCCTGCCTGCCCACTGACAAAAAGCCAGGCAAAGCAGGCAATTTAGACTTTACCCATCTAGCACTGAGGAGCAGAGATTAGCTGCTGGGGAGGTGCTGGGTGACTGGGGGGGACACAGAAATGTCTGGGTCAGGACTGGCAGAGAATTGGAGCAGAATGAGTTGTTTATTGTGTCCCAATTCAACCCAGGGGAGATTTTCCTCGTGGCAAGATAATGTCTGGGTGGCAATCCGAGGCTGGGTGAGGAGGAGGCTGGCAGTGACCAGAGCAGCCCAAAGGCCCCATGTACCCCAGGTTCTTTTGGGGAAGATGTGTGGGCAGAAGCCTTCTTTGTAAGGCACCATCTGGGCACCTGGGAGTGGGCTCCAAAACACCACCATCCTCTGGAGAGGAAAACTGGTTTCCAATGCCAAGAGCTGATATGGCTCCGAGTGCTTCAAAGCCATGGGAAGCGCTGGTACTGCTGTGTCCCCATGAAGGAAGGATAACATCATGCTCTCATTCCTGAGGGTGGGCAGTGAAACACCATGTCAAAGGTGTGCTGAAATTCACCTTTTTATAAAGTGGGCTATTCACAAACTGGTGTATTTAACAGAAGTGTGATAGAGTATTTCCATGTGGAACTGCAGGCTGGTGGCTGGTGATTTGCTATTACAAATTAAATACTAGCAGCTACTCAGATAAGATAAACTACACAGAAATGGACAGCAGCAACTCGGAAAGGGGAAAGAAAAAGAGAGAGTGAAAGCACAGGAAAAGAAAAGTAAGAAAAAACCAAAACCATTTAAAATTTGCCAGATGTGATTAACACTGCAAACAATTTTTTAAAAACTGGAAAGGTTCCTTTTCAATATAGGTGGGACTAAAATACATATGACTGAGTTCCTGTTACTGATTTCTGTTCCATTCTCCTTATTGGTGAAAGATTTCTTTGGGAGCAAAAGGGTATTTCTATCTTGTTCCTTTGTTTTTCTGCAGCACTATCGCTGTGTGCACGGTTGGTTTCCACGATGCTGTCAGGCACTTGGGCTCTCATCCAACAAATACTTAGGCACACGTGTGACATCCCAGCCAGTGTAAGGTTATCCATGTGCTTAGATGACTTTGGGTCAGGATCTTTATATCTCTGAGGCTCAGATGTGACTTCCACGCAGTAAGGAGGAGACGCAGAAGAGCCAGACAATTAGAAAATGTTTTTCTGAGACCACAGAGATCCTGGCAAGAGGGCTCAGGAGGTAATTCGCTACCTGAAATACCATTTCGGTCTGGATGAAAAATTGGCAAATCAATTATTCTCCAGAAAGTGCTGCTTTCAGGCATTGCAAACAATCAGGAGATTCAGTCCAAATGAGCTAGGTTAGGTTAGACCATACAAATATCAGAGAGGAGAGGGGTGGTCTGTGCTTCCCAGCCAAACAGGCCTCAAGGATGAGGGAGGGTGACCACCAGCTGGACAAGCAATGGTGGCCCCTCCTGCCCACACAGGTCTTTGCTGAAGTCCCAGTGCAGATGAAGACCTATGTTTCCAAATATCCTTGGCTTGTTTTAAAATGCCCTAAATGCTTTCTTTGATCCAAAGTGCATTTTTTCCCCTGCATGTTGCCACGTAATCAATTCTCGTTTGATCCAAATTACTTTTCCTTGTTTTCTTTCAGTTTGGCCCCTAGATAAGGACACACAATTCAAGTGCATCAATTAATGGAAAGCATCCACATTCAGCAGCAAAATCAGTCTTCTGGCTGGTCCCTTAGGAGGCACTGATTGTGATTTCTAGATGATGGGAATTTTTTTCCAGCTAAGAATATTTCATTTTTTATCTAGTATCTTAAGTTTTTGAGCTGCTTTCCTGTGAGATGGGATTCCTACAAGGGTGTTTCCAATCCTGCACAATTGCTACTGCTCAGAGCCTAAATGATTGTTATGGTAGCCAACCTCAACTCCTCTCACTCTCCTGGCTGTGGTTTAGGGAAGAGCAGAGGTTTGAGGTTCTTCACAACAGGAGGAAGGGGATGAGGCCACCCTCTCGGGGGAGAGGTTTGTCACTGCAGGCTCCAGTGGTGCTATGACATCTGATCTCTGGGCCAGGGAATGGGTCCTGGCTCCTTTTAGCTGCTGGAGTGGACGTTGTCCTGGAAGATGTGCAAGGTGGCAGAAAGTGAGTTTTATCTTACTCATGTTTCAGGACGCTTTTCCCATCTAAAATGAAGGTGAGGGAGTTTCCCAGAGGGAAGCTGAGGGCATTGCAAGGGCAGTCCAGGAGAATGAGTAGAGAAAGGAGAGGATGTGGAGACACTGGCATCGGGGAGGAGATGCAGGAGGGATGCACAAGCCCCAAAAGTGATCAGTTCCTATGAGGAAACAGGTGCAAGCAAAACTTTTAAAAGATCCTGTGAGAAGCTGCTGCCTATCTCAGCAGTAAAAACAATCACTGCAATACTGCCTAAGGATAGATGATGGCCTTATTTAGGCTCAAATGTCAGAAAAGTTGTTGCAGACCAAGTGATCCTTTCTACAAAATATGCCACAAAAAGGCAAATCACGCTGCAAGAGCTTTTCCCACCCCTCAGCAGCAGCCATCAGGGGCCTTTGTTGGGACCAGGTCCACACTGCTGATGCTTACACCCTCCCAGAGTCTCCCTTCAGTCTGGGGGCTCTTCTCACCATTAGGAAGGATGCTGGGGGCATCCCCAAAGCCACTGGTGATGTACAGGAAACAAAAATTACTACTTTGGAAAGCAGAATCTTTCACCCTCCCTGGGAGCAAGAATAGTGGCAGTAAAGAGTCATGACAGATACATGGAGAGTGTAGGATCTTCTTACAGTGCTGCATTCCTGGGAAACCATCTTCCACATGATTTGACTCAAACAATAACTCTTTCACTGGGCCATCATCAGTGAACAGGGTGGGCTGAACCACTTTCTCTTCTTGTTTTTTTTCAAAACCCCCTGTGCTAGTAGTGCCATGTCAGCTGTATCAAAACTAAAATGTCTTTTCCTGTGGGTTTTTTTCCATGTTGTTTTTCTACAAGAGCAAAAGTCAACATGAGAAGTCTGCTGAGCCCTGTTTCTGTCTCTTTTTTATCTATGTAACCAATGCCAATGGAAACATTAGCCACTCTTTCAAGCAGCAAGCTGCAGAGGCCAGCAAAACACATGTGGTTTGTTCTTTATATTTATTACATCAAAATCATACCTACTTGCCTTTTTTCTTCCTTTTATTTTTAAAAACAGTAAAAAAGCAGTCAGTGTTTGAGGGAAGATTCCAAGATGAAACACTTTCTAAGTGTTGTTTTGATACGAGGAAAGCCAAGAGTAGATTCTCAGCTGCTTGCATGGATGTGGCTCCTTCCTGAGAGCAGGGATTGACGCCAGGGAAGATCTGGTCTTGTGGGTTCAAAGATCAGCCCATATAGAGTTTCTGCTCCCTGCGTGTCTTCCATTTTATGGGCAAACAAATGTTATCTATTGTTAGCTCTGCAGAGCCAAAAGAAGTGCAGGAGGAAAAGCTGGATGGTGCCCTACCTGGTAGAACTGCATTTGTGAGTAAGTTATTACATAGGTTGATACATGTGACGATACGTGTGTGTGCTAGGTTTAGGTATCAGAGATGTGTGTATTATGAGAGACATGATGCACTTTGCTGCAGTCAGTGAAGTTCTGGCAGACTGTCCATCATCTGAGGATGAAGGAGACAACCCATGTTCCCTAGTACTGCTCTCTGTGGGCCCCAGACTCAGAGGGGTGGGAGTGACGGAGGTGGTCCCAAATGCATGACAGAAACCTTTCCCCAAATGCATGACAGAAACCTTTCCCCATGAGGCATCATGTCCTTGCAGCAGGAAGAGGAGTGCCTTTGTATTGTGGTCCCAGATGGATGCAATGCATTTTTTTTCTCAGCAGGCTTCAGATTTTAAATTGTAGAACATTAAGGGTAGGAAGGAACCCCAAAGATCATCCAGTCTGACTCATGTTCAACTTGCCGTTGACCAGGATTCCCAGGTCCCATTCAACAGTGCTGCTTTTCAACATCTCATTCGCCAGTCTGTGGTTACATCCAAGGCTTGCCCCATCCAGGTGCAGAATCCTGCGCTTTCCCTTGCTGCACTTCAAATAGTTGGTGATTGTTCAATCCCCTAATTTCTCCTCTAATTTGCACCTTTTGATGCAGCCCAGGATTCAGTTGGCTTTCTGGGCTGCTGGCTAAAACTAAACTTTCTAAACTAAACTAAACTAAACTAAACTAAACTAAAAAAAATCTTTAAAAAAACCCTAAGCTTTCTAAACTAAACTACTCTCAACTAAGCTTCCTAGACTGCCGGCTCATGTTGAGTTCTTCATCAGCCATCACTCACAAGTCCTTCTCTGCATAAAATACCTGGTTAGTATTTTTCCTGTCAGTGCCCACGTCTCATTGCTTTGAGCTCACTTGGTTGATTGAAACTACAGAGGAAGCTGGTTTTATGTTGGGGGTTTTATCATGGAAAAGTTAAGCTAATTCAGGGAATATAGGTTTTTCTGCCACTTCTAGCAGGTTACTTCAGCTCTCTGAGGGACAGATGCTGTTGCTTTCATTTCTGCATCTGTCTGCATGGTGTAAGGTCTCTCTTGACCCTAGTCCTGGAAAGCTTTGGCAGTTACAGCGAGTGCTGCGGAGAAGTAGGGAATTTTCTGAATTTCAGTCAGAAATTCAGATAATCTCCCTGTGGAGGAGCCACATCACTGGGGAGGTGCAGGAGAACCTCTGCCAAGCCTTGGGAACTGGGAACATCCAACTCTACATTGCCATTATCATATGTTCTTCAGAGCATTGGTCTTTTTTTTCCACTTAGCATCTTTCAACTGGCTGAAAATTATAACCCTCTCAACATATAATTAGTACCCCCTTGTAAACACTGTGCATGGTTTAAGAACTCCTCTAAGCTCTTGTACTATAGCAGAAATATGCTGTAAAGGTGAGTGAAAGGGCTATTTTTATGCTGGAGGACAAAGGTGCTCTGCATACCCATGTGTCTGCAGGTGTGGAGGGCCAGACTTACACAGGAGCAGAGCAGATATAGGTCCTTGAGGGTCTGTGAGAGTTGGGATTGTTCAGCCTGGAGAAGAGAGGGATCTGGGGAGACAGTAGAGCAGCCTTACAGTAACCAAAGGCCAAGAAACATGGAGAGGGACTTTTTACAAGGGCATGTAGTGACAGGACAAGGGGTAGTGGCTTTAAACTTAAAGAGGGCAGGCTGAGATTAGACATTAGGAAGAAATTATTCTCTGTGAGGGTGGTGAGACATTGAAACAGGTTGCCCAGAGAAGTTGTGGGTGTCCCATTCCTGGAAGTGTTCAAGGCCAGGTTGGATGGGGCTTTGGGCAACCTGGTCTAGTGAAAGGTGTCCCTGCCCATGGCAGAGGGATTGAAAGTAGATGACCTTTAAGGTCCCTTCCAACCTGAACCATTCTATGATTCTGTGATCCTGCCTGGCTATCTCTGCCAGATCTTTAGGGAATCAGCAAAATGGTTTTTTGAATGTTTTGTGACCATCAAAATGCATGTGTTGCATTGTCCCCTTTTGTGAAAAGGCTTCTATAAGAATTAAAAACCATTAAAATCTCTCTCAGGTGCACACATATTTGTCAGACCAATAGAAATGAATGCACTACACAGTGTTGAGAAATATCTTTTTAAACTGCAAACCCCAACTTTATGTAGTATTGTACAAACATTGCCATTAAGTGAAAGAATACATCTGTATGTTATGATACAATTTTATTGGTGGGTGTTGACATGAAGTTTCAGCCTTCTATATTGGATTAATATGTGGGATTATGTGCAACACATGTAGTAATCAGTGGCGTTTTTAAAATTCATCACATTATTCTTGTTCTGTTAAACAGTCACAGGTTTCCTAGCTAATTGTGAATATCTTCTTTTTAAGGCAAGAATTTTAGAGAGTGGGGGCTGCCTTATTCTACTGTAATAACTCTTTGAGCCCTCTTCACTGCTTTGCACTGAGGCCCAGGGGCCAGCTCAGGACCTCAGAGGTCTTTGCCCCCTAACACCAACTGCCCAAGAAAGCCCCAGTGCAGCGCCGGTGCTGGAGACGTTGTTGATAACCTGTGCTGGAGATGCACTACTCACTAAATGCTGCCTAAACCAGCATTGGCTGTTGTTGATCACAGGCTCACAGAATGATTAGAAGGGACCACTGAAGGTCATCTAGTTCAATTTCCCTGCTCAAGCAGGGTTCCCCAGAGCACATCACTCAGGACTGTGTCCAAAAGGCTTTTGAATATCTCCAGCAAAGGAGACTCCACAATCTCTCTGGGCAGCCTGTTGCAGTGCTCTGTCACCCTCAGAGTAAAGAAGCTTTTCCTCATGTTCAGGTGGAACTTCCTGTGCATTGGTTTCTATCCATTGCCTCTTGTCCTGTCACTTGGCACCACTGGGAAGAGCCTGGCTCCATCCTCTTGACAGCCTCCCTTCAGATACTNGAAAATTATAACCCTCTCAACATATAATTAGTACCCCCTTGTAAACACTGTGCATGGTTTAAGAACTCCTCTAAGCTCTTGTACTATAGCAGAAATATGCTGTAAAGGTGAGTGAAAGGGCTATTTTTATGCTGGAGGACAAAGGTGCTCTGCATACCCATGTGTCTGCAGGTGTGGAGGGCCAGACTTACACAGGAGCAGAGCAGATATAGGTCCTTGAGGGTCTGTGAGAGTTGGGATTGTTCAGCCTGGAGAAGAGAGGGATCTGGGGAGACAGT
The DNA here is from genome assembly GCA_013399195.1 of Dicrurus megarhynchus. Taxonomy (NCBI): domain Eukaryota; kingdom Metazoa; phylum Chordata; class Aves; order Passeriformes; family Dicruridae; genus Dicrurus; species Dicrurus megarhynchus. Next base: position 408,502 of record VXAD01012225.1, on the reverse strand, counting down.
AGAGCAGCCTTACAGTAACCAAAGGCCAAGAAACATGGAGAGGGACTTTTTACAAGGGCATGTAGTGACAGGACAAGGGGTAGTGGCTTTAAACTTAAAGAGGGCAGGCTGAGATTAGACATTAGGAAGAAATTATTCTCTGTGAGGGTGGTGAGACATTGAAACAGGTTGCCCAGAGAAGTTGTGGGTGTCCCATTCCTGGAAGTGTTCAAGGCCAGGTTGGATGGGGCTTTGGGCAACCTGGTCTAGTGAAAGGTGTCCCTGCCCATGGCAGAGGGATTGAAAGTAGATGACCTTTAAGGTCCCTTCCAACCTGAACCATTCTATGATTCTGTGATCCTGCCTGGCTATCTCTGCCAGATCTTTAGGGAATCAGCAAAATGGTTTTTTGAATGTTTTGTGACCATCAAAATGCATGTGTTGCATTGTCCCCTTTTGTGAAAAGGCTTCTATAAGAATTAAAAACCATTAAAATCTCTCTCAGGTGCACACATATTTGTCAGACCAATAGAAATGAATGCACTACACAATGTTGAGAAATATCTTTTTAAACTGCAAACCCCAACTTTATGTAGTATTGTACAAACATTGCCATTAAGTGAAAGAATACATCTGTATGTTATGATAAAATTTTATTGGTGGGTGTTGACATGAAGTTTCAGCCTTCTATATTGGATTAATATGTGGGATTATGTGCAACACATGTAGTAATCAGTGGCGTTTTTAAAATTCATCACATTATTCTTGTTCTGTTAAACAGTCACAGGTTTCCTAGCTAATTGTGAATATCTTCTTTTTAAGGCAAGAATTTTAGAGAGTGGGGGCTGCCTTATTCTACTGTAATAACTCTTTGAGCCCTCTTCACTGCTTTGCACTGAGGCCCAGGGGCCAGCTCAGGACCTCAGAGGTCTTTGCCCCCTAACACCAACTGCCCAAGAAAGCCCCAGTGCAGCGCCGGTGCTGGAGACGTTGTTGATAACCTGTGCTGGAGATGCACTACTCACTAAATGCTGCCTAAACCAGCATTGGCTGTTGTTGATCACAGGCTCACAGAATGATTAGAAGGGACCACTGAAGGTCATCTAGTTCAATTTCCCTGCTCAAGCAGGGTTCCCCAGAGCACATCACTCAGGACTGTGTCCAAAAGGCTTTTGAATATCTCCAGCAAAGGAGACTCCACAATCTCTCTGGGCAGCCTGTTGCAGTGCTCTGTCACCCTCAGAGTAAAGAAGCTTTTCCTCATGTTCAGGTGGAACTTCCTGTGCATTGGTTTCTATCCATTGCCTCTTGTCCTGTCACTTGGCACCACTGGGAAGAGCCTGGCTCCATCCTCTTGACAGCCTCCCTTCAGATACTGACAGACAGCGATAAGGTCCTCTCTCAGTCTCTCCTTCTCCAGGCTAAGCAGGCCCAGCTTCCTCAGCCTTTCCTCCTAACTGAGGTGTTCCAGTCAGCTAATCATCTTTGTATCCCTTCACTGGACCCACTCCAGGAACTCCGTGTCTCTCTTGCACTGAGGAGCCCAGAATCAGACAGACAACTCCAGATGTGGCCCCACTAGAGCTGAGTAGAGGGGCAGGATCACCTCACTTGACCTACTGGCCACACTCTTCCTATCACCCCAGGATACCTTTGGCTTTCTTGGCCACAAGGGCACACTGCTGGCTCATGGACACTTTGTTGTCTACCAGGACCTCCAGATCCTTCTCTGCAGAGCTGCTTCCCAGCAGGTTGGCCCCCATCCTGTACTGGTGCATGGGGTTATTCCTCCCCAGGTGCAGGACCTGCATTTGCCTTTGTTGAGTTTCAGATGATTCTTCTCTGCCCATCTCTCCAGCCTGTCGAGGTCCTTCTGAAGGGCTGCACAGCTCTCTGGGATATTGGCTGCTCCTCCCAGCTTTGTGCCATCAGTGAACTTGCTGAGGAGGCAACTGCCCCTTCATCCAAGTCATTGATGGATAAATCAGACAATACTGGACCCTTCCAGTATCCACCCTTGGGGAACACCATGAGCTACAGGCCTCCAACTAGACCCTGTGCCACTGACCACAACCTTCTGAGAAACGCTGTTCAGACAGTTCTCTTTTCACCTCACTGTCCACTCATCCAGACCTGATGTTCAGCTAAATATCCCAAACACCTGCTGCTCTCACAAGTGGGAGAGATGCAGAGGACTCAGCGGTCCTCCCACTGCCCACTAGTTCCATGTCTCTTCCATTCTCCTTCTGCCTTGGATGGGGGGAAGGCCTCCCCAGAACCCCTTTATACCCCATCTCAGGTTATTTTTTAATTTCTAGTCTTTTCTCTTTCATCTCTTGCAAAGGAGCGAAAAGCCAACTTTGGCTGGGGATGCCTCAGTGCTGGTATTTGCAGATCCCACGTGGCTTTACGTGTGCTTCCTTGTTCACCAGAGCCACCTATTGAGGTCAGTTCCTCCACAGGAATATTCCTACTTCATATCCTGGACACTGGTCAGTAGCCATCGCTGACTCAGATGAGCTCAGAAGTATTTTCTTGTTGCTGACACTTTGTCTTTCCTCCCGGCACCTCGCAGGTGAAAGTCTTTCCCTTTTCCAGCAGCTTCTGTGTCCTACTCCCGGCGTATGCATGTGTTGTGGGGCTCTGGTAAGGTGGAGAGAGAGAAAAACCGGAAATTTGGAGGAAGGAGTGGATTTTAGCTAAAGTTACAAGGAAATTGGAGACACTGGTGTTGTGTCTCTTCCTGCAGGATAAGGCTGCACAGGTGAGTCGGAATCAGATGGAGACAGGCACTGCTTTGTCCCCCTTCCTGTGATGTTTTGCTGGGAGCAGCTGGAGAAGTATCATGTGCAGGCTAGCACAGGGACCAGATACCAAGGCTAAGGGACGGGAGGCCGAGCTGGCCAGGCAGCTCTGGGGGCCAGCCCGCAGCCCGTCATCACCACAGCACGGACCACTGCGGCCTCGCCCCGAATCTGGGCAGAATGTGGGTGACCAAGCATGCGTCTCTGTGGCTATGAATAAAACTTCAGCTGTGTGTCATTTAGAAAGACCCTAATTTTAGCTAGCCAGCACGTCACTGAGGTGTCCCAGCACCCTCGGAGGGCAGCTCTTGCGCCCCTTTGCTTGGGCAAACCAGGTGTATAATGTCTTTTTTTTCTGCCGGAGGTTGGGGATGCAGGAGGAAGAGGAAGATGAGACGCGTTTTCTTACAGGGACAGGGTTAAGAGAGAGCCGGCGATGGGACCGGCCCCCGGCGCAGCCAGCTCCAGCAAGCCCGCGGTGTTTGGGTTGTCCGGGCGCCCGTGATGGCTCCAATGTGCGCGCAGTGTGACAGATGACCTATTGAAATAATTTCGGAGCAGTGCTGGCGTTGCCAGGACAACCAGTGCTCCCTGGGCCGGCGCCGGGCCATGTGACGGCCGCCTTGACGTCAGCCGGAGGCTGAGCCTGCGGTCCCGGCCGCGCAGTCAAAGCCGTGTGAGAACCCGGTGGATGCTGGAGTCATCCCCGCCGCCGCCGCTGCTGAACCTCAGGGGCTGCCAGAGCATGGACTATTAAAAACTTGCATTTCTGCAGTGTGAGGTAACCATTTGCTTTATGTTCTCATCAGGTTTGGATTATTTTCCTTAAAAAAAAAAATAGAATAGAAAGCGGCTTGTATTAGTGACTGATTTTTTTTTTCACTTGTTTGTTTTGGCTGGAAGTTTGCCTTGATGAACCAAGCCCAGCACTATCAGATAAATGCAAAGCAGCTTCCAGTTACTAATTCTGCGTGCAGACGGCAAAACGGAGTTAAATATAGATTAATGATCCGTGAAAGGAGAATAAAATGATAGCGTTCTCATTTGACACTTTAGGAATATAAATGAACGTGAGTAATCCTAGGCTAATGCATTCGGGAGTTAAAAGAAATGATGTTTCGGCTTTGTGTTTTTATACCTCTGTTGGAATTTGTAGTTCCTTAATGCTACCCGGTTCAGGCGGGTTTGTACCCAGTGTGTCCAGTGAGGGGGGAGCCAGCAGTCAATGCAGCCAGGAGCAGCTTAAAATCCAACTCTCAAAGTTGGAGCATTTAAATCATCTTTGTTCACGCGGAGTCGCTGCACCCTGCGCGCTCCCCGGGCTTTCTGCCCCTCTCCTGGGGCACGCGGCACTCTTGACTGTATAGTGTTTACAGAGGAAAGAATCAAAACCTTCCCGAAAAATTATCTGAAATATGCCAAGAGAGCAGCATTGCTGTAACACAGGCTTTTACCCTTTTTCTCACAGGCACACACACAGGGCTTGGTTTTTTCTCTTTTTTTTTTTTTTTTTTTTTTTTTTTCTGCTGTGCATTGAGAGCAGTTAGAATAGCTAAAAAAAGAACTGCAGCATGAGCAGCATGATTTTTCAATCACCAGTGATTGAAAAATGAAATGCTATTTGGGTCTTTTTGTAGAAACAAGAGGGAGTTTTGAGTCTGTTTCTATACTGCACTTACTCCGAGGTGGCTGTTGTGGGGAAGGAGATCCCAGAGCTCCTGAAGTTTAGTGCCACAGGCTGAGTTTGTTTGTGTGGGAACATACAGATTTGTTTTAAGAACAAATTACAGCTGAAGCATCGTGTGCGTTGTTTCCTGGAAAGTATGTTAGATCTTTCTTATCTTCTCTATTTATATATTCCTGTTCCCTTCCTCCCAAAGTTCAAAGGGTTTATCAATAATGGTAATGGTTCTCTAAAGCAGCTGGTCTAAAATGATGTGGGGCTGCAAAACAATTTAAGACACAGAGCAGTAAAAGATTTTTAAAAAGATATAAAAATTATCCTAATATTGTCAAATGCAGCATAAGTAATTGTTTCAGAAAGAGGGCCATGACAGACATTAAAACTGAAGGCACTTCTCTAAGGAAGTTATGGCTTAATGCTCTGGATTTCACTGCATTTGGTGTTCTAAGCAGAGAACAAGGATAAATGCAGCTGAAACATCTAAACCATTTCACTTGGTGTTATCTCATCAGTTCTTTCCACTTCAACTCTTGTGCCTAAAACATCATTGTTGGGGGGGCCGAAGTATTTCAAATTGTCTTTATTAAATTCTTCACCTGATGCTACTGCAGCAGTGCATGAGGAATCTCGCCTGGCTCCTCACAGGTGAGTTTGACCAAGGTTTACGGGAGCCTCGCAGCGCTGGTGAAGGTGTTGGCACTCCGTGAGCAGGCTTCCCATGGGGAGTCAGGGGGCTCTCGGCGTCCTTGCCCGGGTGACCCGCCCGGGCAGGGCTGGGCACGGCTGCTCTCCAGCTGCTGTGGGGAGCTGTGTTTCAGCCTGTGGCAGTCCATCCCCCTCCATCTGCATGTGAGTTCCCCAGACTGTGGAGGTGGGGTAGGAGGGGAGGACAGGGGGAGGTGGTTGATACAACCCACCGCCCTCTGAGGTCTGCTTGTTCACCAGCTTATACTGCTGGGGTAAGTCTGCAGGGTGACCAAGGCATGGAGTATGGGGACAGATTTGAGCTGAGTGGCACCTGCTGTTCAAGAGAAGTCGTTCACCCTCGTGTCTGCAGGATTTGACTCCATGTGTAGCTGCCATCACCTCCCAGGTTTGACTTGAGTGATGATGCTCAGTGTGGGCTGAGGCTTATGTTATTCATTTAGGCTTGAATACAGTGTCCTGTAGCATTTGATGCCTTGAAAACACCTGTAAGGGGAAAAATAATTGATGCAACTTTTGCTCAAGAGCTATTCGTTAGAAGTACTTTAAAAATAGGTTCCTCATCTCCAGATGGCATGGACATATCTTTCTTTAGTGATACTGAGGAAGTCTTGAAAAGGCTCTAACTTGACCTTAGAGAAGAGGATGATAAACTGCTTCACATTTTAGCAGAAGGTCCTGGACCTGCTGTGGCAAGAGGCAATGTTATAGGGCAAGCTGGTAAGTGCTGCTGAGGTTGCACAGGGATATGTCCTACTTGGCAGAGTGACAGCTCTGTCCCCTCTCAATGAGTCTTTGGGGGCTTTGGGCATCCCATCACCAGGCTCCACCCAATTTGCCCCAGAGATGGGAATGAGTTGCGGGCAGGCAGCTCACAGGCAGCGCCAGAGTCTGCAACTGGAGAGACAGGTCCCTGCTCAGGAGAGAAGGGAATGGTGTGTGAGGGTCTTCCTGGGGCTATGTGCCTCTGCTTGATGATTTCATGCTCTCATTTTCACCGGTCAGCTCTGTACCAAACCCTTTGGACTAGCAGTCGGGTTTACCTTGGCAGTGTGTGGAGTTGCCAGGCAATGTAATGCTAAGCATCCCCCCGTCTCTGCCCTGCCGTGCTTCCACCCACCATGAGAAAAGAACAGCCTGTAGGTTCCTTCCCACCGCCAAGAGGGGAAGGTGCTGCAGCCCATCCTTCACCTGCCAGCGCCACAACTGTGACACTGCCAGCTTAGTTGGGCTTGGCATCCTCTGACATGAAGAGAAAAAGCATGAGATGCACATGGGCTTGGCAACACTCCACCTTCTTCCAGGGAGTCCAGACTGACCCTCCTACTTCCCATCAGCCTTCATGATGTCAGCCCCTTTGCACACACACGAGGAAGGGATGATGTCTTCCTACAGTCTCCTTGTCCATGGCCAAGGGTGAGCAGTCTGGCAACTCCTGAGGAATTGGAGCACTTCACCTTAGGAAAGACCTTGGCTAAAGTCATGTCTGAGATCTCCTCAAGTCACTTCTCACACAACTGGATACAGCAGGGAAGTCAAAAACAGATGTGAGCTGTTGATGCCTCTAGCCTCATAATAATAACACACTGAAGCCTTTAGTGTGCTCTACCTTGATCTGGTTGAGTTGATGGGCAGTGACAATCTAAATTTAGGCCAGAATCATAATAAAATCTAAAAAGCCCTTGCAATGCAGAACACTACTCCTTGAATTTTTTCAAACAGAACGCAATTTCTGCTGTCTTTTTAAAGGTCCTAGCTCCTGCTTAGGCAATATTCATGGGGGGAATAAAATCCTCTGTACAGCATGGCATTTGCCAGTGGGAACTGATGTTTCAGTATGGAGTTTCAGGATCTTAAATTACTTATTGCAGAAGTTGGTTCCCATTCTGCTAAAAATCATTACATTGTGCTAATTTAATGTCTGCATCAACATTAGGAACAACTGGTTTAAATGATAGCTGAGCTGCAGTAGAGATTTGGCATTTTAGCCAACAGTTGCTTTGCCAATTAAACACAGATGCCATGTGTAGGGTACTCTGAATGCAAAATAAAAGTTGACCTGACTGTTGGTTCCAAGCTAAAGCAACAAAAATCCTAACTCTGGAATGTTTTTGGTAGTCGTATTTTAGAAATAATCTTCTATGGTGAGCCAAAATCTATGCAGACAGTTATAGTCAGATAACAGTTTAAAAAATAGACTATGTTTTGGCTGTAGTTTTGCTGCTGTTAAATTTATCTTCTTAAATAGCAGGGAGTACGAGTTGAGGGTTGAGAAACAGTAATTTTGTAATTATTTTATATGGATTGAATTATTCTGTCATCAAATTTGCATTTCAGACAGCATTACAGTATGAAAATATAATTAGAAACTGTAATTCAGGAATTGCTGAATGTGATATTTCCCAGAGGGAGCACTGTGAAGAAGCTGCCCTTACTACAACTTTAGCAAATGTTGAAATCCTATAGGTGGAAAATGTGAAGGCTGAGTTGTAAAGTTCCTCTCCCTTCTGTGATCTTCACACACTGTCAGCTTTCTGCTGAACTTCATTTTTTCGTAAGATTCGTTTCCACAGAACCATCTAATCGTTACAAGCTGAAGGGCTCAGATCCTGTTCTGCTGAATTTCAGTCTGGCTGTGCTGATAGCTGCTGAATTGCTTTCAGCCACAAAATGACACTGAGATAATGTAAGGATCTGATTTACATGCAGAAAAACCAAGAAGCTTGTCATTTGGTCTGAAATGCTGGTTTCAATTTGCCCAGCACCTGAAATTCCCAGCCACGCCTCCTTTCACAGAAGACAGCTGAGGATGGGTCTTGGTTTATCTCTGTTTATCTTCTTTTGTAGTTCAGTACTGTTTGCACTACGTGTTCACAGTGTTGTGCAAAGTTTTAGCTGTATAAAACTCACTGATGTCAATCCTTGTTTTTTATTCTTGTGACAATCTATGGCTTATCATAGACATGCTAGCTGGAAACAAACATGTCGTGTGTTTTTTAGCCGGGCTTATGCTGATAAATCCCGTGCACCTTTGTTTGAGACATGCACTTCTTAGGAGAGCATCATCCATGGCCAGTTTTTCCCACCACCTTGCTGGGGCATTGGTCAGGTCCCTACGTGAAACCAAGCCTGTGATGCACAAAGCAAAGACAGCATTGGGAGGAGGCAGAAGCTGAATGTGGGGCATGCTCGATGCTTTGATGTCCCCATACTTCTGTCACAGTCCTGCTGAGTGACAGTCACAGTGCTACTCCAGAGGAAATGTCAGGACAGGAAAAGGAGAAGTGTCACCCCAAGGATGGCATGGATAAATGGGCTGGCTGGTGACATGGTTCCTGGTGACGCAGGGACACTGTCACCCCCCGAGTGCTCTGAGGAACAAGAACTATTTTCCTGTGGCTGCCCAGAGCCACCTTCCTGCACCCAGCTGCACCCAGCCCTGTCATTTTGCCTGGGTGCTGGGGAAGATGTCTGTCCCGTCGCTCACATTTTGGGTGATGCACATCCTGACACCCATGTCTGGTATTTGCAATGTGAGCATAGGCAGGAGCTTCAGGGTGTCACTGCAGATGACCATTTCTGTTAGGGAGGGTGAAGTAAGCCAGATTGGCTCTTTAGGGACAACTTGGGGTGCAAGTGATGGTTTTACATGTGGGACATGAGCAGTTCCTGAACATCATGACTGCATTTTTGCACATTTACTTAGAAACTGCAAAGGAGCGGGAGGCAGCATTTCAACCGACTGTGTCTGCACGTGGGAGCTGAAAGGCTTTGAGACAGGTTTAAACCTGCTACATATGTCACAAAGCCTCTTAGCTGTGTACTGAGTCTCATTGTCAAGAGAATGGGGCTTTGGGAGCAGGCCAGAGCCAGGCTGTTCAGCCACAGGGGCACGGTGGACCAGGAGGAGTGGGACAAGGTGGGAAGGAGAGCCCTCGACAGGACTGACCGAGCACATGCTGGCAGGATGTGGCCAGGGCAGGCTGCTGTCATTGTTCCTGCACTGCTGCATCTGCCCATGCAGGGACCTCTGGCAGTGCTGCCTCACGTCCCTGGGCATCTGCAGAACAGGCCAGACAAGACTTTTGTGAAACAGAGCTGTCTGAAGGAGTCGGGAGAGTGAAAAACTCTTCCTATGTTAGCAGTGCTGCTGTGTGATGTAGCTGTGGCTAACAGGGCTGTCTCTCTTCTGGGCACTGGGTTCAAAGTAGGGCTGGAGGAACACTGCACAGTCAACCCTTGTGCAGTACCTGCTCCTGGATGGCAGTAGTTTCATGATTGTTCTACCATTATAAATAGAAGAGATCAGCTTTTGGAGACACCCAACGTTACTTGTAGAGAGGTTTTATTAGACAAGAAGATCAGGTGGTTTATAGGCTATCACCCGAGAGAAGACAAGTTAAAGCTGAAGAAGGTCAAAGTTGGCTTCTTTCCTTACTGAATTCCCTCACTCCTAGAGCAGCCAGATTTCCTGATTATGTCTCACACAATCATTCTGCATCTCCTCCAGGATTGTAAAAACACAATGGATCCAGCACATATGAAGTGTCTAACTTCAGCTGAATAACACTCAAAGAGACTTCATGAAGCAATTCAGCCCTGAGAACCTTTAACTCTAAAGAAAATATTCTGCTCATGTTGTGCGAGCAAATCCAAGCTACCAGGGGAAGGCGAGCACAAAGCTGTTGATTATTTCCACAACTACTGTGTGCTTCCTATCACAACAGTATCCTTGTGTGCAGAATGGCAGCCTGATTGCAGAGTCCTCTTCAGCTTTACCATCTTTGCAAGCCCAGGTCCAATTAGAGCAATTATATCTCAGCAGAAGCACTGTCTGTTGTCCTCTGAACCTGTCTGTCAAGTGTCCTATTCGTTGCTGTTTATCTTGTGTGAGGCTTTTCATGTAAAGTCGTTCTGACCCTACTGAAACCATCCCACCAGAAGGGTAGCCTGCATTTTTATTTCACAGGCTGACGTGGATGAGAAGAGTGCAGAGTTACGGCTGGCCAAGGATACATCTTTCAGTCTAACCATGATCTCTTCTCACTTGAGTATTATTGCTGATTTGATGCAGCGCACAGCTTTCATGTTCAATTATTTCACTTCACCCTTCATTTTCAATTACTTTACTGCTAAAAATTGAGAACGTTATCAGAATTCACAGTTCTTCCTTGCCATGTTGGAGGGTTTCCTTAATCAAAATCCCCAATGTGAATTGCAAGGCATGTATTGTTTGATGGCATATGTTATTAAACCACTTACAGCTTTGAGGTCTGTGTGGATTTTCTGGTCTCTGAGTTACAGAACAGTTGCTGGATAGTGGAAACTTCTACAGAAAGACCTTCTGTGTTTTGCTTTGCCTCTCCTAGCAGGGCCTGATGACATTCCTAACAGTGACTCCTGCAAAGGAAGTCCCCCTTGTCACCACTAAGGTAAAAGCTGAAAAGCAGAACTCTGTGAAAGGCAGAAGTGCTGGGACTTGGGAAGGTCAGGGGCAATGCAAAGAGGAACTCTTCTCTTTCTGAACAAAAACCAGATATTTATTTTCTCATACTGCTCTTGGAAAGGAAAATCCAGGGAGGAGTGTTTACAGTCCTCTTTATGAAACAAAGAGAATTCTTTTCTGACAATCCAGAAAAGAGATTGCTTGTGAGAGAGCAGCCCCTGTCCCTGCTGCTTGCTCCATGGCATCCATGGGAGTTGGCTAACATGCACAGCAGCACTTGGGCAGAATAGGATTGCTTTAGGAACTGAAAACATGAGCTCAGACTTTGGTTGTTCTTCCTCCAGTATCATCAGGGCAGTGGTTCCACCACGTTTGTTTCCTGTTTTGCCTGTCTTCTGCTAGGTTTTAGCCCAGAAGGGCTGCTTTTGTCAGGAGGAACTGCAGAGCCGTCTGCGGTAGCGGTCCAGATGTCAGTTCTGGGATGTGCCTTCCCTTGGCACAGGATGCAGGCAGGAGATGCCATGCCAGCTCTGACCAGGGCTGCAAAGAGACCTGGCCAATTTGGCCACACTAGTGACAAGAATAAGTGAGAGCTGATGAAACAGCAGTATAACATGCTCCACATCAGCTCCATGGGGGTCTTGGTGAATTTGTTAAAGATGAGTTTATACTGCTCAACTGGATCTGCAGCCTTGGCAGACCCAGGTTTTTTTCTTGCAGCGATGGCCTTTTCTCTGAGAACCTGGGGCACGGTTCTCTGCTGCTGTGCAGGGTCAGACCCCTCCACTCACCATGGACACATAATGCTCATGATGCTTCAGTTAGAAAAATACAATTCTTTCAGAGATGACAAAAGGTGACAGAAGCACTAGCAGGGTGACTGCTTGCCTGACTTTTACTCTTTTTGTTAGACACTGGGACCCCTGCCTCAATTCAAAGAATCTGACTGGAAATTGAGGAGTATTTCACTATTAGTTCACCATGTGCCAGTGATTAGTAGGCTGTGGTGTTGTTCCAAGAGCCTTTGGTAAGACACACCTTTCCTGCATGCTGCTCCCACCATGCTTGTGGATGGCACTCCAAGCAGGCTGTTGGGGAGGCAGCTGGGAGAGGAGTTAAAACAAGTCACAGTTACCAGTTTGAGATATTCTCAAAAATAGCAGCTTTTCTTTTGTTTGCTGAATTCCCCATGCTTTTACAATGCTGTTCCCATTATTCATTTCTTTCCCAAAATAACATTTTTAAGTAGAGGAATGACTTGGGTGGGGAGAAGAGGGGATCTGCAGACTGAGTGGGACAGCTGTGTGCTCCTGTGTCTGCAACAAGGGGTATTTCAGGTAATTTTGCTTCCTCAGTGGTGAGCCCAGTAATTCCTTCCTGACAGCCCTTGGTGGTGCTTCCTGGGGCAAGCTTCGGGCTGTGTGCTCCTGCTGTCCACTGTTTTTGTAGCCCAGCTCAAAAGGAAGCATTTCTTGCTGGTGGGTGCTCCTTTGAAGGAGAAGGAAAGGATGCTTTTGGAAAAATAAGCCCAAAGGAGCCTGGCTCCAGGACCAGTAATGCAGGCAGATCCCACTGAGCTGGGATGCAGTTGCAGCCCTCAAAGCAGCTTGTGTGTCCCATCCTTGAGTGCTGGCCTAGGAAAGCAGCTGCTCAGGAGGGGCTCCCTGACAGCTCCCACCAGGGCTGGCCAGGGACCCCGCTCTCTCATCTCTCACAGTCAGGCATGCAGCCAAACACAACGTGAGCTCCAGAAACAGGTGCCAGCAGCCTGCTCCTGAGGCTACAGGGAGGGATGGTAGAAAAGAAGCCCTGAGAGGAATTAAAAATTAAATGCTCATGGCAGCGGCTTGCTGTCACCACATCTCAGCAGTTCACCTTCTCTGTGGCTGGCTGGCTGCCCAAGTGCTGAGCAGGAGCAGGGAAAGGAGCATCCCATTCTCACTGCCTTCACTAGAGATCAGCCAGCTCTCCTGTGGCCCTGGTGGGTGGATGAAGAGGAGCTGCTTCACTGCCGCATGCACACAGAACTGACCAGAACAAGCAACATGTGTCTCTTTGTGGAAATCCCCAGAGTCCTGGTGAAAGGCTTCACACCCCGAGGTGGCCAGACCCAGATGAGTCACACACCTCTTGAACAGATGCTGCTGTCCAAGTATGGGGTGCTGAGGAACTAAACTGACCATACCACAGCCCTCCCTCTGCTCTGGAGCCTGGAATAACCCCAGCAACAGGCATGCTTAGTGTGGGTGGCGGCTGAGCCCACAAAGACTGGCGTTTGGGGTGCAAGGGTCAAGCCTACCAGGGCTGGTATTTGGAGGTACAAGGGCTGAGCTCCACGGGGACATTTGGCCCTCCTTGGCATCCAGTCCAGCTCCTTAGTGCTCACATGCCCTGAAACCCCTTCAGAGCCGCAGCAAACTCATCACTGAGCCCAAGGCCCCTTGCAGAGCATGTCCCAAATGATTTGAACTTTGGGTCTAGTTCATAATCCCCTCTTAATATTCCACACCAGGTAAGCGTTTGCTTTTCCCAAGCCTTGATATTTTCTTGTTTTGACATTAACATTCAAGTGGGTGACAAGCTATCCAGTTTCCTGAGATAATGGCTATGTCTGTACTATGGCCACTGGCTGTGTCCATAATAAATTAAATAGGGGGCAACCCCAACACCAGAGCTCAGTAGTTAAAATCACTCCCTCTGCAGAGTGGTCCCTATCCCTCTAGCTCTTAATCAGTTCCTGTCTTCCCAGCCTGTGCCACTGGGCCCATTCCAGGGGGCAGATGGCACGCAGTCACTTTTCAGGAGGATGCAGAGTGCAATAGCACAGCCAAGGGAACTTCTGTGCCAGTTGGCCCCCATGCTGGGGAATGCACCCAGATGCATTTGCTTCATAGTCACAGGTGATGTGGTAAATGTCATCCTGCTTAACTGGGTGACAATCCATGGGGGAAAAAAAAAGAGCCTTGAAAATAGAAAAGTGTTTTTTCTGAAGCCCAGGTCTAGGTAGAGCTCGTGAGCTGCAGGCTCTTGCCACGGCCACCAGCAGGAAATCAGCCCATTGGAGCATGGCAAAAAGGCTGGCAGCTCCAGTCTGTCAAACAAAGCAGTGGGGTTCTAATAGGACCAAAGTGAAGGAAGTGAGGAACATGGCTGGAAGAAAGGATAAAGAAAAACCTTTGGTCTACAGAGAAACCTCTGTCTGTACAGAGGAACATTGTCATGTACACTGCTGACCCGACTCTGCAGAATGGGGGTTAGATGCTGATTTCATGTTGTTTCTTGGTACATGCTCTTTCCCCTGTGAGGCTCAGTTTTAATCCTTTTCTAGTTTACCATCCATTTATTTTTAAGATGTGAAAAGTGCAGAGGTCAGTATCCACTACTGCATCCCTTTTGTTCTACCATTTCTCCAGAAGAAGTAAATTATTATCTGTATTAACCTTCTCAGTTAGAGACCAACATGGTCCATTTTTCTAATGCTGTCTCATGCCTCATATCTGTTTTCCAAACTCCTTTGCCTGAAGTGAGCCCCATGTACTGGCCAATGCACCCCCCAGCTCCCTGGGGACTGCCCAGCCCCACGTCCAGCACTGCCTTTGCCACACAGCACTGTCAGGAATTTCACATTTCACTCTGCAAAGAGAGAAGTGATGTCCAGGTGCTCTCCTTGTAAAACTTCAGGGTTGAAAGAGGTCAAAAGCAAAGGAGATTTCTGAATGCAGTTTTCTTCCAGTACTTCTGGTTTTGTTGAATTCAACCTTTATGTTTTTGACCTTGGAGCATTATGTCAGTAGGGTGTGAGAGTGCCAGGGGAGCCTTTGCTTATCTCTTTGTCTGCAGCTTTTCAGGTAGGTTTGATTGTTTTAATTGCTTCCTCTGTTAGACATGGAGTATCTTCCACTTTCCCTGAATTTCCCAGTCAGGCCCAGCCACAGATCACTTAGTGTCAGTGCTGGATGGAAGCCATCACATGGAACTCTGATATTATTTGCAGATTTACATCAAAGTCCTGCAGAGCGTGAGGATACTGGCTGAAAACTTTTGAACAGTGTTCAAAACAGCAGGATCCCAGCTTTTAGTAAAGCAGGACTTGGGCATGGCTGTGTGAAAGCATAAAGTTTTCCCTCTTCGCTTGCAAACAGGAGTTGCCGTGCTTGTGTTGCTCCAAATAGTAGAGGGGATTTGGGAAGACTAGTGTTAAGACAGTTTTTCAGAGTCATTGAATATGTTTTAATCCTTATTAGCCTTGAGCAACTAGCTCCCAGTGAACTCAAGGATAGGTATAATTAAAGATCTGTCTTGCATAGCCTGCTGTGCATTTATAGCTCTGCAACTGCTCTCAGTAGTGAAACAGAAATATGTCTTTCAAAGGAAAGCTCAACAACAGGAAATATTTCTTTCAAAAATATGAACACAAGTGTTTCTTCCAAGAGTCATCAGATAAAGGCAAAAACTTTCTTAAATTTCTAGTTCCACTAAGCACCTGGCTCTAATCTACAGTTCCTTGACTTTGTACATTTTTTAACCCAAATGGGATCCTATTTTAAGGCATTGTTATTTCATCTGATAATAAAAGTGTATTCAACCATTTGTGTGTTTCGTCTGTGTTTGCATTTCTTGTTCTGTACCATATTTTGCATTTTTCTTCAATCTTTCCACTGAAGAATCAGTGTTGTCCAAATTGCTGCTGCTCAACTGGACGTAACTCCCTATTCCTTGCTATTTAAAGTTGGTTACCTAATTCTGCCGGTGGGTAATTTTGATCAAGATTTCACAGAGTGCTAAATTTGTCTGCACAGACAATAGAATGACAGGTTTTTCTCCCAGCCGTTGCAGAGGTTTTTGATTGCTGCCTCTCAGGTGTCTCGCACAAATGGAAACCGTTGTGGGACATGCTTGTTACTTCAGGCATTAGCCTGGAAAAGGTTACTGCATGGTTCGTCATGTCTGTTTAAGCACACTATTTCTGAAACTGCTCCTCCTCCAATCAGTAAGAGACTCCATTAAATTGTATAAACATATTAAGAAAAATAAGAGATTTACTCAAGGAATCTTTATTGCATTTCATTATAAACCACTGAATCTGATATACAAAGAAGATTGCTTTAATTATAAGTGGACAAAAGAAAGATTTACTCTGTGTTCCCACTAGGCAACTATCAGCAACATGCACCTTCTTCATCTAATGTGGTTATAACAAGTAATTAGGTTTGGTAGTTCTCCTGGGAACAGCACTTAGCTGTATTACACAGCCCCCAAGAGACAATGACATCAGGTGGTTTTGTTAGGTATTATGGTATCTGTTCTCAGCTGTTTCTCTTGCCCTGAGGAAACTCATGAGACAGCCATAATGTGGGCAGAGAGTTCAGATGATGAGCTGTTGATCTCCCCATCTCACCTCCAGCCAGTTTCACTGCACTCGGTGCTGCCCTCTGGAAGCTCAGCAGACAGCAGAGAACTCTGGTGGCCTCTGTGCCTGCAGACCCATGCATGACTAATTTTTGTTGTGCAAAGTGAAGTGCCTTGGTGCCACTCACTGTTGTTTTGTACATTATTACTAATTCAAATCCTGAGCAAACAATTTTCAGAGGAGGTAAAGGGAGAGTTCAGTCCAAGGCAGTGTCCTAGAGCAAGAGCTCCCTGCTGCCTGTGTTCTTCCCTGTTAGGTGGATATCTGACAACTGAGTGAAGGTCTGATAAGCGGAGGGATTCCTCCTTATCTGTCATGGTGTGGCTTGGGAGGGAGCATGAGGCAACATGGTGCCTTTCTAGTGTCACAGCCAAGAGAATGCTGGGAATGCCCTGAGGCAGAAGGATGGCTATCAGGAGGTTTAGGCGCTTCCAGCCTCTGATCAGGGATGGCTGCCCAGGGGTTTAGGTGCCTCCAGCCTCTGAGTCCGGGTAGGGTCAAGAAGTGCCTGATGAGATTCTGTTCTGTGACATTCTCCTGTGAATCTCTGCCAACCCAGGAATCTTGAAAACTGACCCCAGCTAGTCCAGAAGCACAGGACCAGCTGATAAAAAACCCATACAGATTAAAAAAATCCTTTCCTCCCTCTTCCTGTGCATCCGTTCAGTCAACACTGTAGTGCAGCTGTAATCTCTTAGTGTGCAACCAGTAATTTTTGTGAAGTCATCATAAGTCTTCAGATGAAAAGAATGGTATTAATAAATTATTACATTCCTTAGAGGAGATAAAAGGATGACAATAAAGAGGTGAAATTTTGTAGAAAACTTGAATTACTGAATAGAGACTGGGCATGTGATTCACTTTCGAAGAAAATACAAAACTTACTATTTCATGATTTGGACAACATAGTCTGCTAATCCTTTTGACTCCAAGGTTAAGCCCAAGCAGCTGTGAATTTTATTGAGGTTACTTGTAAATCTTAATTTCAGTTAAATTTTTTGCAGTAATGTATTGCTGCTCTCAGTGCTGTCTGATGCTTGTAGTGACAGAGCTGGCCAGCTTTCCTGACCTGTCTGCTGCATCCTGGCACTCATTCCTCTGCTTGCATAAACCCCCCCTCACATTCCTGCCACTCCCCATCACTGACGTGTGATGGGGGGTGATTACATAGTGCAGAGGGAGATAGAGATATTGCAAACTTGTTTACTTAACATCGCTGCCTTTGGCTCTCCTCGTGGTGATCCTTGATCCTCTGTGCCTGAAAGAGTGCCCACTGTAAGAAGCAGGCTTGTTTTTTTGGATGCTGTTTCCCTTCCAGAAGTCAGGACAGTAGGGGACCTCCTGACTCCCCCAGTCCACTGCAGGTATCTATGTCATATAGACCCCATTTGTGGATTTTTCAAATTGCATTTTCCCATGACTTTGGCTCTTTGTCTTGTGATCTTTGAAGAAGGCTGTTCCACAGACTTCGCTGCTCCAGTGGTTTGAGATTTGCTTCTCATTCCCAGCCAAAATTTATTATGGCTAGTTTATACCCATTTGTTCTTTTGCCAGCATTGTCCTTCAGTTTAAACAGCTTTTCTCCTTCCCTAGCGTTTACCCACTCTGATGTATTTATAGACTACAACCATATCCCCTCTTGGCCTTTCTTTAGCGAGGCTAAACAGCCAAGTGCCTCTGGTCTCCTCTGAGAGCACAGGCTTTCCATTCCCTTATTTGGCTTAGTAGCCCTGCTCCACAGCCACTGCAGACCAAAATCCCTTTTCCTCAGCGTGTTTTCCTGGCCATGTACTGCAGTAATCCAGGTGAGCCCTCGTATTTCCAAAACCTGCTCATTAACAGCATTGGTATTTCACCCTCCCTGAACTCAACAGTTCGGTCTCAGCGGGTTCATTAGAAAGCATCACTTGTCTCCTGCAGGACACATCATATGGGTATTTTCCTGTTATCTTATGACTATATAAGATATCCAGCTCTTCCTCCTGCTCCATCATTTCTCATTAAGAGCATCAATTCTTCCTACTGGTCCCTCAGATACTGCATTTTGCAATAAGGAATTTCATCCCTTTGCACTATTCCAGGGCTAAGATCATCCCATTCTTCTTGTGTGGTAGTCTGGCATCCACCTGATGGTGCCTGTCACCTTGGTGTCATCGGTAACTGCCCTGCTTTGAGGTTATGCATCCTGGTTGTTAGTGAAAATGTACAACTACATCCATGCTGAGACTCAACTTGGAAGAACCCTACTGTAACCACCTTCCATCTGAGATTTCTCCTTTGATTTCAATTCATGATCATGAAAGAGGAAACATCTGCCTGACTCTGTCCAACACACCCCCCAGAGGAATGGTTTGCTTTGATTTTACCCAAGTGGTTTTTAATTAGCCTTTCTATATACATCTGTTTGTCTATTAGAAATGAATGCTTATGTACTGGTTGGAAAGCCAGTGCAGGCAGACTTCCTACAGGGTTTCCATATAAGGTCAGTTCTGCCAAGAAACTTCAGTTCTAACCTCTAACATTTCTACAACTTCAGTCTGAGATCTCTCTGCAGCAGCACTTGCCAATTGTGGTGCTCAAGTTGGGGTGTTAGCAGATGTGTTTTGCTCTGCTTCAGTCTCCCAGTGGGTCACGAAGCCAAATTCATGATTCAAGTGATTACACTTATTTTTCAGACTTAGTACACTTTTTTTTTAATGGGAATTTGGAATGGGGTGAAAATTCTTTTGTGTTCTGGCATGTGGCCCTCATATCTTGGCTTGCAGAGGAATAGCAAAAATGATATTTGTACCCTTTACATTCAAAATGTGTGAGACAATAAATATCTTTTGTAGTCCTAAAACATTCCTGCTTGTTCTTCAATTAAGACTGTGAGACTTCTCCCCCAACATCTCCCTGTGAATTCTGACAAATAAATATCTGACTCTCTTCTTCTTTGTGCCGAAGGGCTTAGAGACTTTTGGAGGAGTTGATGGTGACATCTCACAAACCAAAGAACACAGCTACTTCTCTTTTGGGCTCAAACAGACCAACAGAGGAGAAATTACTGAGCTGCCTTTTGATGACAGGAAAATCAGTCCTTGTCCTCCTTCCCATGAGTAGTTCAGGTTTTGGGTATCTCTCAATGTTATCGGCTACTTCTTCTGAATATGTTGTATAAATGAGAACTGAATGAACTGAATGAGAACTAGTTCCTTTAAAAAGAGGAGGAAAAAGAAGAGGAAAAAGAAGAGGAAAAGGCCTTTGGAAATATCGAGTCAGTCTTGTTAAGTTTGTTCCCTGCTTATAATTTAGCTTCTTTTTATGAACATTAGAGCATTCTCTGATCTGAAGAATAAGCTTTCACCTTTTCATATTGAGGGCTGGCTGAAAAGCCTTCACCTAGTGCCTACATCTGAGATGTTGTAAAGTGATGGACTAGATACTCCCGTGATACTCCAGACTTCATCTTACTTGTTTGGTGGACCAGTTACCCTGGATGCAGCTCTAAGAATAAGTGATTTGAGGATTTGTCTGCTGAGTGATCAGGTAGAAAAGGCTTTATGTTGTTATGAGGTTTCATTTTCCAGCTATTTCTGCTAAAATCAAGGAACTTTACATCAAGAAGGAATTATATAATTCAATCTGACACTCCATGTTGAGCAAACTCAGACTGCGTTCTGCTCAAGCAATTTTGTGAAACTAGCCTCCCATATTTCTGTTTCTGCCTGACACCAACCCATAAATTTGGAATTTACTCGCTCACTCTCTAGATTCCAGAGATGGTATTGACTAGATTTCTATAGCTTATATAGAAACAGTGAAATTTAGGTTTCTGAATCTGGAGTTTTCTGTAGGTAAGTAATGTGGAGAGTTTGATATTAAAACAATCCCCTCCTGAGCTGTTGTCAAAGGATGAAGCTTGTTAGAGGTTGATTCTAGATTCAAAGCACTCAGTGTGTGCCTGATATGCTCTGACCCTTGCTTTGTTCAGGCAAAACTGGGGGCCGTGGCTGTGAGTGCCTGGTGGTGGATCCCTTCCACCAAGGACGCTCCCTGCTGATCTGAACCCAGCAGAGGGAACCCTTTTGGTGGTCTCTGCCTCTCCTGTCAATACAGGGCACAGACTGAAGGTGAGCAGAGCCAGACAGCTGGGTCCCCAATGCATACAGAGCTCATGGTATCAGAGAAGTCCCTGGGGGCTGCAGCCCTCATGCCACCCCACAGGCTAGTGCAGAGCAACAGTGTGCAGCCAGATGCCTGGAGCCAAATTTCTCCCCACTTTCCTCCCTTCCCACGGCATCATCTCTTGCTGAGAAACTTGAATGTAGGAAGCATCCAAACCAAAAGCGTAGGGAGGGGAGCATACCAGTCTGCAGCTGCTTAGCATCTCAAAAGGAAGACTGAATTCCTTGTATCTGACAATCGAGATGCAGGCAGTCACTTTATTGACAGAATTAGTTCATATTCTAGTCCATCATGTGTACAGATAATGCACTGTGGGATTAAGCTACTGTAGCAATAAATTTCCTAACCTAATTTTAAAAGATAAAAGCTCCAGTGAAGTGAGGCTTCATGGCACACTCCACTCCATTCACTTTCCAGTCCTTCAGAAGAGCAGGCGAGAAAGCCCTCCCTCAGGTTGCTGCTCTGCATCTCTGACCTCCTCCTCCAAAAGCAAATCTTCCAGGGAAGGAAATAGAGCAGCACTAAATCTCCCCTCCCTCTGGCTACCAGCATCTGCTGTCACTCTTCTCAGCTCATGTGAAAGGTCACATGGAGCAGGGCTCTGAGAAGCTCTGAGAAGTAAATTAAGGAGGAGTGCTGTCTTGCACCAGGAGAAGACCTGCCTCCCCCTGTCCGCTTCGTCCCCTCTTCTGCAGCAGTTCCTGACCACCCTACTCTTCCAGTGAGTGTCAGATACAGCCACAGGCACTGCCAGTCCAGTCCCTGCACCTTTGATCTGGAAACAGGAGTAGCTTCTGAGTACTGGTGGTGCATGAGGTGCTGATTCCCACTGGCTATTGCAGCTCGGCAGCAGAAGGAGGAGGGACAGAGCAACCTGTGGCACAGTGATGCTGGGGAGACATCTCAGGCCTTTGTTCATGTTTTGGGGTCAGAGAGGGCTGAATGCACTGGGCATCACAGGAGGTCAGATGGTGTCTGGGCATTGCTCAGTACCCACAGGCCTCCTGTGGCAGCAGTTGAGGGATGGGTGTTGCAGCCAGTAAGGAACCCCCAAGAGCTGAGCATTTTAGGCTGGATGGCAGCTCGCACCTCGGCAGTGCCACTGCTGAACTGCAGCCTCAGAGATGGGAATGGCTCTACCACAGTGTGGTCAAGCCCCAGGGAACAAGGTGGCTGCGTGTGCATGGGGCAGCCTTGCAGAGAGGCAGTCAGGTGCCCCTCAAGGCATCACAAGTCAGAATCAGAGAATACTTTGGGTTGGGAGGGACCCTTAAAGGTCATCTAGTCCAACCCCCAAGTCTTAACAGGTCATTGATTTCCATTAATGATTGAGCTGCCTTGCACTGCTAGTGAGACCAGAGTTTCTTGGAACTTCACTGAAATAAATTTTCATCCGGCCATGCTGCAAGGATGGCATTGTTAGAAACCACAGGCATGAACCCCATGTAATGCTGGTGGCAGTAGCTTTATTTCTCGTGGCCATGCTAGGGGAGTTCGCAAGCTCCACCAGACTTCTCTGAGCAATTGGTTGTCTTCACGTTTGAAAAGGCAGCATTTACATTGCAGGCTCCAGCAATGTGCTCGGTATGTGCTAGTTTAACATAATTTTAAGCCTTTGATCAGGACAAAAAGAAATCCTTGTGTTGGTGTGTTGTCTTCCTTTATGAAGGTCAAAGTGTTTGATGGTCCGAACAGTGTGCTAAAAGCATCTGCAGTAAGGAGACAGTGGCATCTTGTTCGCTTGGAAACTCCCAGGAAAAAATATTCATGGCTTCTATATTACCAAAATCCAAATAAATTAGTGCTGTTTGTGCTGTTTGAGGGCTTAGAGTGCAGTTCAAAGGGAAATCACACAAAAAAATGTAACATTTTCAGGTACTCATACCCTGCCCATAATTATTGCCTGCACCGAGGATTGCTACAACCTATTTACTTGCACCAGCTTCACAGCTGGCCTCCAGCCAGCAGCTGAGGTTCACCCCAGTTCTACATGTGAACCTCAGACAAAGTTTACAGGAAGCCTTCGAAAATAGCAGTTGGTGGTTTCAGTAGGGTTCAGCAGCACCAGATCCCTGGGCCTTCCTTTGCCTGCTTGTTTTCATATCATATTTTACCATCTGCATTTCAAAGAGGAGTGTTTGCAATTTTTTTATGAACCAAGGTTGATATTAGGCACTAAAGTGGACAAATGCTTTTTTGCCTGGATTCTTTGGCCAAAATGCACATTGCTTATAAGTTCCCATTTAAAACAGTTGTCACTCAGGTGTGTAAAACACTCTGAAAAGCCCTTTCTTTCACTGCTGGCTCTTGCTGCAAGCAGTTCCAGTCATCCTGAACAGCTCCAGGAGCTGCTTATCATCTCTGAGCACAGCACACCCATGTTATCCCCCTCCACCTCTGTCTCAGCTTATCCTCCCTGTCTCTGCTGTGATTTTATTTTATTGGGCTTTGTTTGATTCATGGCCTTGTTCTTCCCCACGTGTATGTGCCTGAGGAGCTGCAGTGCCTGGTGGGATGCAAGGTGGAATGGACTGTGGCCAGAGACAGGAGAGAGTTTTGGGAGGCACTGGAGGCAGTAGGCCAGGCACTGGGCTGTGACAAGGTCGGTGTTTCTGAGGAATCTGGTCAGTCCTGTCAGTTCTCTCTCAGCCAAGCCAAGGAGGTCTACAGGCTCAGTTCTGCAGGACCTTCCAGAAACGCTGCTTGTAGCTGCTGGACATCGCTCTGATGTACGTAGTGGTTACTTTGCTGATCTGAGGGAGGGAGACAGCTGCATGTTAGGGGAAGATCTGGCCCATTTCCATCATGCTGCATTGTCATTTTCCACAAAAGTATTTACCAGCAGTTTCTCCAGCCCCGTGCCAAAAAAAGAGCAGTTCTTCTTCCTTCAAATAAGAGTGAATGTAGCATTTGAACGACATATACATATTTTTATACTTGGTAGTTTCTCACAATAAATGTGCCACATGGCATAGGATGAAATTGTATTAGAGGAACCAGCACACACATCAAAGCTTTGATTGTAAACTTCCAGCTCAGAGAAGGAGATGAGCAATCTCTATGTTCAATTATAACTGCAGATATTTCCTTTTTCCTAAGCTAGTGTCTGTTACCATGGCCACAACCTTCAGAGTTTTCTGGCTATTTTAAAGTCATTACAAGGAGTGAAAGAGCAGATGTTTAATTACATTCTTCTTATTCCATTCACTAGGTACAGTTGACATTTTAGAAGTCCTCAGTAAAAAAAATAGGTCCTTTTTTATTGTTTATCATTTTCCTAGAGAAAAATAGCAGAAGTTAATTAATATATGCCACTATGTTCTTTGTCTACAACTACTAAGTAGAGATGAGGAAAGCAGTTTCTTGACATCTTAAAGACTGGGTATTAGATTGGTATTAGCAGTAGTCAGAGGGAGGTGAAAACCATGCTGTAGAAAATATACCAGTTCTTGTCCTGGTCACTGACAACCCCAAAGGATTGAGAATGTCCTTTGAACGCTCTGATTTTCACCCAAAGAAACACTGTTAAGCCAGAGCCGTGTATTTGCACATCACCAGCAGAGTCCTGCACAGGCTCTGCTGCCCAGGTGTTGTGACTGTCAGCATCCCCACTGTGTGTACAATCCTCTGGAATTTATCAAAACATGAGACCTCACCAGAAACTTTTTCTCCACCACATTGTGGCATTTCTGGTTTGTGAATAGAGACAATACTCAGGAGATTGCTCAGCCAACAGGACTGCAGGGCACGTGGTCCCCTAGACCTCTCTTGGACTGTTCATGGTATGCTCCTCTTTGCTTAGACAACGTTACCACTTCTGTCACAGTATAGAAGATTTGTTCATTAAGGCTTCCTGGACTCAGGGTTGCCTAAGTTTAACATTTTGTCTGTAATGGTGGTGACTCCAGTATGTGATGAAGGCTTTGTCATCTCCCTGTGCACACCCCTCCCCACTAGACTCTTCTCAGGCCAAAGGAACAACTTGATTATAAGAAAGATCACGTATGAGGTAGGTCCTGAATCCTACTGATGCTGGTATGTAACTTGGTTTATCCTGAGAAATGTCGCAAGAAGGCAGCCTCTGGTATCCGCCCACTTCCAGGGGCAAATGGCTGCTGAGCAGGGACTTTTGGGTGTTTGGCTTGAGCACGTTTGGATAGAGCGACCCTCCTTCTCATCCCACTCTTACTTTCAGTGTCTAAACTTACATGGATGTGCTCTCTTGTTGCTCTGTGTCTGAGCTCTTCACCAAAGACTTCCTTGATGTACTGAAGTGTTGGGAAGGTGGATGCCCTAGAGAAGTGAATAATGAGATGTGAATTCATATCTCCATACTCAGGCAGCTCTCCCTTCCCTTCTACAGATAGGTGTTTTAGACCAATGCTTTCAAACACCCTCTTAAGTATTTTCTGGACTCGGAGCTGGTAGATGTCAGCTTCCTAATGAGTTACATTGTTTACAATGAGTAACATGAGATTTCATTGTTAAGCAGCTGTTGCTCAGCTCCTCGTGGTGGTGGAGTTTGCTCTAGCTAGTACTGCTACTGACTTGAAGCCATTAGTGTATTAAGACGACCATAATCTCATCAACAATTATGCTGATGAACACTGATTTAAAGATTTTGCAAACTGGAGCAAAGGACAGTGCTGTCTTCCCCTCAAAAGCAGAGCTCACACTATGGAGGGAGATCCAGCATGGGACTGAAACCCCAAAGGGAAACAGAGATGCCAAAAGAGGGAGTTTAGTTCAGGGTCAATGGCGGCAGAAAATCCCATGATAAGAGATATGTTCAGTGTCCAGCAGCTGCTCAGCATCCCTGCTGCTATGTGATGCTTACAGAATCTCCACATGCAGCTGCTGCTGGGCAGGCAGGGGAAGAGCTGGCCAACGATGGACGTGCCTCTCAACCACTGTGGAGGGAGTGCTGGCTGCCCAACAGTCCCTTCTCCTCTGACCATGTGAAGCTTGGCTGCCATGGTTTTGCCTTTATTTTGGGTTATGCAATTATTTTGCTAAGTTGCAATCTCTTGTGTTGCTGTAAAAGCTGCTCTTATCTGTGCAGACTCTGTAATTAAATATGACCCCTCTCATATCGTGCCTACAGTACACTACGCACTGTCCAAAACTCTCAGTTCCTTACACTTTGTCCCGTTTCTTAGAGATGTCAGCGTCATTTCTGTGTTGGCAGTGAGTTCAGCAGATAGAAGGTTGAGCTTTGGGCTTTAGGAATTAATTCCTTCTACAATAGTAATGCTACAGTGCTACAGACTTATCCTAAGTAACCCAGCCACCTAGTCTGGCTGAGTCAGTGTAGGACAGAAAGAGTCTTCTGCCTACATAGAAACACAGTCACCCTTGAGCAGGAAAGGAGGCAGGAGAGCATCCATTCAGAGGACAGCACATTTTTAGGCAATCCCTTACCTAAGGCATGTTTTTAGTTTGCAGTGATGGAAGAGAAGCAAGTGCCTTGCTTACAACATCTGCTTCGTGCTCCATGCATGACTGATCACGTCTCCTGCTGCAGCAGCTCAGCAGAGCTGCAGTGCCAAGGTCATGTGAAGGTGCAGTGGGTTCTGTGCAAAGCAGCTGTGACAGCTGTCCCATCTACCAGTTCTGGAGGACCCATTTGGTTCTTTCTTCAGGGCATTCACAGTTCAGTGTGGCATCCACCTCTGCACCCTGCTCCCCACTCTGGGTTGTACTAACCTACGAGGTAACCTAACCAGGGGGTGTCTTGTCTTCTCCTCTTGAAAGTGTGTCCATCTAGGTAATGCTATGTATATTCATATATGTTGTATGTATAGTTCATACATGTGCGTATGCTATATTACGTGAAAAGATAAAGGTGAATTTTCACATTCAAATAGTTGAAAAAGTTGAAATTTGGGTGATCTGTGCTTTTCTCTTTTAACTCTTCTAGCGTGCATCTCTTTCATATAATAGGAGCGTATATATATGTGCAGTCAGATGTGCCTTTCCATTATGCTTCATTTTTGTGGCACCCCTTGGAAAGCAGTTGCAGAAATCCAAGAGCGGGGTCTCCTTGTGGATAAGGAAGATGGCTTTGGAGAGAGGGAATTCACTTACATTTCAAAAACTGCACACCCCTGAGTCTTTTATTCAGTGCATCCTCAGGTAGAGAGGGTCTTGCAAATCGGTGGATTCTGCCCAGCATCACACCACAACTCTCCCCACAAATAGTTTGAGTGTAGAAGGGGCTCATGTGCATTACTGTCCCATAAAGTGTAACTTGGCCCATTGCTTGAGTATGGTCCTGTCACTATCTCAAGCAGTATCTGGAGAGCTTTCTGTTTTGAACAATCCTATCTATGTGTCTTTCTCAGAATGAAGAAGATGCATCCCTGTTCCATGGTGATTACAATGCACCTTTCAGTAGGGTCTCAGTGTGTTTCTAGATCATCTCATCAAGGACCCGTAGTTTCCTCTGTGAATGTGCTGTTCTAGACATTTTTTGGTCAAATTTTAGTTAAATATGCTTCTGTTATCAGCTGTCTGTAAATGAAAGGGATCAGAGTATATAAAAGCTTTAGAGTTCCCAGATGAAGAAGTTGATGTCTCAAATGGCCATTCAATAGATACAAGAGCGACTATCTACTGAGATAGACTCCTGCAGGAAAAAAATCAACAGAATGATGCTTTTTTATTTGAGACTTCTTTCAAAGTTCACATACAGAGGCTCTTTTCTTTGAGCATGTCACACATAGTCTGAAGAAAGAATATTTTAATGATAAACCTGAGCTGTCTGATCTTCCCTGAGCACCCTTGTTTACTTTGGGCCCACTTCAAAGCTGTGCTTTAAAGATCTAGTATTTATTTAATAAAGAGTAAAACTAGATTCTAGGTGAATGTGTAAAATACTGGGATGTCCATGCTTGTGACTGTCCAAGGGGAGCTGGACAGCACATTCTGTGTTCAGTGTAAGGCCCCACATGCTGCCTGGTGCAGAGGGCATGCAGAGGTATGTCCCCAAGTTTTTGGTAGATGTTTGGACTAGGCAGGCCAGTTCTGCCTTCTACCTTGGGGCAGAAGGAAATAAATCCCCTGCATGTGTGTCTAGATGTGTGCATATTCAACTTAAAGTTGAACATGAGTCAGCAGTGCCCTGGCACCCAGGAGGGCCACCCGTGTCCTGGGGAGCATCAGGCACAGCATCACCAGCTGGGCAAGGGAGGGATTGTCCTGCTCTGCTCTGCACTGGGGCAGCCTCACCTCGAGTCCTGGGGGCAGTTTTGGGTGCCACAAAATAAGAAAGATACTAAGTCATTAGAGAGCACCCAAAGGAGGGCAACAAAGATGGTGAAGGGCCTTGAGGGGAAGGTGTTTGAGGAGCAGATGAGATCATTTGGTGTGTTCAGGCTGGAGAAGAGGAGACTGAGGGGAGACCTCATTGCAGTCTGCAACTTCCTTATGAGGGGAAGAGGAGGGACAGGCACTGATCCCTTCTCTGCAGTGCCCAGTGACAGGACCCAAGGGAATGGCCTGAAGTTGTGTCAGGGGAGGTTTAGGTTGGATATCAGAAAAAGGTTCTTCACCTAGAGGGTGGCTGAGCGCTGGAACAGCTCCCCCGGGAAGTTGTCCCAGCACCAAGCCTGACAGAGTTCAAGGAGCGTTTGCTCTTGGGCACGTGGTGTGACTCCTGGGGATGGTGCTGTGCAGGGACAGGAGCTGGACTTGGTGATCCTTGTGGGTCCCTTCCAACTCAGCTTATTCTGTGATTCTCTGACTTATACCTCCTGGTTGATAAGATGATGGCAAAACTGAACATCTGTTGTCTGCAAGGTGTGTGTTCCCATTCAGGGTTGCTTTCTGCCTTTTCTTCGTGCTGTATTTCATTGCCATCAGCCAAGAATTAGAGGAGTGATCATGTGTGCATGGACATACGTGCTGATATAGTGTGAAACAGCTGCTGTCACCAGGATGGTTTAGCAGTGTAAGAGACCTGCAAGGGAGATATTATTTTTATTACATGAGTTTACATGCTGTGAAACAGCAGAATGTACCTTTGGCATGTACTGTTGAGTGTTGCAGGCTGGCATCTATATGAAGAGATCATTAAAGAGTTTCTGCCTGAGCTGGAATAAGGTCACACCTGGAAATAAGTTTTTTCCTGAGGTCTCCCACTTGGTTTCAAGTACCTCCCCTCCTTTCCCAGTTCATCATCTGAATTGAACTGTCCCAAGAACCAAGAAGTGTCAGGAAAAATCAGGCCTTGCCAAAGCCCCCACGGTGTTCAAAACCAGTGGATTCCAGATGTATTTGTCACCAGATACGATACAGATCTTCTAATGCACCATCTGCCTCCTTCAAAATGAAGGTGAGACTGCTCCACGGAGGTTAGTGACAACCTCCTTCTCCACTAATATCCCCCTCTGCTCCAAATGTGCTAATTACCCTTTTCTGTCATGCTTATAGTGCATTAACAATGATAAATTTACAGGCCACCTGTTTCTCTCCTATGTTTATCTCAGGGCTGACTACTTTGTCTGACCTGCTAAGACACTTGAGAGAGTCCATTTATTTTTACGTCACTAGGTGGTCAAATAAAAGATTTGTTAAGACCCTCCTTCACAAACACAGCTTTGAGGAGCGGTGTTTAACCCATCTCATCCAGTTCTGCAGTATTTAGCCTTTTCTGTCCGTATCACATGCAAAAGTTGGTGAGGACACCCAAGCTCTTTGCTGGTGAGAACACCCAAGCTTGTGCTGGTGAGGACACCCATGCTCTGTGCTGGGGAGGATTACCTGCTGGTACTCTGCCAAGGAGCAGCACGTGCAGCCTCTTGGGAGCACTAACAGACCTTTGGTCGGAAGAGAACCCCATTATTGGATTCCCAGGTGCGTAACTAAGCAGTGGGTGGAGAAGGGCACACAGAAAGACTGTTTAGAAAGACTGTTTTCTTTTCCCTGCATAAGGAACAGGAAATATCCGAGTGGTGAGACGTGCATTATTTCACAGCAGCTCCCCAACTTTCAACTTTTGTGTTTGAGGTGGCAACAACTGTTGTGCCAGGACTCCATCAGACCATGTCACTGCCAGCACATATCATCAACTCTTGGCCCATGCAGGCTTGTTACCACTTGCTGGCCAGCAACACTTCTCTGTGGCTAGCCAGCATCGTGGGGCATGTCTTATCCTCCTGGTAGCCAGTAGTCCCTGCTAGAGGTCCTACCATGTCCATGTCCTCAACTCCTTTGGAAGGATCTATAGATATGTGGGCATGAAGACTGCTTCCAGGTCTCTGTGAGATAAATCAGGATTTATTCAGGGACTGGAAACTGAGGGCTCAGCATGGGACACCCCTGCCCACATAGCAGTGGTGCACACTTGTTTCTGTGCACATATAAAACTCAGAGTAGAGAGATTCCATCATTTAAGTGAAGTACATGTAATTGAACTTTGGCCTCCACTGCTTTGACTACAGAAGAAAACAAGGGTCTAAAAATAAGGAAATGTTTGCCTCTTGGAAATTTTCTAAGCAATTAATCTAAGAATTATTGATGTTTCTAATTTTGTCAGAAGAGGGAGGACCATCAGTCACACTCAAAAATACCAGCTCTTTGCTGATAACTCATAAAGTGGAATGGCTTTTTAATGAAGTTGCCAGAAGAAAGGTTTGCTGCCAAAATCAAGGATGTTGCTCTATCCCACTCATACTCCTTCATCAAGGAAACTTCCAAGAAAATTCTGTCTTTCTCCCGAAGTTGTTGTGTGGGATTTTTCTTTTTTTCTTTTTTCTTTTCTCTTTTCTTTTTTTTTTTTTTTAAGTGCCTGAAAACCAACTCCAAAGCCAACATTACTGCCAACCTTTTAAAAGAACTAATGATAATATATGCTAATAGGAGGCTTCAAAAATCAGTATGAGATCACTGAAACCAGTTCCCATCTGATCACACATGAATGAACAATGTGTGGGTTTGAACTGTGTTCATGATATGATGATAGCTCTGTCTTTCATTTAGATTGAGATCAAATGAATATTACTGAGTGCTGGGTGGTAAACTGTTGATAAGTCACTGTTTTATCATCCTGTGGAGACTAAAGTGAAAACATCCTTGTTTTAATGTAACTGAGCAATAGAGTTTAAAGCACCTTGCAATGAAATAGACACTGTTGCTTCACTAATAGCTCCCTTTCCTAGAACTTCCATTAAAAAGCAGTGAGCCTCACAGAGTACATCCTTCTTTTAATAAAGAAAAAACAAGTAGAAAATCAGAAGTTTTCTATATATATTTGCATAGTTATCAATTTCTTAATCTTCCTTGGAGGATTCCTTTGGTAATTCACAGGAGGATCCCTGTGTTGCTCACTGACTTAAGTGACTTTCCAGTGAATTCATTAGAAGATCAAGATCTGAGACATATTTGGTGGAACAGGATGTGCTTTTATTATTGAATAAGTGATTTGTATGGTGATTTTATATGGCACTTTACAAACAGTGGGCTGATTCTTCAGTGTTCATCCTGTTTCTAAGCAGTGGAGCTTCACTGGTTTTCATAACATCGGTGGCAGAGGAGAGAATTAGGAAATACTTGATGCATGAAGTGAGAGGAAGCATGGAATGTCTGAGGAGTGGGTTGGGACAGAAATTATTGGTGAAGATGATGTGGAAGGGAGAATTCTCAGTTGAAGATATTTTAAGGACATCTTAAAAGCTCTAGGTAGCAAGCAGGAATAGAGAGACATTTAAAATACAAGACCTTTATTTTTATAAGGCATGATACTGAGAATGCAAGAGGTTATTACTGTAGTAAGAATGGGTCATACGGGGCATACGGAGCAAGAAAAGAAACTGGAACAAATGTCAGAGACAGAACTCTCTATTGGTGAGATTATGATTACATAAGAGCACATGTCACTGAAAGGATCTGAAACATTGGCCATCAGGTAAAACGTTCATTAGCCACAGGCAAAATGTTCTCATTAGAGTCAGCATCTCATACTTACATACATTTCCACTCCTTTCCATGTCTGAAAAGTAATGCTTCCCAGGAAAAGGAATCAGATAATCAAAATCTGAATTTCTAATTGAACATTGGTGATGATGCTGTTCAGAGTTCAGAAACTGCTCTTAAAAACAGCACTACTGGTACTCTACCATTAATGCCAAAGCAGCAAGGCAAATCATGGTAGATGAAATGGTAATCATTTTCTATTAATTAGATACTAAATACATCTTTGCTACATATTTCTTTTGGATGATTTAAGTAGAGAGAGACACAGAGATTAAGCCATAGATGGTCTTCTTCCAAGGTTTCCAAACCCTGCTGCTTCAGACATGGTATCTTTCGTTGTCAGGATATTGTTTTGATGGTGCATGGCATCAAAAATGCAAATTCTAATAGTAGGAATGGACATGTATAGGAAATGCAGAAAAAAATTAAGAGAAATTATATGACACAGACTTTTTCAAAGATAATAGGAAAAATAAGAAAGACTGTGTTTATTTTTGGGAGCTAAGGGAGAGTAGTGAAAAGTAAGAGGTAAGGGAAAAAGATAAAATTTAAGAAAGGACAAAGTTTTATATACTAACACAATAAATAAAAGTTCTAGAAAATGAAAAATGGGGAAAGGCACTAAAAGTCACATACAAGAAATCTCAGAGAAGCTGACATCTTGAGAACAGCAAAGAGGCAAAAGTAAACTGGCCTAAAAATGTAACAGGATCAGTGGTTCTGTTTATTTACAGTCACTAGGAAGTGGTGAATAGTGACATTTTATTCCATGTTGGATAAAATCTGGTTTTCCTAAAGTTAAACTTTGGAAAAAAGCTTTCTGGTTCTGCCACTTCTACTTTTCTACAATAGTAATACAAATTGTTTGTTGTTCACATGAGAAAAAACAGTTCATTTGTTTGAAGACAGTTATCTGATGGACTTTGTTTACTTCCTCAGAGGATGTTAGTAGTGAAGGAAGAAGTGCTGTTAACCCTTTCTTTTGTGAAGGAGTTCATCTTAGTTGAATTTACCGAAAATTTTCAGTGATGGCAGAAAAGTTTTTGATCTGATAATTCATATTTTTCCGTCTAGATTTTTGTCCTGGGTTTTATACAGTATTTCTCGTTGCAATTTATGCAATGCTATATAAACTTGTAAAAAATTTTTGTTGAATTCATGCAAACAATTTTTTACTGCACTCTGTATAATGACTATATGATACATGGAATTTCAAAGGTTCTTTTGTAAACCAGTATTGTCTATATGAGTGTCTACTACCTACACTTGATATTGAGAACTGCTGGGGCTTTGTTTATTGATAACAAGCAATAGTAAGAACATCAAGATTATACAAGCATTTGTTTACACGTGTGTGAAAGACAGACAGAGAAGCACAGCAAATTATTTTTGCACTTAATTTGTCAAATGTTTTTCTATGCCTCTTAAGGGAGTTTGCTTATCGACCTTTATCATGTTGTTCAAACTCCCAAATTCATTCCTGTTGAGTAATTTCTAAAATCAGGCAGCACACTGTGTTATGCATGAAATAGCAGCTGGGTAAGACGTGGGTCTGTGTTTTTCACGGCACGCTGTCAGGACTGGATGTCATTCTGACTTTCAAAGTGAATACAAATCAAAATCTTCTTCCAGTAACTTTATAGATTATATCCAAGCTAAGTTTTTTCAGGTTTGTACACAAATGGTGCTCAGAGGGAACAGAATCTCCACATTAAACGCCTGTTGTACACCCCCAGATGCAGACCCTCCCAGGTCAGCTGTCCATGTGGAGAAGGAGGCACTATGAGGTGGCTTGAGCAATCATCAGATTGTTAGGGAAAAGAGGAGATAGCGTCATCACCAATGGTAACCACATCCTTGTCCACGGAAACTTTTCAGGGGGCACAGCAAAGCCCCTGAACTGGGGTTCATGGCTGAGCTTTGCAAGCTGACTATTGCTGGACCAGCTTGGGGGAAATTATCTGGTTTTCCTGTACCTTATCTGCAGCACAAAGATTGTATGTGAAGACAGAGAAGAGGTCTTAGGAAAAAACAGCAAAGACATTGTCTTAAAACAAAATAAAAATACTCCTTTCTTTCAGTAGTGCTAAGATTCTTCATGTCAACATATCTTCTCAAATAGAATTCATATTATGACTTATCTGGATTAAGTTAACTTTTGAAATAAAATGTATTTATTTTACTGTTAATGTCCAAAAATAGGCATTTATCGTGGAGCAAATATTCTATTTAAATTATCAATTTAAAACCTTTATGAAATGGAAGTAGCTTACTGCACTGCAATTTGGGAATTATGAGTTCCTTTCAAATGTAGGAGCTGTAGGCTGTGCCATATGTCACTGGGAGGATGTTTTCTCATATATTCACAGGAAAATCTTGGATTTGAATGATGAATTCCGTGAACTTGGCAGTAGAGCATGAGGAATGAAATAGAAATGGCTAGCCTCAAACTCCCCTAGACAAGTAGAAGCTAGAAACTTGCCATATGTCATTGACTTCCATGAGCAATGCTGAACAGCAGAGTATCACCCAGTCTTGCAGCATTAAATACTGCTCTAAGTCATTAATACAAAGCAGATGGCTTTGTTGTTGATTAGAGCTGGTTAGAATCTGAAATTCCCATTCCAAAGGAAATTTTGACATTTGTATTTATTTTCACTGCCTATTGGAACAAAACATCAAAATTTCCCAGTGGGATGGATATTAAAAATGATCTGGAAACACCAAGTTACTTCACTTCATTGGCATTGAATTGTTTTCGCAATAATACCAAACCAGAGTAATTCTAAAATTAATCAAATGTAAATGCCAAAATGAAATTAATAAACATAAAAAATAACACGGAAACTTTTTTGCCATGTTAAAAGGAAAAGGTTAAATTGAAATTATAAATAATAACATTTTTACAGAATTTGTTTTCTTGCATATGACAAAACATTTTGATTTCAGCTAAGCTGCATTACCTAATGGAAATGGGTTCTACTGAAAAAATGTTCGCCCTGTGCTGTTTGTCCAGGGCCAGTAGTGTGAAGGATCATCTTGCAAGTTCAAGGATGTAAAAATTCTGAGAAATAAGACGTGCACAAAGAGAAAATTAACACAGTATCTGCAGTTTAGGAACATATTTGAAGACTGTTTTAAAAATTCCTACATCTCCCACGAAATTCATTTATTCATCCAGATCCCTCTTACATTAGGTCTCTTTTGTTCAGGCACACTTGAGAGTGCTAAGTGCTGGACAAATCATCCCTGGCATGGACCTTCATATGTATGAACTTGTAAACTGTGACATTATCTTAGTGTGTCTTGTTTCCATCTCCTTAGCAAAATTCTGGTCCTGACTGCCAGAACCTCCCACTCCCAATCTCCACTTGCCTACTTTCCTGGAGAAGGTTCCAATAGCTCTCTTCAGTATGGAACAAAAACTCACAGTTACTCTCCAGGTAGGAAACTCCACAATCATTCCTTTCCCTATCATAAGAACATCTTTTAAAATATCTACTTTGCCAGCTAATGGCTCCATTTTTTCCAGTATCATGATTTCTTTTTTTTTTTTGTCAACACCAAGTCCCTGCTGTGGGATAGGAGACCATCTGTTAACAATTTTTTTGAGGGTAGTCTAAGCACAAATGTCACTCTTTTGGAGTCACATGCTATTTATTTACAAAGATAAAAAAATCAATATCATGAATTCACATCAGCTTCTCATCTTACTTTGTGCAACAGTAGCTTTCTGCTTTAGTTTCCACTACCCTCCACCAAGGTATTGCATGTAAGATTACATAAAAGGACCAAACAAGATGTAGGACAGATTAGAAACCTGATGAAGTTGCTGCTGGATGAGTTTGACTGGTGTGCTCAGGTGCACTGGGGAAGATTATGTTACTACTGGTGAGTGCCCTGCACAAAGGAGGGAAGCCCTGCGCAAGAAAGGAGAATAAACCGGATTTGACGTGGCTGGACATGTGAGTATCAGGATAAAGACAAACAGCAGTGACGCAGGTGTGTAGGAAGGGTGGCTTTTCTAAAGCACTCTGGCCCTTGTTAGGTACCAAAATCAGCGGTGCTACTTTCTGGCAGGTCTCAGTTTACTGGATACAGATGCTTTTTGAGAAAGTACCTATTGCACAGGTGCCCAAAGGGAAGGCGTGTCTTGTTTGAGAAGCCCGATTTAATTGTGGGTGCTGGGCACTCGGAAAAATGTGACCTTGAGCATTTTAGGAAATGTGGCCCAGAAAGGTATTGTTAACCAAAGAGACTTTAGGCTCACAAGTTGCGTGATAGGAGACGTAGTAACTGCAGAAAATTTCCATCCTTTGGATCTTGATACGTGGTCTTCTTTTGAAAGAATGTTGATAGATGAAGTCACCTGCAGATGGAACAGGTGAGAGATTTTGCCAAGTCCCCTGCTGTCGGCTTAACACCCATGTTTATAAATACTGCAGATGTCCTGTGCTTAGTGAAACAGCTGAATGCAGTAAAATCTGGAAAGGCAGCCTCCTGAGGGTGGATGTTCTAATGTACTGTTAGCAGTCTCTCTTGCCCTTTACCATACAAAATTAGGCAAAGGCAAACATACTTGTACAAAAATACTATTTCCATTGAGTTTTAAGAAATCAAATACATAAATACATATATCTAATTCCCAAAAGAGTCATCTGGAGTCTGCCAAGACACAGAGTTAGTTATTTTAAAGACCTTAGATGGTTCTACCCAGGGTTAATGAACAAAATGTTGTGGCTTTTTCTTACACAGCATATGGTAAAGTGCTGTTTCTCAACTTCACAAATGAATGATTATGAACCAAAAAAGCATGTGAATATTGGCATGGTTTTTATTTTTGTGAGTACTAAAAGAATTAGGAAGAAATGAAATTAAATAGCAAGACCTTTTCTGAGTGTAAGAGGAGGGATAAACAAATCTGTATGAGTTCTTCCTCTTTTGTCTGGTTTCTCTTTTTTTTCCTCATTTCTCATTAAGGAAGAAAAGATTACTTTCAAGCCTTTCTGGGTGGGTGAAGCCTTTGCTGGCCCTGGGGAATGACTGTCCAACGGTTACTGCATCATTTTTTGCCCTGCTCATAGGGTGGTGGCAGCACTTCCCAAAGAGATTCCAGGCAAAGCCCAGGACACTGAGAAAGGTTGAAGTGCTGGATACCCCACCATGTGCATAGGGGAGCCCGCATTTACACCATCTTACACTTTGGAGGGTCACTGTGGGTTTGGGAACATGGATTGCTTTATATGGTATCTCCAGCAGCCCCTTTCCATGTGTCTTCACTGCCTGAGGTTACACCTTAACTGAGCAGACAGCCTTCCTAAAGATGCTTAGGTGTGCTCTGTCTGAAGCAGCAGAGATTTTGTATAAAGTGGGAGAGCTCCATCTCCCTCTGTGCTAGCCAGGCTGTTGATGCAGCAGCAGCAAGTACCTGATTCCCAGGAGGTTCAGGACAGACCTGACTGCCCCATGCAACCACAATCTGACGGGTGGAGGTAGCCCATTACAGACACTCCTCTTTGGTGGACAGATGTACACCAAATTTCAGTCGGGAGCAGCTTCAGAAACAAGGTCTGAGTCATAAATGCCGGGCTTTAAGATGGAAAGAGTGACCAACCATGAACGAGAGAGGAGTCACTGCACAGTGTGACACACTGTACAAATGCACATAACATGCTCTTTTCCCCAGCTCCCAATATTAGAAATGGTCGTGCCTAGTCATCCTTTTTGTACCACACACTCCACCTTACAGGAAATGCTTTGGAAACAGAGACCTTTTCGGGAAGCCCCAGTGACGCTGAAGGCGATGCAAAGATGAGGGGTGTGAACATCAACCCTTTCACTGCTTGAGACTGAAACACTGCATATTGGTCTCAAAACACCTCCAGCTGAGACTGTGGGCATTGTTGAGAATAACATGATAAGCACTAGGCCATTATCTAGTTAACTCACTGGTGCTGAAGACCCCAGTAGTAATGTACAAACATTTATTGATGGGGCACTGCCTTTCTGCTGCATCCCCCTCCTCCACCCTCACACCAGCCCTCATTGCTTAAATGCACAGAGGAATTATGGTAAAAAGGAATAGGAGACAAAGTGGAGCAGCTGTAGCATTTCTCTGCCAGGGCAAATCTGAAGGGAGAAGAGCCTGGGCTTTTGATGTTACCCATGAGCACCTCCAAGTTTGAAACGTGTGAACTCTGTGCAGCTGCTCCTGCTTGGACTGCCCGCCTCAACCAAAACACAGAGTTATAAAGGATTTGCTTTTATTTCTTGTTTTGAATTCCTCCTGGGGTAGCAGGAAAGCACAGAACAAATACTGTCAACGGAGAAATTAGGGGCACCTTTGGTAGGGGAAGGATCTCCAGTAAGGGGCCAGAGAAACAGGAAGGTGACACTCAACAAAACAGGAACTTAAAGCAGTGAAAATGTCAGGATCCTGGAATCAAACTAAGATCCTAATACAAAATGAGTGAATATTGTGATGAACAGGTTTGGAAGCACCAGTGGGCGACTGGATGGCACATGATGTGTCTTCCTTCTGTTGATAAAGAAAGCATAAATACTGAATGGTGATCCCATCTACACCTCTTCCGTGGGTTTTTTCCTCTTTATTTCTTCATTAGTCTTCATTCCTCTTCTTTGATGTCAGCTGTAGTTTTAGCCAGACATATTTGGGTACTTGTTTTACTGCACTGCAAATCTGTTTACTGCTGTTCCTTCTGAATATTAATAAGAGAATGTCAGATTTTTTTTATGGATCTTGCTCATGAATTTTATCTGGTTTTTGCTCTTTGCCAGTATAAAGAGATAAATGGAGGGTGGCAAGGATCAAAATTTTATTCTGCATGTATTTATTTTTTTGCTAAGTCCCTATGTGGTTTTTAATAAATTTGGTTTTCTTTCAAAAATACGTTCCAAGATGCTGTTAAAAAAAATTAAGAAAAAGGCTTTCTTGGCAAGCATCTCCACACTGGTTACTCAAATGAACGTGTGAAAACAAACTAGAAATGGCCAGAAGGAAGCAAAGTGGCTGCTTCCAAAAGCCTGGGGGGTTGTTTTCTGTGGGATGGAAATTTAAAAAAATCTCTTGACCAGGTAGTGCTTACACTTCACAGTAGGAGACTAAAATCAGGTAAGTTATTCTTCCCAGCACAGCTGCTGCTGCTGCTGTACCTGTTCACTGTGTCCCACCAGCAGGATCCTGCACTGGCACTGGAATTTCCAGTGGGGTAGTGGAGAGCAGTGCTGGAGGTGGCTCTGAGGCTGTGAATTGGGAGCTCAGGGATTGATCACAGAGTCTCCTGGGCTGGAGAACATCAGAGATCAATGAACACATCCCTGCCTTGCTCACCAAGTCTCACTGGAGAGCTCCAAGATCACAGAGAGTGCTTTGCCCACATTTACTGTTGGGTTTGCACTCATGATGAGGCCATGGCAGCATTGGTGTCCCAGCCACAGGGAAGCAGCATACAGAGACGGGAAGGGAATGTATCATTTGAGATAGCTGTTGCTTTGAACTGTCTCATTACATAGCTCGTACAGCAGTTAGCAGTGTTACAGCCCAAAGGAGTAACTGACCTTATGAAAGAAACTTGCCTTTTATACCAGATTGTGTTCACCAAGCCTTGACTTTTTTCGGTGCACATAAGTTCCCCCATTCTGTAAGGGCATGGACAAAGATGAACCAGAGCTGCATCTGGAAGCATGCATACACTGGATCACAAATAACAGCTGAGTTTGCAGAGACTGACACATTGTGGTGAACTGGTATTTGGTATCTGAAGCTTTACCAAGCAGTGAGAGCAGCTGGCAGAGGGGAAGGAAGAGAGTAGTTCTAATGTGGTGAAGTTTGGTAACAGGGCAAAATTTTGGTCTGGAAGCCCTGGGGACACATCCCCAGACAAAGTGTCATGCTCTGAGATGCACTACAGTCTCCCCTTGATATCCCTCCACTTATTTGCAGGGTAAGGGGATGTCGTACTGCAAGGTTTGGTCAACCCGAGGTTTGGTCAACCAGGACGGAGCAGCACCTCTTCTCTGAACTTGTGAGAGCTCAGCTGCACAGTGACAGGCAGAGAAAGAACTGGTAGGGGTGGCAGAAAGTGATGGCAGAAGAATTTAGCTTGCCAAAGCCCTGTCTGCTGTGCTGTGGAGGCTGGTATGCAGTGACAAGAGAAGACTGCTCGTGGGTAGGACATGAAAGTAGGTGAGATCCCTGCCGTTTCCAGATGTGCAGACAGCTTGAGAGATAGATGGTGTATAAGAGTCCACTTGTCACACATCCAAGTTTTCAGTAATGATCTGACAGGAGGAAAAACCCCAGTGGTGATGGTGAGTGGAGAATCGCACTGGTACCTCGGAGTGGCATTGCCACGGGGAACTGACTCAGGCTGGAGCACTGCTTTCTCACCACTGCCAGGTAGCAGAGCTGGCTCAGAGTGATGCTGTTGTCCTACTCAACCTTTAGTTCATTCCAGCAGTCATAAGGAGCTTGTGCAGCTGCTTGGCAGAGATTGAAATCCCACAATTGCTAGTCTCGGGAAAAGTCTCAAATTATGTGTTAGAAATATTAAAGACAGCATTGCACCCATAAGTGGATTATTTATTGGAAACAGGTCAAACTGTGTGTTAGAAACCAAGAAACAGAAGTTTCTGAAGACAAAAATCACAAAATGGCAATTACATTGCTCCTTTCTGAAAAGTTTTCTGCTTTCATTTTTACAGAGCTGGTGTCTGTGGCCAAGCCTATGGTGTGATTAACCTTGCTGTTCCCACTGGAAACAGATCGGGCAGGACTTGTTTTCAAACTTATTCTTTAGACCTTTGAGGTGATATGTACCCTGTTAGCTATAAAGTACCCCATAGCCTAAAATTTCCATTTTTAGAGCAAGGCTTCCCTGGACAAATGCCCCTTTCTCATAATGCTTTTTCCCAGCACTGGGCTTCCCCTCAGATTTAAGCCTAAATGAAAATTAAGAAGTCTTGTTGTCTTTGGCAGACTGAGCTGAATCAAAAAAAAAAAAAAAGCATGGAGTTTTCTTTACATGATGGGTGTGAAGTTTGAAGAGTAAAAGCACTGTTAGAAACGTGCTGTTAGAACTTGCTTATTATAACAAACCTTCAACAGAAAAAAGAAAACATTTATTTCTTTTAAGGAAATACATTTAGATGTTTGCATTGCATGTTTGTTTGCATTGCACTGCGCTCCTTGCAGTGGGTTGGCTGCGTGCTGCTGGTTGCTGCAGCTCTCCAGCTCCTGCAAGGTTGTTGCGTGAGCAGGCAGCGTTTGCCTTACTCTGAGGTTTCACACTGAGGTAACAACTGTGTGTGAGCAGCAGCAGGCTCTGGCAAAGAGACACGTGATAGCACAGGTGTTCGCTGCCCTTCTGCCCAGGCAGAGCTCCCTGTGTGAGGAGAAGGCTGTAGCAGCAGCGCTGTCCTGTCTGCACACAGCAAATCTGCTGCACTGTCAGGGCAGTGTCGCTTTCTGCTTGTGCTCAATTGTCGCAGGCCAGCTGTCTGTCTAACAACTCTGTTGTCTTCATCTTAAAAACTCCACATGTGGACCTGAATAGAGGAATTTTAAGGAATTTTAATTTCCTTTAAGGAGCATTGCCTGTGATATTTCCTCCAATAATCAGTGAACAGGGTATCTTTCCATAGCAACTGCGCAGCAGTGACGCTTTACTTCCTGATATTCTGTAGTTGTTGGCTAAAATGGCATCAACCTTTCAAGCCATAAACACATCACATTCTTTTACCAAACAATATTGCCTTAAGAATTAAGACCTTAGTATTTTAATATGTTGTTCTATATAGCAAGTCATTCATATATATTATATCTAACACTGTTGTATCAGAGGAAGAAATTGTAGAAATGCAATTAAACATATTTCTTAACCACTTAATTTGTCTTTCTTTTTGTACACCTACAATATCCATTTCTCAGTATTGTCAGTATTTTACTTTGCCATTGTAATTGCTGTTCACTATTTACTTGCTGTATTTTGAACTTCTAATCATTTATTAGAAATTTGAAAGATCTACAGGAATGACAAAGTGCAAAAAAATGCCTAAGGTCAGTTTCAATTTTGTTTTGTTCTGTGCCTTTATTGCTGTCATTGTTAGCTGACATTCTCTTAGCTCACTGCACTCTGCCCATAATCTAATCTATTGTGAAGAGTCAGGCAGCAGTCTATGAAGTGATTGTAAGGATCTTCAAGTGTCTTCAATGATTTTCTGTACTTGGACTGCAAAAGCATTTTGATGTGTTGCTGATAGATAGAACAGGCACAATAAATCCCATTGTTACAGTTCCTAGAACACCACCTATTAAAAAGGAAAAATCTGGAGGGCAAAGAACATGATAAAAATTCGTCACAAGTGGACTCAGGAATAATGCTACTAGTTTTTGACTGC
The DNA here is from genome assembly GCA_013399195.1 of Dicrurus megarhynchus. Classification (NCBI taxonomy): domain Eukaryota; kingdom Metazoa; phylum Chordata; class Aves; order Passeriformes; family Dicruridae; genus Dicrurus; species Dicrurus megarhynchus. The sequence goes on along the minus strand of VXAD01012225.1, from coordinate 366,914 downwards.
GTCACCTGGCATCACAACAGCTGTGGATTTTGACCTTGTACTGCAAGTCACATATGGTTAACTCTCCCTTTCAGCCTGGAGAACACAGATTTTTCTGGTTGTGATGTTCTGCAAGGCAGTGCACTCTACTCTTCTGTGGTTTTTATTATTTGGGGAAAATATGTGGTACCTACAACACTGTGCAGCTACAAAGGCATTATTTCTTAGAGTGAAATACGTTTTTATTGGCCACCTCTTGAAGGACACTGCCTGCATCTTACCTCACTATTTCATTTTTCAGAAGACTCTGAACTAGAAATGTGCAAGCTGAGTTTTCAATTTTCAAATGTTTGAGTTATTAAAAAGCAGGAGGGGATTATATGGCTAATTCTAGCTCATTCCAACCACAGCTGGCTTGCACCTTAGTCAGCAATCTTCCCTCCCTACTCTATGGTCTGGAAAGTGTGCTGCCCCTGGCACTGTGGAAGACCTGCCGGCCAGGGATGTGGGCAGCTGCTACCTACTCTGGGGATTTTACTGGGGGTTTTGTGTTAAACTGGTGCCACTATAAACTGAGCTGGGGCCACTTCCGTTGTCCAGTTGCTCTTCCATCCCACTGGCAGAGCCTGATCGTGTTGTTTTGCCTGACATAAAGCCCTCTGGCTGCCCTAATGTAATCCGTTCGCTCAGCTAATTCCCAGGTTGTTTATTTAGGGCCCCGTCCAACACCCGTGGAAGGCAACACAACGTTCAGCTGCCTCGGCAGCTGCTGGGCCAGGCCTATGAAACAAGGACTTTTTTGCTGTTTTCAGGGCATTAAGAGCTTGGATTACTTAAAAACTGTACAGCATGTTTTGATCAGGATGAAAAGACAAAAGGCAGTAGAAAAAATTACCTTTGAGGTGGCATCTTCCACTTTTCAAGGGTTTTGGAGACACTTTGGAGGAAAAGGTATTGTTTTGTCGACATAGTCAACCAAGCCCCTGAATGGTCAGGAGGTGGATAGGCCCCCATGGGGCAGGATTCTTCACCCTTCCCAGCCTCCTGTGTGTGAACGGGGGAGCCTGTTGTCCAGGAACCGTGTAGGCAACGTGTTCAGACAGGACATAGAGTTACCAAACAGCCATCAGTGGGTCCTGGAGACACAGATGAATCTAGGATGGATCCCATCGTTTTTTACACTTGAGAAATACAGCTTTTTGGTCATTCTGGTCCAAGAACCCAGGGAATTAAAGTCCTCTAGCTGCCTTGGGGAGCTCAAATTCCTTGGGGAGAAGGGGAGCTTCCCACAAGAAAAAATAATAGCATCAACCTAGGGGAGCCTCAATTTCTTCTTCCCAGTGCCAAATAGAAGAGACAGTTGACTAGCTTCAAATGGTGGTACATTTCTCAGTAGCTGCTTCTGTCATGTATCAATACTGTATTATTCTTCATTTTTTAAAAGTAATATCTTGTTTAAGAAAGGACGTTTTATTGAATGCTCATTAGCCATTCCAGTCATCGTTATTAAATCCATCTCTGGGCCAGAGACTCCATTCTGACAACAGTGTGAGTCGTGTTTAAATTATTTTGCAATTCTACTTTACTTATCCATACATCACATCTTAGTTGTGACTGTCATTTGCATGACTAGTTCTCAGGGAGATTTCTGTCAATAGAGAAGGGCTTCCCACAAATCAGTATAATGTTAAGCTTCCAGTAAAACTGTTGTTGCCTCGTGGAGCCAACGCACTCAGGCTCCAAAACTTAAAACCCAAAGGCATCATTCATTAGTAAATCTGCTGCAAAATGTGATATGTAGCAACTTGCCTTAAATGAAATATAATTAAGGTGATTTAATAGAGAGTGTATCCAGTAATGCTTCTTAATGGTTAATTTAAGGGAAATGAATTTCCAATTTCATTGTCTAGGTACATTGTTTTCCTCCTTTCTTCTTTCTTTTTTTTTTAAAGAGGTTTTTTCGAAGAGCTATGACCACCCGGATTACTATTACTTAGTAACAGATCCAGTTTTTGGCTACAAGGAAGATTAAAAAGCACAGTAATAGTTTGAGGTGGGGAAATCCACCGCTGATAAAATCTCTTCAGATTTTATCTTCATTTTGAAGTAAAATAGGAATTGGTCCATGCCAAACAAAAGAGGCAATTTCTGGGTTGCTTTCTGGTAATAAAGATATGTGTAGAAGGGCTTTGGAGTTACTGGTTTCAGTGTACACTGCAGTTGCACCTTGATGCCATTTTGGAACAAGACCAAGGGAACACAGGCCTTTGTACCAGTCTGGTTTCCACCAGAGGTACAAAAATTGTTTCTCATTAGGCCAGGTCCTCAGGACAGCTGGGTGACAGGGATGGAGACTGTGCTGCAACACAGCAACAGCTACTGGTCAGCTGCACCTTACAACATCTATTGCTTACCTCATGATTTCAAGGGCAAAATAGGATGGCAATAAATTCAATGTAATTACAGTTCTCCAGACTGTCAAAATCAACATGTAGCTTAAGTTTATTATTTTTTTCAGAGTATACATGTAGTACTGGACATTGTCCAAGGTTTCAGTTGATTCCCAAGAGTGAACTATCATCAGAAAACTCATAATACAGCATCCTGTTCTTCTACAGCCTCCAAGCTAATCAGTATCAATAATTAATAATAATTCATATGTGTTTGGTTTTGCTCTGCAGGTAATATTTTAATTCCAATATGGGAAAGCAAAACAGCAAACTACGCCCTGAAGTCATGCAAGATTTGCTAGAAAGTACAGACTTTACAGAACATGAGATCCAGGAGTGGTACAAAGGCTTCTTGAGAGACTGTCCAAGTGGACATTTATCTATGGAGGAGTTTAAAAAAATATATGGAAACTTTTTCCCTTACGGGGACGCTTCTAAGTTTGCAGAACATGTATTCCGTACTTTTGACGCCAATGGAGACGGAACAATAGATTTCAGAGAATTCATCATAGCCTTGAGCGTAACGTCGAGAGGAAAACTGGAGCAAAAGCTGAAGTGGGCCTTCAGTATGTACGACCTCGATGGGAATGGCTACATCAGTAAGTCAGAGATGCTGGAAATCGTGCAGGTATGTGCTGCTCAGAGGCGCCGCTGGGCTCCCTCCTGCAGAGCAGATCGTGAAGCAGTGTTGCACTGAGACACTGAATGAAAAACTGGCAGCATTGGTTTATGATCTTGTATAACTGCTTGGATATAAAATGCTATTTCATTTGGCAAAGATCGTGTCACAATTTGAACTACAGCATTTAATATCCACTGCAAGTTCTTCCTGAGCAACAAGCTGCATGGATATTTCTTCCCTGGGACCTCTTTTGGGCTGGAGCACAGCAACTAACCTGCTGATAAATGTGATTCTCTAACCCTCTAACCTGTAATTATGATTAATTACAGTTGAATCAAGTAGGTATATTAGAACAACCAGGGAGTGTACTTTTAAGGAAGGCAGGCTCCCTCCACAATAAGAAGTAAATCGACATTGAAATCATGTTATTATGAAGAACCAGCTCCCATATCATAAAGGTGTTTTGTCTGCCTAATTCCAGTGAGGTCTGCATTATTAGAATCATACTAACTGTCTTCATACTAAGTTGCCAGTATAGATAAACCTTATCTGGGTAGATGATGATTCCATACATAGCTTCTTTGGTTGTGTTTTTGTGTGGTGTGAGTCCCACATCACTTTGGCTTTCTCCAATATGTTTTTGCCCTTGAGGCACATCACTCTACTGAAAGATTTAGAACATTTTTTATAGGGCAGTGTATTTACACAGCTTGAATCTGTATAATGCAGCACTGTTAAAAAAAAAAAAAAAAAAAGCCCGTTATCAAGATCCTTTCCTTTCCCTGGAAATTTGAAGTGCTAACAATGTACTGTATTATTCAGACTTATATTTGCACTGAAAACCAGGGGAAAGTAATGCACACAAATTACAGGCTGTGATGGCAAGCTGCATGGAGGGAGTCAGACTAACGTGGTGCTCCTGTCTTTCTACCAGAGCCCTTCTCACATCCTTCAGACAGTGGCCAATACCAGCACTTGTGCTGCTTCAGCAAGACCAGATCCAAAGCTCAGCTGCAAACCTAGAGCTTCTGTGTCATCTTTCACTTAGTCTGTGTTGTGTTCCTGTGTGTGAGTTGAGGAGCAGGACCTCCCTGTCTCTGTGCCATGACAAACCCCATGGAATATTTGCATTAGGAGATCCTCTGTTCCTTACAAATCTTCCTCTCCCCCAGGCAGGGTAAACAGCCTGTCAATTATTGCTTTTCTGGCTGTATTTCTCCTCATGAAAAAAACAAAAAGAAGAATCCCAAAAGAACTAACGTAGTACCTAGGAAACACAGGGAGCCAAACCCGGGTGACTGCCCGCTCCTCTGGAGGAGGAGACACCGTGGGGGCTGCAGGAGCAGGGAAGGCGCCGTGCCGAGAGGCAGCACAAACCCCCCAGGCGAGGAGATTTACAGACAGGGAGAACAAGGCCACAGATTTGTTCATGTCAAATAAAATGAAATTAAAACATCAGTGGCTGGATTTTCTGTAGTGAGCCAAACGAGGACCAGCAAAGCCGGAAGCTTTTTCTAGTTACCCCAGATTTGCTTACCAGCAAGTTTAGAGGCCAAAATGCTCTGCCTCTTCTTCACATTCACATCAGTACCAAATCATAGCATTGTCCTTTACAGCCATGATGACATCATCAAACAAAATTGCCACTTAGGGATCAGCATAGGGCAACATCCTGCCAACACGTGTATCCAACCCCGAGCAGCACTCTGGCTGCACACAACCCTCAGCCTGGCACTCCAGCCATCCCACTGCACTTCTTGCAAGGTTTGGCTCTCTCCTCCTTTCAGACTGAATGTGAAACTCAACTGCATGATGCTTGTAATCTCACCTCATTTTGAAGGACCCAATTTTGAGGGTCTGGAATAACTGGTTTTTAGCCTGAAAAACAGTTATTTCTGTACCGTGGACTATCAGCAATTTTTCAATCAGGAAAGCTGCCCTTTCTGTGATGGAGCTTCTCACAAGGCAGTGTGCTTGTAGATGTCACCCTGTTCTCTTCTTTCAGGCTTTTTTGGATGCACTGATCTCCCTGTATTGCACTGGTCACCCGTAGCTCCTCTCAGTGGGATTGCATTTGTTGTGTAGTCTCTGGAAACGTGTTCAGCTGATACCTGAAACTGAAGTAGATGAGCATAGTTTCTTGCGTTGTTGAGAGGTTCCTTTGATGTAGAGTGATTAGATACAAAAAGCCAGCAAACAAGTATCACTTTCATTTATGAAAGATGATTATTTTTTCATATGAAATGACAGGATTCTGTATCAAATGTCTTCCTGGGGGCTCTTAGCTGTCATAATTTTTCTGAGAATGAAAATCAGAGCTCTGACAGATCTCTGATATATTGCAAGTCCCTTATCTAGCATACATTTGTAAATTGATAGAGAAGGATTATGTTTTCATTGGGATTTTTGCCTGAGACAACACATCAAAATGAATGCTAAAAGAAACACCTTTAATCTAAAAGTCTTAGTTTCACAGCAAAATACTGTCCCTGTTAGTGTGGGATTACTGTATTTTAAATAGCATGGGGCAAGACACATTTTTCTTCTTTTTCAATCTGCTTTTCTTTGAAAATCACTGCAGAGAAAGGGCTTTCAAAGCACACTGTTATGCTGATGCTTCCTTGCATTGCCTTTCCATTGCTCTGGCCTAATCTAACAGCACTGCAGGCAATGCAGATATTGCAGTCTTGCTCAGCATTGCATTAAGGAGATTGAGGTAACAGTGGCAGCAGCAGCAGCGCGGGAACAGCAGAAGCGCTGGTTAAGATGTCCCACAGGAGCCCTCTAACTGGCCAGCTGCCAAGGAGATGAACCTGAATGGTCCATTACAGCTTTCTAAGGCCTGTTTTCTTTGCAAAGTGATGTGCTAGGTGGCAGAGCACCTGCATTCCTTTAAGCTCTGTACACCATCATGCCCTGAACCACGTAGGCACAGCGTGGTGCAGACTCAGCATGGCTGTCCATGAGCATCCCTAGGCCAGTCTCCAAAAAGCCCTGCCTAGAGGTTCACATGGAGCCAACTGCACAGTTTGGAAGTTAAAGGACTTTAGTGGTGGGCTGGCAGTTGTAGAGCCTCAAAAAAGGAGGTCCGTGGGATACTGCTGCACTTACCAGGCACAGCACATCTGCAGACTACTGTGGGAAGAGGCTTCACAGCCTGCCCTCTTGACAGACCTTGTCACAGTTCCTCTCAGATTCATGTCTCAGGCTTTTCATGTCTCCTGTATGTTTACCTATAATCTAAATAGCCCAGTCCACTCAAAAATAGCTGCAAACCAGTTAGAAGATTTGTTCCCCTTGCTGAAACAGGACATATTTGGCTAGTCTCTTAAAATAAGAGTTCAAATGAGAGATGGAAACCTTGTTCTAAGGATACATTTTTTCACTGTATGGGCTCAGAAGGCATTTTAAGAATACTGTGCAGAGACAAGAATAACACTTTCAGTTTAATAAAAACAGAGTACACACGTTTCACTTGCTGGGATAGCTTATTTGCAAGCCAGGAAGAAACAGAAGCTGGTATGGGAAGAAGCAAAAACTGATATGGCTCTGTAAAGACAGTGTCAAAAATCTCCATGAGATTGAGAGGAAAACAGTTTTTTTCAGGCCAGTCATTCACTGCATGAGACTTTTAGCCATCAGAATTTATTTCAACAGAGTAAAAAGGATCGACTGAAAATTTGTGCTGTCATTGCTGTTGCCATCACCATAATGAGCTTTTTGACAGCTTGCCAAGTATACCAGGAAAATGCAGCCCTCACCAAGGCTTCTGGTCTGAGTGCAGCAGTGGCAGCCAGCAACTGGGAGCAAAACCTGTGTGAATGGGCAAAGGGATGAGATTTGCCCTAAAATCACCCACTGCTGCTCATCCACATGCAGTTGGAAAATCAAAGAGGAGAGTTCAGCAGGGCAGCAGATGAAGCTGGAGCCTGTGCCTGCTCCAGTGATGTATGCAGGGCTTCCTGGTGGCAGTCAGGGGTGCCAAGGAGCTGTAAGGAGCACTCCTGACAATGGTTCACCTATTAAAGCTGCCCTGACTCAGGAGACTGCTGGCAGGTAACAGCTTCCAGGGCTGAATGCTGCTGATGGTTTTCAGCCCAGGTTTGCGAGGCTGAGGAGTCGCACTCCGTGTGCAGTGGAACCCCTGCAGCCTTTCAGTCACAGGCCCTAGCCCAGGGTTAGTACAGCCCAGCTCTATGTAATTATCGCAGGAAACCAAATTCCTTTCAGAGCTCGCTCTTTCAAACATACAATAAAGAGTTTTGTGTAGCTGCATTGAATTAATATGGGGCAAGCCTCAAGATTCTTAATCAGCTTTAACTGGCTTTTACTTTGGGAAAACTTCCCAATGAACTTCTAAGTAAGGACAGAAGAATTTGTCCAGAGTAACCATTTTCAGCATGAAAGGAACGCTTACTATGTTATTCCCATCTGGCTTTCCTAGAATATCTCATCTCTTATTCCCTTCACACGCCTCTGTGAAAAGGACCCTGTAGGATGAAGTCATCCTGAAGTGCTTTTTTTGTCCTAAAAATCTGCATATTCTTACTATGGTTACTTTGATCAGGGTAAACACGCCCTCACTCCCGATCTGGGGCATTCCTCCCACACTTTCAATGCAGATTCTCTGCTTTGCCATCCTCTCACCCAGAGAGAGGGAGTGACCCCTCCACCTCTCTTCCTACCCCAGACAAAAGCCAGACAGCTTCAGATGCTTAAACACTGGCAGATTTATAAGCCTCATCTCTGCTCTGACCCTCCCGAGCCTTGCATGCTGATGAGGATAAGCAAGGTCTAAATTCTTACTGTCCACCCTCTCCATTTCTTTCCTTCCCTATTGCCTCCTTCCCCCAGCTCCCTCATCCCTGTGTTTACGTGCTTGCATGTTCATCCTTTTTTCTGTGCTCCTGGTGTCAGTGTCATGGCTGTGTGGACAGCATCCCTGCCTGTACTGAGGCTCTGCCCAGTACTCTGGAACACTAATTCTCTTGGGAGCCTTTGGACACTCCTGCAGTGCAAATGATGATGATGATGATGATGATGATGATGATGATGATGATGATGATGATGATAATTAAAAGGGTGTCCACCACTTTTCTATTCAGCCAGCAGCTGTTCATGCTGAAGTGTTCACCTCCATTCCCCTGCTCAGGTCCACAGCCTGTGTTACACTTACCAGAGGGCAGACCTGAAAACCACAGCTGTACTCCTGGTGACATAACTGGGGGAGGAGATGTTTGATTATGCTGAGCATGTGAGGGATAATTAATTAAGCAGACAAATGCTTTTCTTAGAGTGTAAGTCTTTAAGTTATTTAAAGCCCAGGAGATGTGAAAGGTGAGCTGTTGGCAGAGGAGAAGCCAGCAAGATGGCCAAGGAAGCAGATGCTCCCTAGTCTGAGTGTAAAATGTCCGTGCTGCTCAGTGGCATCCTCTGTGCTGTTGCATTTCTGGAGCCAGTCCTTGGGGATCCTGAGCCAGATGATGTGAGCTGCTAGGCAGAGTGCCTTCAGGAAGGGGAAGAGGGGAGAGGGGTGGCCCAGTGAGAAGTCTTGGCTTGCACCAAGGACCCCCCTCCCAAAGCAGGAGGAAAGGAAGAACAAATAACTAAAGCAATCAGGCGACAGCCAACGAGTTGCAGTGGGCAGCAGAAGGGGCCGGTTGGACCAGGGCAATAGTGCCTTGGGATGTGCTGCCCCTCCAAATGGCTGGGAGGAACCCCCACAGCCACCACCCTGCAGCCATCTGGGTGCTGCTACTGCTGTCCCAGCTGTGGCACCGCAGAGACACCCAACACAAAGCCCTGGTGTTCACTGGCACTGCATGCTTACGTTTGCCAGCAAGGTTTGGGTGACCAGTGCAGAGACAGATCCTCATCCTTGTTCAAAATTAACATTACCCCTCTTTCAGGGGCAGCCAGTACCAAAGGTGACTAATGCATTTGTCTGTGCAGAGAACAGCTGTGGGTGGTAGTGGTGCTCTGTGGGACCAGAACATCTGGTCTCTGTGGAGTGAACTGTGCATGGGGTTTTGAGCTGTGCACATCCACCAACCCCCGGTGAAAAGGCCACCTCCTTGATGGTCCAGTCTTTGTTATCTGTGAGATGCAGCAAATGCTCTCCCCACAGACAGGATGCTGACCAAGGAGGGAGAGAAAGGAAATGGGGGAGAAGCAAAGGCAGGGTGAGGAGACAGGTGTGGTGAGGATGAAGCCTGTATGGCCAAAGCATGGAGATTCATCACAGCACAGGACAAGACCTTGGTGGTCTGGCTGTTCCTCCAGGCTCTGGGAGCTGCCATTATCTAATGTGTTGTACAAATGATAAATTCATCCAAAGACTGTTTTAATAAGGAAAAATGTAACCTTAGTCCAAACGCAGATGGTGTTTGACCATGACTGAATAAAGAAACACAGTATTTCACAAACAAGTGCTCCACTGAAGAGGGAAGCTGCATGTACTGGTGCCATTCAGCACCCAAAGAGCAGGTCTCTCTGGTATTCCCAGGATATCTTCTGCCTGTTTCTGTCACAAGAAGATCATTGTACCCTTGCATTAAGATAATGTGTTTCTTACCAGCTCTTTGCTCCTGTCTATCACACAGGCAATTTATAAGATGGTTTCTTCTGTAATGAAGATGCCAGAAGACGAGTCAACACCGGAGAAGAGGACTGAGAAGATCTTCCGCCAGATGGACACCAACCGTGATGGTAGGCACCCTCCAGGCGGGGGGGCTGGGGTGTCCCGCACACATAGGACAACCTGCAAGGCCCACAGGGTGTAGGCAGGAAGGACTTCACCTTGCAGGGTTGCTTTCCCAGGGATTTTCCTGCCTGCCCCGGCTGCCTTCCATCGTGCTTGGCCAGAGGCTTGATGGGTGTGCTGCAGCCCACCCCATGCACTAAGTAAACGTGTTTCTGTTCTAGGAAAGCTCTCTCTGGAAGAGTTCATCCGAGGCGCCAAGAGTGATCCTTCCATCGTCCGTCTCCTGCAGTGTGATCCCAGCAGTGCCGGGCAGTTCTGAACCTGTCCTTTGGATGAATTATGTATCTGCTTTTTTTTTTTCTTGCCAAACAACATTCATGGTAGTGTTGCCTCTGTGTGGCCAATTATGCCTTCGTTTGTGGCATCTTATAGCTTCTTTTGTTGTGGATTAATTATAAGGATGCTGAATTGCTCTTAACAATTTGTCCAGAGCACGGGCAGTACTGTTTTAAACAGATATTGTGGTGTTACCATTGTTTTCAAAATTTCATTTTGTTTTTTTTTGTTTGTTTGTTTGTTTGTTTGTATCTGTTTTGGAAAGTATGTGTTGAGGAGGAGTAAACCAACAACAAACCCCTTGGCAGCAAGACACACTGACAGATTTTAGATTGCTGCTTTAGTCGTTAAGTATTCACCTGCAGGACCTGAAAGTGTAGTAAGGCTGAACCAAAGGGGTTGTGATAGGTGGGGTAGTATTCACCTGGAACCTCCTCTCCTGTCCAGGAGGCACCAGTTAAGGTCAAAGACAGGACTGGGAAGAAGTATGAAAGTGCAAAACATGAGGAGGGTGTATCATCCACTCCTATGCCTCATTGTTTCAATGCTGTGAACACTTTCCAGGTTGTGAAGGAGAAGGGACAAAATGAAGGCTGACCTTTTTTTTACTAGGTTTACAGTGGTTGAAGTCATATGGCTTTATCTGAAAATTCAGCAATTTGCAATCCTGATCTCCAAATCCACAACTGACAATACCTCTTGCCGTTTGGGATCAGCAAAAGCAGACACAGATATGAAAAGCTGGGTCTTGACAATGAATTTAAGGGAGATAAATGTTGAATGTGAAATTTTCAGGTTAGTAATAAAGCAGTTGCTACTAAGGAGAGTGGGCATTCATGTGAGGAACTCATGGACACCTGCAAGCAGCTCCAGCTAAGACACATCTGCTGTTCTGAATGCTCTTGCAAAGCAGGAAGTTTTGGGGGTGTTTTTGTCTCTCTCCATGTAGCTAACAGAGTTTCCGGGCCTGCTCTTAGGGGAAGGCTGTCATCAAAACTTGTTTTAAACATAAAATTGTAGCGTTTATATTTCATTTATTTTAGTAAAGTTCAAAAAATCTGTACTGAAATGAGGAAATGGTACGCTTTATGATATATTTCTATATATAAAAATTAAAACAAAAAAAGATCAGCTCTTGAGAGAAATGTTGAATGTTTATCTTTTCGCCTAGATGCAGGAGTTCTGAAATTTGCTGCTGCAAAATTTTATCCTTTGGTCAGAGTTGCTGTATGCAAAGCTAGTACACACATGTGGCATTTCTTAGGGACTTTACAAGCGCTGTTGCAGAAGAAAAGCTGGGAAAGCTGTAGCAACAGGAGGCATTATGCTGACTAAATTGGTATTAATCAGTCCTTAGCTGAAGTCTGCTTTGTGATCCTGTTGGAGAGGTACCCATGCAGGCAGCACACGGTGTTGGGAATTCATGAGCTCATTAGAGTAACCTTTGTCTGACAGGCAAAGTTGGCATTTTGTCAAGTGACCTTGTAGATGCTAATCCCCAGTAGCCTTAATTTAAAATAAACCAAGTAAAATAAGTCTGCTTTGCAGATGATGATTAGCTAAGTATTAATTAGAAGTCATGAATAAGTAGTTGAGTATAAATAATCTTTTATGAAACACTAGCTAGCATGTACAATAACTGACAGAAAAAATCCTATACTTAATTTTTCCATACCATTTGCTTTGCCAGGTGTGAAGTGCAAAGCATGTTAACAGAAAATAAAAGTAAATTGAAAATAACATTGTTAATCAGCTGTACTAAAATTTTTATGAGTGGCTAGTGACACTCAATACATGTCTTCAAGCACACACCTTTGTCTCAAACAATCACAAAAATCCAACTGATGATATATTTCCATTACATTCATCAAAATACTGAGCCGAGATGAGTGTGGGAAAATAAGAAAGCAAAGTGGGCCCAACCACAGACACAACCAGATTTTAATATCCAGTGCTTTCAGGTGTTATGGGCAACACTGGCAAGTTTTGCACCAATTCTTCTGGCTGATGAAAATGTTCCCTCTCTCCTTCTCCCAAATCTTCATTAGACACCATGTGCACAAATCTAACCCTTCAAAGAAGAGTCTATGCCTACCTTCTTCAAGGTAATTTTCTGCTTTACCTGGAGAGGTTCTGGCCCTGTCTCCCATATCCATCACCTCACGTATTTTGAAAGTCATGTCTGTCTTGAGTGCTTTAGGGTTGTTTTTCAGCAGGAGAAGCCCAGCCAGACTGCTGGGGATTGCAGCAGGAGGGTCAGTGGGCATGCACTGATCAGCACCCCTCTCTGCCAGATGGGAATGACCAGTGCCACCGCCCCAGCCCCTCCAGGGGTGCTCCATCACCACCCTGTGTGGGCAGGACAAGGCGACGCCAGAGGATCCCTGCTGGACTTCCAGCCTCCCGGCTCAGTGCAGGCACCCACGTCCAAAGCAGCCCAGACCTGTGGAAGCTGGCATTTACTGAAGGTGAACTCGGATACCTTCTGCAGTTCCATCTTCTTCTTAATGCTGTGAAAGCAGTTGCACGTGACTGAAGCGTTTAAAACGTTGCCTTTTATTTAAGTGACTGCATACCACCTCTTTTTCATTTTACAAGATGCTTCTGGCTCAGAACCTAATCTCTCAGATTGTTTTTGCTCAGTAGTTTTGGGGTGTTGGGGCCAGGCTCGCCTCCCGTGTTACTCCCGTACAACACGTGTTTGAAAGCACAACCTGTGCTCTGACCCCCGGCCAGCAGAGATGTAATGCTTCCCACAGTTCACAAAATTTAAAATAATAAGAATTAGCTTACAGCTGCATAGGATATAGCTGCAGATAAGGCTATTGTATAAACATTTACAGAGTGAACTAAGGTTATTCTTTTACCTGACTGCCACTGATGATTGGTATTATTTTAAATTATTAACTATCCCTTTCTTTCTCTGCCTGTGCATGTACTTAAGGAGTGATTCATAGCTGGAGTTGTGATAGGAACATCTGCAGACCCCAGATCAGCAGGACAGCAGTGGTGTGCTGCGCCTTGAATTGAAATTTTCTGCTTTGCTGTCATTTGCATTTGCAATCAGAGCTGCTTTCATAAAGCTTTTGAAGGCAAAGTGGTGTATCCTGTATAAAATAGCACAGCAAGTCAGACACTTCTGAGTGATTCGTTAGCAATATCTCCATACAGGAAGGATGGCAGACAGCACATACTATTTCATATCACTTCTCAGTTGTGTAGATGCATTCTCTAGTTTTAGTTGCATGTGCAAGAGGCAGCCCTCACTCATGCGTTGTCCAAAGGAATTAATGAGTGCATCCCACATACAGACTGAACTCAAGGAAAATGCCAGTCCCATTTATCTGACGTTCCCAGTCAGCTTGTCAAACTCTGCGCCAGAAGATGTGAAGTGAGGACTGATTTGTGAGTTTTGCAGTAGCCTCTCTTTGTTTTAGGGTGCTTTGGAAAGGGAAAAGGGAGCACAACCCTTGTAAAACCAACACACATGTTTTTGTGAGCACTTAGAGTTTGAGAGGGTCTGAAGAAATGTTCATGTTTCAACATTATTTGAAGCCCTGTCAGTTCACAGCGGCGATGTTCCTGAGGCACCCAGAGCTATGCTGTTCCCTTCCTGTTCTTAGGAGCTTGTAGGATTTTTATCTTGTTGCTGGGGCATTTTGTCCTTGTTGTTCTGTGTTATAAGGCACAACCTCCATGTTTGCTGCTGCTTAAAACAGTAAGCCAGAAGTGTGTTAATTTTGTAGCTGGATGAGGTCTGTGTGCAGAAATATTGCACACCAGCACAGAAAGTAGTCACACATGACCAAGTCCCCATGGTTTGAACACTGCCCGTGGGGGATGAACCCCAGGACTTCTCAGCTCTCTTCACTGATGGCAGAAGTGCAGGAATGCGACTTAGCTTAATCTTCTTTCACTGCAGACCATGTTAAGTCGCATTACTGTGCATTTGCTGTGGGCAGAACCTTGTCTCAGCTGACTCATGGAAACTTGGTGAACGGTGGTAACTTGCTGCTGAGCCCTAATCTGCAGACTAAGCTGAGATGAGAAGATGGCCTTGGCCATACATCTCCATACATGTGAACCAGAGGACACGGTGACAACTGGCAGGTCCCTGGGGACATGTGGCAGTGAGAAGGGAATCTCCTGCCTCAGAACAATTGCCCTGAGCTGAGCTGCCTCCTTCTTTTAAAACTCTCTCTTCTTTTAGCACCGCTGGTGTAGATGCAACACAATAGCAATATAGCAGGTCAGGATTGAGGAGGCATCCTTCAAGAGTTTCCTTTTGCAGTTTAGCCTACAAGTGCCAAGTGAAACAATCAGAGGGAAGGGCTGGACAAGTCTTCCTGAACACCCTGTACACCAGCACCTCCTTTTGTCTTTCTCATGGTGCTCCCTTGGTTTCCAGGCATGGCAGTCATTGGGCTCAGGTGTTAGATGTTGGTTACCTGGTGCAAGACCAGTGGACAAGAATATTTCACCTGGCCTTTGCAGAAGTATTTGGATGCATTCTTTGCTCTGTGTCTTACTAAGTGGAATCTCATGTACGAGTTTTAAAGTGGGGAAGCTGCTTTTCTTGCTGTCATGGGCAGAGCTTGTGCTTAGAAATGCAGAGAAACTTGGCAAGTGCCAGATAGCTGAGCTATCGTGCTCAGAGCTGCATGCAGAGTTTTCCATTGATTGTGCAGTAGGCAGATAAGATAAACAGCAGTGATACGTCAGACACGTGGTGTGATGTGTTTCCAGATAGGGCTTGACTAGAAATGGCACCTTCTATGTGAGCAGCTCTGTCTGCTGCATATTCTGTCAGAGGTGCTGACAAAATACACTCTAAAATTAAGCAGCAGAGCTGTTCACTGTATTGAACAAACAGCTCCCAGGATGAGCACAAGGCTTTCCCTGAGTGCAGCTGAGGACAAAACATTGCCTGTAGGAGTTCATTCCCGGTCCTGGTAGAAAAGAAGAAGGGAAAGCTCCATTGACTCTCAAAGCCCAGGTGTCGTTTTGCAGGCTGGGGAAGGTAGAAAGAACATCTGTGTTTTAAGCACATAGAAAAGACAGCAGGAATGGTAAATTGGCATGGAAATCAGTGATATTAGAAACCAGGTCCACTGCTGAGGGACTGCAAAAGCCATTAGGTGCCTCTGGCCTTCAGAGCAGTAGAACCAGTTGGATGCCCAGTCAATCTCCTTGCTCCTTGCAGAAACTATCCCTGTCTGCTATGGATATCTCAACAGCATCCCTTATTCCATCCTGGCTTTTGCTGCTGTTGTTTCCAAATTATCCATACTGAGAAGTTGTTTCAGGGGTGAGGATTTTCACAGGATAAGGTATAAACCTTTTCAGATGTACTGTCCATATCTTAACCAGCTGGAAAGGCCAGATGCAAGGGGCTTCTTGCTAGGTACAGGTTTGATTTTCTCACTGTTTCCCATGTGTTATTTTAATGTGTAGTTGGGATTAAGCTATCACCTGTAAAATGCAGATTAATGCACAATAAGCAAAACAAAAAAAGAGCTTGAGTTGTAGTGAACAATGTGAAAAGACTAGAGAAATTAAAAACTGCAACAGACATCCCTGCCTGTAGCCCAGGGTCTGAATTTGCACGGTGAAACCCTCTTAGCAGTAGGCAGCACAGAACAGCTCCTCTACGCCAGCCCTGCTTCAGCCCCGTGTTGTGAGGCTGGGGACTCTGTGTCCTGCCACAGACACGGTCATTTGAGATTATTACACAGGCTGAGAGCTTCCTAGATCCTGAGGCACAAAAGAGCAACCCACCCTCTGCATAGGATTCACTTACTGTGCGCCTGACATGTTTTAGATCTTCCCCTCTTGCCCTGACCTTATACCAAAGACATTCTCGCCTTCCCAGGGCAGGTGCTTAGGGTGTCCAGCTCTCCAAGTCTTTGCAGCCACCTCCCAGCTGCCATCCCCAGCCTCTGTGTGAGCAAATAACAATCACCAGCCCTTGACATGTGGAGGAGCCAAGCTTGATGCACTTAAATGGAACAGCTTCTGATTTGGTTCCCAGTCTTTCACCCACCTGTGTGTACCACACTATTTATTTCCTGTTATTAAGTAATGGCAGTATTAAGCATTTTAAGGGCACACTGAACCTCTGGAACAACATGGTTTTCGTTGTTGTGTACGTGTTTGTTGAGGCACTGCAGACTGAATCTTCCTGGTGCTTGCTCTCCGGTCCCCTCCCTTTACTCCACAGAGAGCTGGTTTCTTCCAGGCTGGAGCAGCACCTTCCTATGCATCCCCATGTGGTGCCCCAATCCTGCAGGAGTGCCCAGATGCTGTGGACCAAGAGATAATTTTGGCATAGTAATATCAGGCAGAAACTCTTCCTGCTGTCTGTCAAAAACAAGTGTTGAGGGTGTGACCTCTGGTTTTCTCCTCGCTGGGGACAGGGGTTTCAGTGCTGTTCAGGGTTGGCCTCCTGTTTCCCCAGCAAATGGGATGACAGGATGATGGTGATTAGTAAACCCACCTGAGAAAATCCTCTTAGATTCTAAACATTCTTTGTCCTGCTCTTTGGCTGCACTCAGAGGGAAGATTAATGGGTCCAGTGTGGTTGTTTGGGGGAGAACTTGCAGTTCCTTGCCACCACCACCTTTTTATTTCCTGTCATTATCTTATTCCCATTTCCAGGGCAGCCAAATAGTTTTTATTAGTATCTGGAAGAAAAAACAAACCCAGGGTTTCAATCCGATAAGGATCTAAGCAAGGTTACTAAAGACATCATGCTCAATGTTAGTCATAAGAATGCTCCACAAAATCATGTTTCTTTGGTATTTTGTGTTTCCTTTTCTTACTCATGTTTTAGGCATGCTTCTGATTTACTCCATTATTTTGGATCCTTTTAGATTCAGTCCTGCTGGTCCTTCAGCTCTTATGCAGAAGTCCCAATGATCCCAAGAGCAGAGGTGACTGAGCAATTACTAGAGAGGTGGGCACACCGTGCCTGGTGAAAATGAAGAGCTTAATTACATTAGGGATTATTTTTGTCTGCACTTGCTTCAAGGAGACAGACTGAGCTGCATTTCAATGTTTATCTCTTCTACTTGCTCACTTCAATTCCATCCAAGCAGTCTTGTAGTTAATATTTGTATATTCAGCATTATTTTGCTCTTGAACCTGAAGTGACCAATATTGTCCTCCTCTGACAGGAGTACTTAATACCTTTTGATTTTTAAATATTGCCGAGTGAGTGATGTGATGGAGGTAAAAGTACTCACTCACTTGTGTGCTGGCTTTGGCTGCGATAGAGTTAATTTTCCTCACAGTAGCTAGAATGAGGTTAAGTTTTGGATTTGTGCTGGAAACAGTGTTGCGATAACAGAGGGATGTGGTCATTATTGCTGAGCAGGGCTCACATGTTGTCAAGGATTCTTCTGCTCCCCACCTCACCCCATCAGCAAGGGAGATTGGAGTGCACAAGGAGATGGGATGGGACACAGCCAGGACAGCTGACCCCAACTGACCCCAGGGATACCCGAGACCATGTGGTGTCATGTTCAGCATAGAAAGAGGAGGGGAGAAGAAGGAGGAAGAGGGTGACATGTTCAGAGCAATGTCATTTGTCTTCCCAAGTCACCGTTACCTGGTGGAGCCCTGTTTTTCTGGGCATGGCTGAGCACCTGCCTGCCCATGGGAATTGTTGAATGAATGCCTTGCTGTGCTTGTGCATTGGGCTTTTGCATTCCCTATTATCTCAACCCACAGGTTTTCTCACTTTATCCTTCCAATTCTCCTCTCCATCCCACTGGAAGGGAGTGAATGAGTGGATTTTTGGGACTTAGTTGCTGGCTGGGATTAAATCGCAACAATTCGTTTAAATTTGGGCAGATATTTTTGATGCTGTAGAAACTAATAAATTGAGATAAAACATGGCCAAGAGCTGAATGGATCAAAGTGTCCTGTTCCTATTTAAGTCCATGACCATTCCACAGGGAGAGCTTTCTCTGTTCCCGCAGGCTGTTGCCTCATTGCAGCATAGAGTAGAGATAACAAATCGAACTTCTAATGATCTACTATGAGCAGACTCATTGCAGCAGCATGGAGTTCAGCATATCCTGTGTCTTGGCAAAATTAGATACCTCTCTAGATGAATGCTTTGTAAGCAAACCTACATATCCTAAGAAGACTTTTACCATTCAGAAAGGAGAGGGACAACTATGAATTAAATTAATTTGGTCTGCTTATTTTTCTTACGGCTGTCTAGAATTGCAAATGTCTTGTGTGTTGTTGCCTGTAGCTGTTGTGATGTGTTAATTTCCCCCCCTGGTTCTGTTGTAAGCTCATCTGGTGGTATCCTGAGTCTCCAGCTGGTTCTCCGCCAGGCAAAGCCCATGAGAAGGTCAAGTAGAGGCGAGTGGCTTTCAGGCACACCGGGGCAGCTTTTGAGGATGTGGCCCTGTGCTGTTCCATGCTTTGAGAGTCTGTACCTGCAGAGCAACATGTTAAACCTACCTGGTAAAATGAAAGTAGATGATCAGGCCATCGAAAGAGAAGGAGAATTTGGCGGAGGGTTGTGTATGTTTTGTGCCCCCCAGCACGTGCACGGTTCCCCCAGCTATTAACTTCCAGTTAGGACCTTTCCTGAGCTCTTAGTGTTAGAATAAAGTTTTCTTATGCTGATTATGTATTTGTATTATGCAATGTACTCAGAAAACAGAAGATTATCTCTCTATGACTGTCCTCTCCTCTCGAGAAGCTGTTCTCCTCTGTACATATGATATGCAGAATGTATGGGAGTCTTACCAGCGTTGATTTGCATTTTTAAGACTGTACTAATTAATGTGTGATACTATTGTGTTTTTGTAGTGGCATCTTTGATGTAAGATGTAAAAACTATTTAAATTTTTTTGTTTTGGTTATTGTTCAGCTTTTAGAGATAGCACCAAGGACTGCATGTTCACTAGAACCAGCCTTTTTCAGGGGCTGTCATAGCTGCACGCAGGCACCGGTGTTTCACCCGGCATGTAGCACCTGCGTTCTTCTTTTAATAGGGGTCAGTTTTGAGTGGAAACTAATTCTTCCTGAAAAGTCTAGTTTTCTCTTTCCCTCTCTCAGATTCAAGCTTCCCCCTCCCATGCTGTGTGCCAGCTCTGGCCCCAGGAGGAGAGCTGGGAGGAATGTCTCCTGACCCGGGGCACCCCGCTGGCATCAGGCTCCCTTACCCTGTAGTTCACCCAATGCATGCTCCTCAGAACTTCATTTTCCTTGGAACTGCTGGCTATGCCAGGACAAAAACGGTGGGCTCACATTGCAAGACCATTTGTGCAAGTGACTTTAAAATGAATTAACTAAAATTGGGAGGAATTAAGGAAAAGAAGAGCCTGAGCAGCAATTTTAGGGTCAGAATCTTATTGGGGTGCTTAATACAGCAAGAACTTGTGGTCAGTCCCTAAAAGACAGGACCATTTGGGTGGCTTAGGTCTACATTTCTTGGCAGGTTTGGAGAGTGAGGTGGGGCTCGGATCCAGCCTTTCAGGCAGGGTTGACTTAATAGGTGGACTGAGTCTGAGAGATGCTTCTCCAGATTGCGTCGTGGGCCAAAAGACAAGACATGCTGCAGCTTAGGAGTTATTTTTCTTTCAGGTTTTTAGGGTTTTTTTCCTTTTTAATGGAGAAAGCAGTGCAAACTGCACCTGGCAAAATGACCGACTTCAAAAGCATGTTTTTTGTTGTTATATAGACACTCACAAAACAGCATTGTGTGGCTAAAAAGGCACATTTGTGGTAGTTTCTTTTTGAGTGCCAAAATATATAAGCAGTATTGTTTGAAGGGAAATAAGAATTTTTTTACTGTATTGTTATTACTGTTGAACAAATATATTGTTTTTAAATGTTAGATTTTGAAGACTTTTGTATTGTAAATTGTTTTGTGACACGGTGCTTTTTCATACTGGAATTACTGATTGCACCTAAATATGAATTATTGCTTTCTTATATAAATATGTGACCTTGAACAATCTTGATGAAAAACAATGTATGGTGGATACCAACAGTTCAAAACAATTCACCTACTGAAATCCCCTAAATGTTCTTTCCTACTAATAAACATTCTGCTGCAGCTAGCTACGGTGTGCCACGCGCTTTACTCCCTTCACGGCGGAGCCTTAAAGCCTCGCCCCACGGTCTGGTGAGAAAACCCCAGAGAAGCCTTTGCCTGCTGCCGTCACAGCTCCTGTCGCACTCACGGCTGTGGGCATGGAGCCAGCAGCTGTGAAAGCCAATTTGGAGGGCTCAGCCAGGGCTTAAGCTGTGCACGGGCGCTGTGCCGGCAGATTGCAGCCGGCTGGGCACTCCACTGCTAACACAGTTTTTCCTCCAGCAGCTAAAGCCAGCAGCTGGGCAAGGAGTAGGATATCATGGAGTGGGTTATAAAAGCAAAGGAAGGACAGCACAAGGCTAAGAGCCCTGATCCCCTGAAGCTGGAAAGGCCAGCTTAGCTGACTGACAGCAACTTTCCTTGCTATAGATAAATCCCTCTCCAGGTTTAGGGGATTTTTTATCCCCTAATGACTATCACACCATCAAGGGACCAGGATGTGGTGAGGGAGCATAGGCTGGCAGGGTGGTAGCTGTGGTTGATCGCTCTGAGATGTGGCTGATGAGGCAGCAGCAGAGCTTCTCATAGCAGGGACTCCTGCCAGCCTCAGACAGGCTCTGAAGGGGGCTGCCTGATGCTTCTGTGCATGCTCATTAAGCTCCTCAAATTTTTACCTAGGTTAAATTTGGAGCTGGGATTAGCAGGGTGCAAAAACTAGTTTAAATCCTACTGGAAGGTAACAGAAACCAGTGCCTATTTCCTTTTGAGATTAAAAAAAAAAGTGCCTATTTGTGGAACTGCATATTAATAATATAAGCTTGAGACAGGCTGGAGCCTGAGTGAAGCATCAGTTACCAGGTATCTCCTGTGCTCAGTGCAACTTCAAACTGGCTTTATTACACAAGCTCCCAGTGTGCCAGCCTCCCTGTGATGTACATTCTCCACACCCTCCCCTTAGGGCCATCATACGATTTAGCATACAAATCATACGATTTAGCATACAAAGACAGGGGTGTAAGGAGGTGTTTATTTGTACAGGGGTGCTAAAATCCTCCACTCCCCGCCCTTGCTGTCCCGTGTCTCTGCATCTTGCCGTGCAAGGCCCAAGACTTCTGCCCCAGGCACTGTAGCACACGTTGCACTCCCACGATCCCAGACCGGACCTCCCACCACCTCAGGGAGGAGGGAACCTGAGATCCCGCAGCTCATGGCCGCATCTGGGAAACAGCATGCTCCATAATCTATCGCTGTTTTCTGCAGCACAAATTGAGCCAAGAGATTGGGAAGGTGCCGAAAACCACAGCTTTGCTGCTCCACTGAGGCCCCTAAAGTTTCAGTGAGGAGCTAGAGGTGGAGTGTTTTGCTCCCTGTTACCAAGAGAGGGTCAGTTCTTCTTAAAGACCTTTAATCAAGGTGACCTGAGTCACCTTGTTAACCCTGGCTCAGCCATGCCAGACACAGTCCAACCCTTGAGCACGCAATGGTTCCCATCAGCTGACACACTTCTCCTCACCCCTCCATGGCCTCGCAGATGGAGCACTGCCAACCACGCAGCTTTAAAGCATTTGCATTTTAAGAGCCACTCAGTAAAACTATCTCACTTTATCCTTCATTAAACATCTATCACAGGCAGTGCCCAGGAAACGTGATTACCTTAAAGAGCTCCATGGGAGCTGATCCTGGCTCACCCTGCACTGCTCATCCAGAGCACTGAACTCTTCCACCCCAATGTAAGACAGGGCTGTCCTGCTACTGCATGGGACATCACCCTTTGCTGAGGCAAATGCTTTCCCAAGCAATTTCCCACCTACTTAGATGTTCTCACCTCCTGAATTCTTGTTTGAAAAGCCAAACTCAACTGGTGGAGAATAAAATGTTTGATGAAAATGTTTTACTGCGAGATGAGTGCCCAGGTATGCTTCAGTGCTTTTGGAGCAGATGCGGTAAGGATCTCATCCCAGGTGCCCAGGAGTCACAAAGATGTTAGTGTCAGTGCCTCCAGCCAGGTTCCCAGGACACTCCAACAAGTCACAGAAACACAGAATAGTGGGGGGGTTGGAAGGGAGTTCTGTAGTTCATCTGGTCCAACCCCCCTGTTTAAGAAGGGCAAGTGAGAGGTGGTTGTCCAGGAACATGTCCAGGCAGCTTTTAAATACCTACAGCGATAGAGACTCTACAACCTCTCCGGGCAACCTACTCCAGGGCTTAGTCACAGTACAAAGTGTTCCCTGATTTCAGAGGGAACCTCCTGTGTTTTAGCGTGTGTCCACTTGCCTCTGGTCCTGTCACTGGGCACCATTTAGAAGAGCCTGACTCCATCCTCTCTGCACCCCCCTTCAAGTATTTGTACACACTGATCCTATCTCTCCTGGAGAGATGTAGTAATACACACCACAGCAACAGAAATATTATCTCATACATAGGAATATTTATTTTTTTCCTTCTTAAAAATGTACAAAAAATAAAATAACTGTATTTACAGCTTATCAAACCCCTCTCCCAGTTGCAACACTATTAAGTTACATGAGCTATATTCTTAATATAAAAGCACACTATTTATACATAAAGTTTCCTTGTTTGCCAGAAAGACGGCTTGTCACAATCTTTGGCACAAACATTCTTGTTTGTATCTTGTCTCAATTAATAGGCAATGGAAGAGCATATAAACATTTAATAAGCTTTACATTTTATAAGTCATAAGATATGCCTTTCCAGTTCCATTTCAATCAATATACAGCATCTCTGACAGCTAGAGAGTTTAGATTTTACTAACTGTTTGTATTAATTTACATTTAAACAATTAATAAAATGAAAGAGAAAAATATATAAGAAAGATATTTGATCTTTGAATTCCATTGACCAAAAAGTTTGTGAGAGAGGGCATACAGGAAGAAAACATTCTTTTCTTTGTAGTTTACACTCAGTGGTAGAAATCCTCTAAAATGTCCTAATGGGGATATCACCGTACATCTACAAAGCTTTACTCAAAGGATGCACTTTATTTTGGAGATATCAGCACCTGACTGTGAGAAAGAACTAGAATTTGAGAATTTGAATGGGGTTTCATAATAAAACATCAAATGGACGGACGAAGTGCCAAATCTGCAGCAGAAACCAAAATTAGAAGACTGTTCTCCTTTTGTACATCTCTCTCAGAGTCTTTCAAAACACAACATCTACAGACACTGCACTGCTGTAACTCTTCATAGGGAAAATGCACTGAGCAGCAAGCCACTCTTCAGGTTGCACTACTTAAGATTCAAGACTGCTGTCTTGAAGAGGAAGAGGAAATGAGAATTTTGTTCCTTTAAATAAACAACCACAGCAGTGCCACAAAAAGACAAAAGGAGGCAAGGCAGATATTCCTGTCGCCTGCTGAGCAGTAGCCAAATTTTACTTCCACTTAACTCATAATATTTGGAAGATCCAGCATTAATCAATAATTTTTATCAAACAAAAGCAACATGTATATTTTAAACAATATACATGTAAGCACTATGTACTCCTCAGGACATTTGAGTCAAGCAGGGCACAAGGCAGCCACTGCTTCAGAAGTCTGCATTACTCATACTGCCCCTTTCCCACCACTCTGATGGGCTGATTTGGACCAACAAGGTGAACCCTGAGAGCTTGTAGCTTGCCACAACCAGCATCCAATGTTCAGTGCTCCTCCAGCAGCTGATGCTATTGACTACAGCTGAAGGGGTGCAGCATGGATACTCTTTCTAATGTCTTAGTGACACAGAAACAAAGCCCTCAGACCCTGGCAGATAAAGTTAAGGGTGATCATCCTTATCTAGCTCTAGTTGTTGTGTTAAAATAATCTTACCACCAATCTAGTCGCCTTCCTGATAACTTCATTGAGACTGTAGGAAGGAACTAAAGGCAGGAGTATCAGCTTTCTACTATCAGGAGTTTACACACTTTAAGATGTATTTAGAATAGCTTTCAGTTAATCTTGGAAGCAACTTTCCTTCTCTGGAGAGTGGCTGACTGAAAGCTCCTAAAATGACAATGGAAAGATAGCTCCCTAAGCCCCAGTATTCCTGGAGCATTGCACTTCTCACGGATCCTACACTGCTCCTCATCACAGGATGCTGCAGCACCCAATAGATCTCAGCTTGTCTCCACCCAAGTGTAAGACAACATCCCATTAACCTGAGTGCTGGTGCTGCCAGGACAGCCTGTTCTTCTCTGTGATGCCTGAATTCTCACTGTCCTTTCTTAAGGCAGCACATTCCAACCCAGGCCAGCCCCAGGAATTCCCTTGGACAGCAGGTTTGTTGGGGGCAGAACCAGGGCTCAGCTCCTGCATAAATTTACTCCTACACTTAACCTGCAGCTTCTGCCCAGGTATCTTTACCAGCTGAGAGATCCTAGCTGATATTCTCAGGATTCCAAACACCAACACAGAAATACAAGAACTAACAGTATTGCTCACCAGTCCTGTGTGCTGGTCCCAGTTCCTAATGCCTCCTGTCCAAACTGTTCTCTTGTTTTTTCTTTAGGAAAAAAGTATCTGGGATAAATCAGCATAGACTTTTTATCTCAGTCTGAGCCAAGTAGAAACAAATGGAACAATCATAAATCTCTTGTATTCCCAGGATGTTTGCTCTTGAGCAGGGTAGCAAGAGCACCTTTGCTGGAGTGCATTTTTATATAAAGTTAATGACATTACTACAGAACTCTGCATCAGAAGGAGAAAGAGTGCATGCTAAAAGAAAAGGGCAGGAGAAAGACAGAATACACACTTTGCTCTACAGGCATATGTGGATTCTGGGTATGTTAGCCCTGACACTACCAGCCTGAACCTTTTATAGTTTCTGGTCCCACAGAAACCTTGACATGTACCTAACATTTCTATTAGAAGTAGAGATTTTAATGGGATGCTACTGCTAATGAAGTTAAGAAAGCGTGCAAGAACTTGCAGGACAATTCATGCGGATATGGCCAAATCAGGCTGGTCAACTAACCCAGCTACATTGCTTGAATGTAAATAGCTCCACACAGCTCAAAACACTATGTGAGCCCTGTTATACTAGGCAGTATAGCATTTTATAGCATTTTTATACTGCTATAGCTCTTTCTGCCATTAACCACCTAAAAATAAAGGTTCTGTGACTAAAAGAGAAAAGGTTTCAGAAGGAAAAGAATAAGTTCTAAAGGCTGCATGTAGGAAATGACCCACACTTCTGTCTGTCACACAGGATCCATGTACAGTGCATAGAGAATAAAATGCAGCTGAAACTCATGGAATTATATGCTGCATGAGGAGCTCTGTGCAATAGCCAGAGGAGCTGGAATGGAGAGAGAGATGCTGAGTTTGGATGTCATAGGGACATTCAGGCCTTGAACCCCTTTCCTGGTATGATTTTAGCTTGCACAACTTTATCTCTTCACAGAATTCGTAAGACAGGCGTGGAATTTGATGGAATAACCATGTAGCTCAACTTGGGTTCAGATGCAGCCCTTGAGAGAGAGGCCTATCTTCACGCTGCAGTTGTGGGATACTCACTCTCCACAGGAAAAATTGTTCCAGATTTGATAAAATATTTACACCAAGCCCAGGCTTACATGTCACCCAAGTGTCCTAGGAATCACAACAGAATCATTCAATGGAAATACAAGAGCAAGTACACTTAAGAGGAAGAGTTTGAAGTCCTGCTTCTTACAGTCTAGAGGAATGCTTTGATGTTCTGGCTGCTGTGGAAAGAACCTTCCAAGCACAGGTTTGAGAAAAGGACACTTTAAGAGCCTTCACTTCATCAAAGGAAGACGACCAGGAAGAATTCCTTTCTGTACCTCTAGGCAAACCAGGCAGCAGACACACGGTGTCTCTTGGATTTTGTTACAGCTGGATGGGAGACTCAGGTATCTACAGCTGTGACTTGGGCACCCAAGGTGGGCCCCATTGTACCAGAGCATCCAAGTCCCGGTAGCAGACTCTGCTCTAATATTTCAATATATAACTGTGTGAGTGAGGATGGAGCATATGAGTACAGATTCAGTTATCAGCTTCTCAGTACAGACTTCTTAACAGATTGCAGCAATTTACTCCTCTAGGAAAGATTCTATTAAACCCTAAACCAAATACATACAAAAACATAGTGGCAGTAAACATGCCCACATACAGTAGTTAAAATATATTATTGCATATTATAAACATTATATACAAGGTTAAAATGGTTTCTTTACCATTTACTTACAAGTGACATTTGTAGCTGAATGCCTTACTTACAAGTCCTCATTGCTACGTGCTGAGAACTACCAGAGGTATTTGGCAAGACTATACAGTATAGAGAGATATGGATCAGTCTGAGCAAGTGAACTGTCAGCCACTTTCCCCATCTTTAGCACTGCAACAGATTTTTAGCAATGACGGAGACAACTACTGGTAAAGTGATTTATACCAGATTTCTGAAACCAGACCAGCATAGTTACTTAACATATTTTAGAATGAGCTTATCCACACTGAAGTATGGATTAAAATGCTGCATTTCACATTTGCAGTGGGTCATCTGGTTACAAATCTGGGGGCTGGTAACTGCTTGTACACTAGAGAGTAGGGAACAATAAATAAGGGACCAGGTTAACGTGAATGGCCTTGTGCTTGACAAACCCAAGTCTGTATGCAGTGGGTGCACATGTGCAGAATGGACAATATTTTCAATGCAGTCTTGTAACAGTTTCTCTGATCAACGTCTGTCAAGTTCACGGGGAATCTTCTGCTTTCCAAGAAGGATGAAATGCTGTGGTTCCTTACAAAAAGGCTCTGCCTGAGGCTAGATCTCTGTCAGTGTGATCTTGAAGCCTTCAACCATGTTCTCCATGTGCAGGATGAACGTGTCCTCATTGGAGTAGTGCTCAATAATGTTGTCATCCATGTTTACCAGGATACTGGTGACAAAGGCAGAAATCAATGTTTTTATGTACCGTATGTTTTTATATACTGAAAGGGAAAGCTGTGCACTCTGCCACATGTACTCGCTTCTCTACAACACAAAACCAGACTCCAGTGCAGGCCAATACAGCTTCACTAGTGGGAGTTATCACCAAGATGTGCCCTGTAGTCCCTTAAAGCCTTTGGATTAGAGGCTGCTCCCTGCCAGTGCTGGGATGTTAACACACTTAGGCTACCTACAGCTGAGCTGCACTTCAGATCCCTGGCAGACCCAGCTAGCTGGTGCTTCCCATGCCTGGTGTTGGCTCCCACAGAGACACCTCCAAGCTGCTCCTCAGGCACGTCATGTGAGCAGCTGCACCTCTGTGGTGTGAGCTGCTAACACAGGGAAGCAGTGTAATTTGTGCTTTGCACACAGCTCACAGAACTCACTTGGATGTGAGACTATAAACAATGACTATTAGAAGTGTATATGAGTGTTTTCCTCACTCTTTACCTCCAGTGTTTTTTCTGTCACTTAGAAAGAAGCAAAACATGAGAAGTTTCACCTGTCTTCTCAAAAGCTAAAGAAATCTCCAGACACAACAATGCCCTAAGCTAGAGTTACAACTGAAAATAAATGATTGGTTAAAATTATATCCCTACAATATTGTGGTTAAATAGAACTAAAAAAAATTGAAGTGGAGAGGATTTAGTTTTATGGCAAGAAGCAGTAGCCTAGCTATTCTAAAAGTCCAGCTGTGATGTTCATGTCTAAATTTACTCAGCTGAAACCCCTGCAGCAAACATTGCCTGCCTGTCCTTCAGAGTAGGACAGTGGCCTACTTCCTAACACTGTAGGAAAACTCCACACTGCATTGACAGCAACGGCAGCATCTCCCATGCTGGCCCTCTACAATGTTATTAAGCATATTGTCTACAAAACAGACTTTATCCACATATCTTATCCACAAACTCTTTCTTCACAGTAAGCTTATGAACACTGGTCAGACACAGATTGGAGATCCATGTTTCCTCCTCTACCATTCACTAGAGTCTCCAGAGACATGAAGAGTTCAAGCACATGGGTATGTCTCCCAAAAGAGTTTATGCTGCCCAGCATCATGAGGCCCCAAGTGTAACTGGTACCTCTGAGTACTTCTAAAGGATCCTGCAATAAATCCTTAATTATTTAACTAACTTACCCCTTTTTGCTCTTCTTATAAAGTTTTGCAATCTTTTCAACTGGCAGCCCATATTTCTCAGAGATCTGAAATAATAAAAATAAAAGAAATATCACTAAAGATGAATGAGAAATATAAAATTATCACCTCTTACCTTACATAAGACATTAAAACAAAATCTCTACAAACTTTGACAGGATAGCTATACAGGGAAGTCAGTCACAACCATATCATGCTTTCATTTAAGGATGACCTAGGGAGGAATAATCCTGAACAGCTTAATCAAAACCCACAATCGTCTCCATCCAGAAACCCAGATAATACAGTTTTTATAGGGTGTAGTCATCAGAACTGCCCCAGCATCTCCTAGCACTCTGCTCAAGGAGTCAATGCTCTTCCCAGCTTCAGATTTTACCTGAAATTCAGGGAATTTCAATTTGAGCTTTCTCTTGTTTCTTAATCTGATTTTCTGGGCTCATGGAAGCAAAGGCTTCTCCCACCAGGCAGAGGGCAGACACACGGCAACCCAACAGGAGCTGACAGACCGACGGAACAACAAAAACATGCACATTTCTATTTTTCAAAGGCATTTCAAGCTTTGTTAAGCTAACAGGACTCTCCATGGTGGTATTTTTGTCTGAAAAGTATCCTCAAGATACCTTTTATTGTGGGAGGGCTACCAACATCCTGCACACAGGACTAAGAAGCTTCTGTATTGTTGGGAAGGTGACTCAGTCTAGCTACTACGGTGGCAAAATGAAAACACTATTTGGCTCACAAAACATCATCTGAGTGTACAGATAACGAGATGAGATGTCACAGAGAGGTGTGCCATGAAAGTAAAGGACTTGTAAAATAAACTTCTTGTCAGCTACTAAAACAATAAAGCATTAAATACAGTAAAACTTTAGAAGGAAGAACTACTTAGCTGACAAATTACCCATGCCAACAAGTACTTCATTGGGATGCTTTGGCATTGCTTTGCAGCAGTGAATTACTATTTTGGATGTCTATTCTGCAGTGAATCTGTAGTGTGCTTATGAAGATGGTGTCCCTGGGCCCTTCATCTGAGTCAGGTTTGCTTTCCAAATTATGACTCTTCTTTGAGGGAACAGGTCTCACAGTTCACATTTTAGAAGAAGATTGTCCCAAAAGGCAAAATAGTTACAGAAAAATGACTTTTTTTTTCCTCAGTGATTAATGTTCCGTGGTACTCTACTGCCAAGCAAAGTAAGTTTCCAGCTCTTCCCAGGTGAAATGAAGTTGCAGCTAAATAGCTGACTACTTGTCTTCTGCATTAGAGAACTGAAATGCACAATTAAAAATCCATTTAAAGACTGGCAAACATCAGTCACTGTAAAATCCTTTCTTTGTGTTTGCGTTCAGACTTCGGTTGAGAAAAGGTATTTTAGAGAAGTACATTAAAGCAATTATCATGAAATAGAAAATGGAATGGATAAACTCAGCACAGAGGACAGATTCAAAGATCCACAGGTTGAACACCAAGCATGGCTCCCATCCAGACAGCCAAGATTCTCTGAAAGAATTAATTAGCCTATGCTTGTCTACATCACCTATAATAGTATAATTGTCATCTTAGCCAGGAAGCAATTTTGTACTTAAAAAGTATCCCTAATAATGCACAATGGCATCAGCTTGACAGGCATTCTGTAGCATAACCATGATTCTCAAGAACCAGTAAAACTTCTTTTACACTGAAAACAGTGTCCTCTGACTGCTAGCATACATCCGTGGCTAACAGAAAGGGGAAAAACTGATGAGTTAGACCCATCCACTGCTGAAGTTTTCCACCTAGCAGAGAAGAAAATACAAACTAAATTTGGGTGGTATTTGCTACTTCAGTTTCTCTTGTACCAGCATGTTTCACTGTTCTTTACTCTTTATTATCCTCTGGTTTTGCTTATCATGAACAGAATGACGTCAGATAAACAATCTGGTGTTGAATTTTTGTATCTGTGCTTCTGTTGTACCCCTAAATTTAAGTTTTCATGTAAAGCAATAATAAAAATGGCTCCATTTCATCAGACAGTTGAAAAAATCCTTTGTAACAGGCATTGGAGAAAAACTGGCAACGTGAAACTGCAGAAAGTGTCACAACTGTGTGAACATGAGGAAACGATCTTTCTCTCTGGGTTGTTAACTCTGAATCCTAGTGAAATTGTAAAGATCAGCACTTGAAGACACTTTTCACTGACTCGATGCAAATAAACAAGCCGAGCAAAACATTACTTGCCAAGGAGGCTTAATAGCAGCTAATATACAGCATTCTGCACATTCCAGCATAAATCTTCCCTAGGATATTTGGCATACCTAACACTCATGCATTCCAAATGTTGCTCAAAGCAGTTTGGGACTTTGGGACATCACTTCCTACATAAACTATGAGAGGTTGAGCTGAGAAAGCCTTGCCTGTCACACTGCCTATGACAGGTGTAGGATTTATATAACATGCAGGGATTAGCGAGCTTTGCGAAAGACTTCCAGCTGACTGAATAAGCACATTTCTCAGGAACCCCTAGGATTCAACCAATTATACCAAACAGCAAGCTGTGGAAGCAAGGCTCAAAGTGGGGGTATGGGAGAGCCTCCCCCTCACAGTCTCCAGTACAAATGTGCTAAGTCCTGCTGCAGAACTGGAGAAAGGAGAGAGTGAGCATCTGCTAGGGCATCTCACTTAACACCCTCTTCTCAGGGTGTTTGCTGCCAGCGCAGGGGGAACACCACTTACTGCCAACTTCCATACAAAACAGCAGGATTTCTCACCTGAAACCAAGCAGGCTACATAACATTTTAAAAAGATATCTTTATTTGGAGGAATATTTTTCCTTATCATCTCCATTTGTCAATCTTCCGAGCAGAGATTTCTTTCTGTTAGGATCCCTGAAGCACTGTGTCAGCCTTCAGAGTGGCACTGAAATAGATCCCTGGGCGTCCCTTTGAGCTGCAGTCCCCTGGCATGGCAAGTTTGTCTGATTGCACAAGCCACCAGAAATGCTCTCTGCTGGAGTCAGGAAGCCAGAAAGTGCAATATCTGGGTGGGTCAAAGCATGTAGGAAACCATCTTTGCCAGTTTATTTCTATGAAATGGTCTAGTCTGTTGCCCTACACTGGCTGGAAGATCACACATATAAGCAGCTATCTAATAGTTTAAGCTAGGTCTATTGAACGGAGCTTTTAATTATAGAAAGACTTTGGGAGATGCTTGAATTTCCCAGTTTGAACTGCCTTCTGTAATTTGAATAAATATGTAATTTTGCACAATATAATACTGAGTACCTACTGAGATCCACAGTTATCCTGACTTTGGATCAGGCTGAAAGCAGGATGTAGAGCTGGTCAATCACCACATACATGTGATGTTTTGTGATGGGCAATTGTTTTGCTATTTTCTGTTGATCAAGACTGACCAGTGAAAACCAAACATCTGCATCACTTCCTGAGACATGCTGTATTTCTGAAACCCAAGACCTTTAGATATTTGCCAAAAGAAAGATATCTGAGAAGGAATCTAAATGTTCATTTGGAATGGGGGTATACATGAGAATAAAATAAACATAGGTTCCAAGAAAACTGTATAATTAATAAAAGAGTTAGGAAAAAGTCACCAGGAATAGTGACTAAGGAAAAGAAAAAAAAGTAAAATCCATAAACAGAGAAGGAGGGTATGACTGAGGATCACTGGAGCTCTCTTTCAGATCTGGGGCTCTGTAATACTCAGAGGCTCAGTTCCTAAATTCTTAATACTGAGACTAGAACGGAATATTCAGGATATGCACAATTACAAAATTATGTGCTTTGCTGCAATGACTGTAGAAAGAATATTTAAGAATATGCACTTTGACAGCTTTTTGGCATTGTTTTATCCACAATATCCTACCAAAGAGAATTAAAATTTTCTGAATGTGTTCCTTCCAGTGAACTGGGACATTTTACAACAGATTAGATTTCTCTGGTGCTGAAAACATGCCAGTGAGTCAGCAGCTGCACTGACTGAGGTATGCAGAAACCTTTCATGCTTCTGCACCAGCTTTGTTTTTGTTACATGGGGGCTGGAGAACAGGCATGGAGTGGCACAGATTACTGGAGATAACATATTCATGCTAGCTTGAACAGTTATAGAAGGATTATAACATACTTTTAACTTCCATACAAAGACAAGATGAAATCGTGTTGCAGCTTAGCATGAATCAGACTGCAGCCTCTTCAAGCAAAGCCTGGTTTCTGTTATGCATGTGCTCTGCCTGACTTCAGCTCTGAGCTGCAGTCACAGCTAACAAACAGCATTGGCAGAAGCACAGTTAGGACATCCTTAGCATGCTGTGGCTCTCCTCAGAGATACCCTCATCTAAACAGGTGCTTTAAACAACTTCACTAACCCACAAATCTTTCTCTGCCTTCTGCTACTGGCCAAATATTGACCAAATAACTCAATTTTTACTGCATTAGAAGTATTCAGTACATGCAACAAGATACTGTGACAGTTTTAAGAGAGTATGAATATACACACTTCTAGCACTTGGCTGAGTTCTCTAGGGGCACTTTCATCCATTTCCATCTTCTCCCCTACACGTAAACAAGGCTGGAAATCAACTCAGCATCTCACATGTCAGTCTCACATTCCCCCACTGAAGCAGTGAGACACGTGATTATTTCTTAACTCTTCCCTTACCAAATTTCATGAGTCATCAGCTCATATAAACAGGATTAAACATGAAAATAGGAACTCTTATAATGACAGCTGATGGGTAACATGCAAAAACTCCACTCAGAGAAGCAGCAAAGAGGCAGCTGGTAGGCAGGTCACGCTGTAAGTGACAGCTAAAGAAGGAATTTGAGATGATGTATGAATGACAAGTCTGCACTGGCTCAGCACCTGCCTCTTACGTGCTGAACAGCAATTGCACGAAGGCCTTATGAAATTCACACAGAAACGGTGCATCCTTGGGCTTCTTCTCGGAAACCAGGCTGGGAATGTACTGATAAGCATTGCAGGAAAAGGCTCTGAACCATCAGTTCAGAAAGAAGCATTTCAGAAAATGAAGCTTGCATCTCTCTCCTTCCCTGACACTGGTTAACTACTGCTATTCCTCAAGGCTCAGGTCTCCAATAATCAGCTCCATGATGCTGTTTAAACCCAGTAACCTGCTGACAACATTGAATTAGGAACATGCCAGCATTTCAGAGCTGCGCTCCAGAAAGCCTTTAAGAAATGCTTTAAATACACTTCAGAATAACTTCATCTTTATATTATAGTTTATCTCAATAATACATGGAAAGCCTCTAGATTTTCTTGCCAAGAAAGACAAACAATGTGAGGACATTGGATACTTACAGCTTCCATTAGCCCCTTTACTGTGGGTGATTTCAGCATCAAAGCATCAAACACCTCATCTGTCTCCTTCCTCACATACAAAAGCACTGAAATAGAAAAAAAAAAAATCAAACTTGGAGCAGGTTTAGTCAATTGTACAGATGAAATACCCCACAGTGAATAGAAAAACAAATATTAATCCATGACAGATAAAATGAAGCACTGAAGATGGTTTGCACTTAAAAAGATGTACCTTTAATATCATGAATGATCTAGACATGGACAACACATCATAGTTGCATTGAAAACACACTACTGAAAATTCAGCAAATTTAATCTAACGTGAAGAATCTTTATCTTCCAGAATTTAAATCTCCATTTACAGAAAGAAGCTAGAAAGCACTGGGGCCCTGTCCCTTGGTCATAGAAAAAACCACACAAGCTAGGTCTTCCTAAACCTCTGTCTTGGCTTGTACCTCTCCAGGCTTCATCTAAAAGGCTGGGAAAGGACATTCAAAAGGCAAGTCTGGGTTGCCTTTAGCTGTGCCTTTGAGAACAAAATCAAAGAAAAGGTAAAGAAATAGTTCTCTCTGACATTACCATGCAGATGACTGCAAATGGCCTGACCAGTATGAAAATAAACACTGGGAAAAATGAGTTCAAAGTAATTTGAGATTTCACAGGGGAGACATTCAAGAGCACAGCTGGCAGGAAGGCATTTACCAGTGTGCCCATATGCTTAGGTACCCAAATGCCATTTCTGTTCCTTTTCCTCCCTCCGAGGCCCTGCTAGCTGTTAGTTGTCCACAGTGCCCTGCCCTCTCCAGCTTTTGTTTTCTTCACACTTGTACAGGTAAAAGGAGGAAACCTGCTATAATATGGCAAAAGCAAAGCAGACAGCTACAAAGCATATAAGCATAGACACTAAAAAGTGTTTTAGGCATCATCTCAGATGACTGATAAGTAACAGGTTAAATAAGATGTTCTGCAATTTATTTTGTTTCCTAAATAAACTGCCTTTTCAAATAGCAGTGCTGCACATGAGGTACAAATACACATGCACTGTCATGTCTGTGTGACAAATTACATTGGTAACCATCTTTTTTTTTTTTTTTTGGTAGGTAGATAAGGGCATCTTTTTAAACTCTAAATTCTTGTAGCCCAAAAGATATCTTCACCAGGTAACTCAATAGCTGATGTGCAGATGAACCAAAAAATATGATGGTATTTTTCATACAGAAGCAGTTGTTTAGAAGTTCATTCTCAGGCCAAGACTGTAGCAGGGTGGACTAAGGCCCAATTGCACAGAATTGTAGCTTCTTTGCCCAGGTTTTGAAATTACTGGGAAAAAATGATGGGTAGTTCAGTCCCCTGACTTGGCCTACAAACCAAACATGCAGGACAATGTTGGGCTTTTTGCATCTTCAATTCAGAAGTACAAGCCACAAAACTGCTAGCACAGCATGCAGAGCCACATCCTTTTCACCTATATTTTAGCAACTCTTTGGGGCCTAGCCTGAGAACATCCTTTTAATGGACTTACAGGCTGAGACAATTTTGCGTCACAACCTAAACTGTCAAAATACAAAAGAAAAACAAATTCCACACCAGGAGTTAAATTTTACCATGCCTGATATGTTTCATTACATGAACAAGCACTCACACAAAGGGCTAATTTTACCAGTACTAACACTTATATTAATTTAGTAATTCTTTTCCTTGTGACTAGTGGGCTGTCCTGTAACTCTTGACTTTACAAACATCTGGAGCTCTGCCAGCCTTAACAATTACAAACATATCTTAAAGGAGCAAAAAAAGATCAGTTGGTCCAAGGTTAAAGCTGGGGACATTAGACAATCCCAGTGCTGAGCTTTAAATCTCTGCTGTGCTTAGTGTGCCAGGCAACATTGTGCTGAATGAAGGATCTATTACAAGGAGAACTTGAATTACTATTATGCACACAGAGAGGCAGTATTAATAAGCATATGGGGGGTTGTTGGGTTTTTCTTTCCCCTGACAGGTATGAAAATCCTGGCTTTGATTCAGTAGAGTACTTTTCCATAAATGACTTCTGGTGACAGTGATGCCTTAGGAAGCCCTTGTCTCATCCCTGCCCTTACGCTCTCTTACTCTGGCTCATCTCAATGAACTTTCCTGGATGATGAACTCTCTCAAACAGCAGATGTGAGTGAAAAAACAACTCTTTTTTTGAGTTATTCTTCAAACAGACCAGATCCTGCCTCAGCCTACAATGCAGCCCCCCAAGCCTTGGTGCTGGCAGAGCAGTGGAGAGGTGGCTGCAGCGGGAGGCACAGCCAGAGGGAAGGGAAAGGGGCTGCAGTGGCTCCACTGGGCTCAGCAGCAGCACTGCCACTGAATCACTGTGACCATGTAACACAACTCATACTTATGCCCTCTGATCCTACTGTCACCACATTCATAGCATCTAGATGGGCTCACTCCAATAGTACAAATTACAAGATTTGGAGGGGAACAAGGAGGAAATCTTGTACAAGGTAATGAGCTATTTTTGCTTGAAAGTTAAAAGATAAATTCAAATTTGCCTGATCTACTCCCTGGTCTTAGTTCTTAACCTTCTTGCCAGCACTGAAATCCACTGCAGACCTTAATATTCTTTAGATGTTAAAAAGAATTGCAAAAGATGGGGGAGATAAATTTATCCTTAGTTAATTAAGAAATAGCCCCAATACACCAAATTGCAGAGGGGCAAACAGCCTTTGCTCAAGGCAAGGGATGTTGTTGCACCAGTGAGACTTTTGTAAGCCAGGCCACTGAAGTGAGGGTTTATGTGTGAATGCAGAAGAACAATGTTAGATACCTCTTTCAAAATTGTTAACAACAACATACATGTGGAAGAATGAAACTAAAGATGCAATGAGACAGTAAGACTTGGGACATCAGGAAGGTCTGAGCCTGGGCACTACCAATGCTGTGACTGACACCCTATGAACAATGACTACAGTCTCTGTTAAGCGGTCTCTTGATGGAGATATGGTACATCTTAGTCAAGGAAAGAAGGGCTGGTAACTGTAATTTGGATTTCCTTTCTCACATTTGGAGTTTTCATTATTGTGCAGGCACAAATTCCCTTGGTGACAGTATGAATGCTGCCCTTCATAGGGATGGCTCTCAACCCTCTGATTGTTGTGAATCCAAAATGTTTCAGAGTAGTTTAACATGACTTTCCTAAGAGACAAAAGCTAGACAAAAAATTACTTTGTTGAAACTGAGAACTACAGGACTGGAAATCCACCTGATCTATAACTCAGCTGCTGGATTTATAATTAATGGGAAACTCCCTATGAAATCTGAAAGAGAAAGTGATTTGAAAACTCTTACTGAGAACTCAAAACAGGAAAAAGCCAAATCTAGCCAAGTAACTAGCTGTGATGCACATTTGGTACAGATTAACATACTTCACATTTCTGTGTTGGCCACTTGGACTTCCCTTAGAGGTCAAGGAGATGAAAGAATAACTCAAAAAGAGGCAGCTACCTGAGTGAGAATATGAACCTTGTTTGCAAACCCCTTCAGACCTGTTCTCTTGAAGGCTGCCCCTTAATATTTTTACTTCCACCAGACAGTGTTACAAGTAGGTCCAGCAGGCAGAGGTGAGGCCACACACTTTCGCTTCAGTTCTTCAGCAGGGCTTGGACACCTCACTGGCTGCTACTTACCTGCACTGCTCTGCTAATGAGACACCTTGGGATTACATTGTTTTTAATGTATATTTTCACATATCAGACATGCTCTCTCTCAAACATTACACCAGCACCCCATCTATACCTGCTCTCTAGGAGTTACTGATTCTGCTGTACCAAATAAAACTTGAGAAAAGAAGCTTCTAATATGGCAAAGCTGGCAGAAAAAAACCTGAAACGTTTTAATACCCAGTGAGTTCTGTGGCAAAGACAGCATTATGAAACGGGTAGATTCAGCTGAGCTGCGTTCCATCAGCACAATCCCAGATGCAGGGCTCCGGATGGCAGGAAGTTCACCAGAGCAAAGGCCGCGCTGGGAAAGGCTTGGCCTCAAGCCAGCATAGTCCAAGATGAGAGAAACACTGAACAGGAAGGGGATGTGAAGAGAGCATACTCCAGCTTCTCTGGTTCTGTGCCTCTCCTGGATTTAATAATTTTACATAGTTTTGCCACCAGCTGAATTTTTTTTTTTTTTCTTTCTAATCTTACCCTTGAAATACTTGCAAGTCCTGGATGATACCAAAACAACTAACCACAGCAAAGGACAGGAATAATCAAAGCAAACCAATACCTCCTTGCAGGCAACTTCCTAGCTTCCAGCTGGGAAACCCAGGTGAAATTGTAGGAAATGAGAGTTCTTTATGTAGCCCTCATGGCTGTCATCTTCTGCTTGATAGAGCCCTGATAATGTGAATTTCGCTAAGGTCTTGAGTCAACCAAGTGCAATTCTGGTGGTCAATGCTGACCTCACATAATTAATTTAAGATTTAATTAAAAGAATCATATGTTCACATTTATTTCAAGAAGGTATCAGCCTCCATCCTATAATCTTCTATGCTTCCCTTGGTTCAAGCACACCACCCTAACCAACACGGAAACTTTGCAAATGCAGGCTTGTGGGAAGTCATTTCTATAAAGCTCAAAGGAGTCTTACGAATGGTGCAACTAAGAAAAACCCAGTTCCCTTCTGTACCTTGTTGCTTTGTTGTCTCACAACCTGACGGGTGAACCTCAAAATACTTGCAAGTTTGAGTTACTTAAGTTTGTCAATAAACTTACATGACAGAACTCAGGAGACTGAAGGAATGGCAAATATTCTCCAGAGTGTTTTATTGTGACACTGTAGGAAATTATCACCAATGGCACTGCACTGGAAGTAACTGTACACAAAATAGACTTTGTGGACAAAACCACCTTCAGTGCAAAGTTTAACAGCTCAATCTAAGCAGTTGCTTCAATGTTATTCAACTTAAGCTTCACTTGTAGCAGACTGGAAAACAGGAGTTGGTAGAGTATATGAAAAGCAACTGTAATAATACCCACCCGTGCAGTAAAAACAGTTAAGGGAAACAAACTCTTAAACAATACAGTTAGATCTGCTGGAAGATGTCTCTCCATGTCTTATATGTCTAATAGGGTAGGAAATTTCTGAGATTTTATTCCAGCCAATCTAAGTCTGCAGTCAGCAGGAGCTTGCCTGTTAAGGTCTCTGTATTTGACCCAATGCATCTTGCGTATTTGCTTGTGATCCCAGACAGAACAGAAAAGATGAGCAAAAGTTAAAAATAGACCATCGCAGATTTGCTACTGGAACTTTTATGAACTATGTAGCTTGGCCAAGAACCAAGAAACTTTCTAGCTTTTTTTATATACACTTGTGTCCTGATCCCTTCTTGAGAGAGCATAGTTCTTTGGGTTTTTTTTCTTTTAAGTAATTTCTAGCATTTCTTAAAATGCCTCCTTATAGACTGGTAGATGCAAAGATCTCTTCTCCCATCTACCCATATTTGCACTAGCGTCCAATAACCGACTCTGTCCAAGCCACACCTGCCCTTCCCAGCTTGAGGGTTTGAGTCCCACAGAATTATTTTTAACTGCTAAGAATTGACTGTTACCTCTTTTCAGACCTTCTTCTTTGATTTGTTTCAAAGGGGAGGGACCAAACTCTTCCTCCACAGGCCGGAACATCCTTTTGACCAGGACACTGCTACTAGAATACACAAAACAGGGACCATGTCACAGTAAAACTGTGCTCACAGCAGAAGAGGAGACAACAGCAACAGTCATTACTCACTTTGTACTCTGGCAAAAACACCCACTAGCTACTCAAGTAGCACCAAAAGCAGAAACTGCAAGCATTTAGCTTTTGATGCTTATCCAAACTATCCAGGCCTCTTAAATTGCCAAGACTGACTGGCTGGGACAGGTGACGGGAAAATATGTTCCGATGTTACACACTAATTTGAAAACCCCAAAGGCTCTTAACTGTTTAAATATTGAGGAAAAGGGGGTGGTTATTGCTTGGTGCAATAAACCCCTTTGTTTCTCAAATTCCACTGTAAGCCTTACAAAGAACATCAGTTTCAAAAAGAAATAAAAAGGGCTTCGTGTTTTCGAGTCAATGTCGACTGCAGTTGCTCGGCCACTCCCTATCACAGGTCACTTTTTGCAGGTTTATGGGAGTGTAGTTATGTTACTCCAGAATCTCAGACTTGGGGATTCAAGCAACTTACAAATGTATGGGGCTGGCACACATTGTGGGCTGAAGTTCAGCTACCCATATTAAAACCCTTATTTCATGTTATCTCTAACTATTATAGGGACTTTCATCAATTCTTCCAGTCCCTCCAAAGTCAGATAGTGGGTACTCCCATTTCCAACCTTCCTCCTTCCCAGGTTCTCTGTTCTCTTTCTGCCTTTCTCTTCTGGCCCTTGGCCATTCTCTCTGCAGTTCCTGTATTTGTTGCATACACATGGGTGCACTGCTAAACAGCTTTCAGGAATGCAGTGAAGTTCAGTGCTTCAATAAAAAATTCCTGTTTTTTAAATTATTTGAGAACCCTTATGCTTACATAGACAGCATTTCATTACCAAATATATTGTCCTGTCCCTGTACTGAACCTTAAGACCCTTTTACTTGTAAATGTATTAAAATACAGACATAAAAAGCAGACAGTTTACATGGGAGAACATGAGGGAAGGGGAAGAAAGGGGATCAGTTTTATCTGATTTCATATTTTATATTGATTTTCTATGAGTTCGAACTGTTAACTGCAAAGCTTGTGAAACAATAAATATCTTACCCTTCTCTCTCATCATCTGTATTATAGTAAACCTAGAAGGATGGAAATAAAAATCAATTATTCCCAAAATTCAGGC
This sequence comes from Dicrurus megarhynchus, assembly GCA_013399195.1. NCBI lineage: Eukaryota > Metazoa > Chordata > Aves > Passeriformes > Dicruridae > Dicrurus > Dicrurus megarhynchus. Next base: position 326,484 of record VXAD01012225.1, on the reverse strand, counting down.
ACTTGCTTAACTGAACTTCAAAAGGGAGAAAAGAGAACAAGTGTTTTGTAGTTTGTCATTTGTTAAAAATCCTTTTCCTTCTATAAAACACAAACACCTCTAGTTCTAACTGTCATCTGGAAGAAGTGTGGCTTAGAGAAACTGCTGCTGAATATCATCTAGTGGAAATATATCAATGTTTATTTGAAAGACATTACCCTCTTCCCTGGTTTATATCATTTTCCCAATTATTTTGCAATCCTCTAAATCAGATCACTACTCACCTAAATTACCCGTAATACAGTTTAAGCCACACCACTCACAAGCTTTTTTATGTATTTAATAAAATCTGAAAATCTAATTAAACTGTAAAGAACAAGATTAAACTACAGGCCTAATGGAAATACAATTACTAATGTTACAGCTGAACATTTTTTGCACAGGCTGTGGGCAGAAGCCCCAGTCAGTTTTGTGTAAACCCACATAGCTCAGAGTCACAGGGACCAAATTTACAACAGCAGCAAATGCAGCTGATGGTAGCAGAGGAGGTATAAAATCACAGTCTGCTATCCCACACTTTACAGAACAGTCAGCCAAAATCCTCACAACGTGCCCACACTGCAGGTCTGCACCAGCAAGTGCCCCAGCCCTCCAGCTGTTGAGCTGCGGTGCAGGCACGGGGTGGAGGCACAGGGCACCGCAGCCGGTCCTGCTGGGCAGGGCAAGCCACCCCGGGCGGGCCTCCAGCACTTGTGCTGGCAGCACTTGCAGCACACTCAGCTCTCACTGGGAGCCTTCACTTCTGAACCTGTGCAATGAAAATAGCTCAGAGGTGTGTGTGTGTGTGTGTGTGTGTGTGTGTGTGTGTGCAAAGCTGAGGCCTGTAACTATGAGTTACAGCAATAAAAGACATGGCTGAACACTGCCTAAGAGCTAGGAAATGGGGTATCTTCCAGTTAGTTTAGAAAATAATTTACAGGATTGCATGTACTAAGGAATGCTTCCACCTTCTCCTGTTTTGAGACAAATCCACATTCTGGTTTGAAAGCCATGAGGACAGAAGGTACCCAGCACTGATATGTGAGTGGGCGTCTTTCCAATTTGGGAGAGTAAGCCAGTGACAGCTGCGATTGCAATGTCTGTGCTCTTTGTGCTTTGCTCCACCACAATTCTCACTGCTTCAAAAGAACTGACAATTCCAACACTCAGTTTCATTTCATCTTCTTCATTTTACTATTTTTCAGCAAGATGCATACAAAATTTCCTCATCAACTATTTTTCTTTATAAACACATGCACAAAGGTCTCATTCTACTCCCTGAAATGTTAATAAATAACACGTTCATAGTAAAAAAGTTGTCAGAGCTGGCCCTCCAATTCAGGTTTTCAACTTCCCAGCAGGCGATAAAGTAGAAAAGAGTCAAGTCAGCAAAGATTTGCTTATGTTTACTGGTGATAATAACTGCCAATACTGAGTATTAACATTAGTATGGTGGAGTTTTACTTGGAAGAGTGAAAATATTTTTTTCAAGGAATTTCCAGATCTCTAGGTGATGCCGACAGAAAATGGGTAGTGGTGTTCAGTGACCCTACTCTTGACCTTCCTACATGTGTAAGAGCCTGGTCTTTGTTTTCAGCTGTGACAGGGAGGGGGATCTCTGCTACCACAAGGTGGCACTTCATTTCATCAAGCCAAAGAGCACACTCAAAACCAGATTTTATTTCAGTCACAAATCAACCTTCTGTTTAAAAAATTCTTGACTCTTTGTTTCGTTCCTTCTTCCCAGCAAAAGAATGACAAAACTGTAACAAAAACAAACTCTTCAGCTGTCAAAGAAGTATGAACTCCTTTTTCACACCAAGAACTCAGAAAGGTACTTGTGTCTTGTAAGGTCTTTTATAAGTGATGCACCAAAACTGCATTTATCAAAATGAGAGCTGAAACAAGCAGCCCCCAGGAACAGTGATTTATTTCCCTAAAACCTGCACCGGAGCAGAGGCAGCCAGATGGCAAGTGGGCACCTCCTCATCTCATTATTTCCTACCTGTCCAGTTCTTTGAAGGTTTCCAAAGTGAACATCAGGTATGAAGAGAACTGGCTGGGAATCCAGGTCAGCCATTGTTTTGAAGAAGGTGATATCACTCTTTTTCTGCAGTGGGAGTGCACTCAACTTCCCTTCAGCTGCTAGGTGGATCACAAAGCATAGGGTTGTGAAAGGAGGCATGTTAAGCATGACTTAGCCCCAAACCAGAAAGGCCCACTTTACTCACTGTTATTACATGAGGCTTGGGATGCTTGGCCTTTGCCTTTCTTCCTGTTCTGCTTTCTCTCTTCATCTCGGATTTTCCTTTCTGCTCCCTGATGCAAAAAAGACAACACACAGATACTACCCAAAGAGGAATCACTGTGAGCATTGTACTCTGCAAAGCCTGGAACTACAGCAACAGACACATCAGAAATGCTAAAAGAGAAACTGGTTATTCCATTGAAGACAGATCTGTTCACTCTGTTGGGAAGGTACCAGGCTTTGCACAGATCACCTGTGCCTGAGACTCAGGCTGGCACATCCAGTAGCTCCCAGGGCTGCAGACAGCAAGGAGAACATATCCACATGCTGGATAGGAGGAGCCAGGACAGGCAGTGTGCAGTCTGTAGCAGGACTGATGCCAGCACAACTTATGCAAAGGGCATCCCAAGCCAGTGTCTCTGCAATGGACAGAGTGCTCAGGCCAAATATTTTATGTATGTAATGGCATAAAACACCTGCAGGATTGCTATCATCTTACATCATGTCTGTGCTGAGGTCTTCCCTAAACTCTCCACTGACTTGTCTGGAGGTGGCATTGCTCCACTGTAGCCAGCTGTGCAGAGCCTTTGAGAACCGACAGTCCAAAAAGGCTGTGCTGACAGCTTGCCAACATTGCAAGGGTTCTTACAGAAAAATACAGGCATTTCAAACTGGGAGAAGCTCTCCAGAAATAGGAAAGCAATGTAGCACTGCCCTATTTGGCACCAGAAACTCCTGAGAAGTTGCAGCTTCTGTTATGCAAATACACTCTCAACAAGTTTAAAAAATAAAACTTGTTATTGACATAAAAAGCAGCAACACCTCCTTTGAAGTTCTCCTAATTTACTTTATAAATAATACCCATCACATTGTGAAGGGTAATAAAGATCCATATGCTCCCAGACAGTTGGCATGCAAGATTACAGAATTTTTTTCCAAATTAAAATTAGAAGTTTCTTGAATAGAAAGGGAGGGGAGGGAGGTAAGGAAAGCAAAAAATACCCACTCAAGATGGCAAAATTCACACGAGTCAATGAACCAAGCTTAAAAACAATGCAAGGAAAGATGTACTCCTGGCTGTGATCTATCAGTAGATTTCCAGAGGCTGAAAGAGCTGGAGGAAGAAACAGCTCTTTAGAAAAACATGAATGTGTCAAACAGAAACACTGCCTCCAGAGCAGGTCCCAGTCCAGTTGTCACTCATTGACCTCAACCGCAGAAGCCACGGAAGTCAGAGTTGTGCACTTATCGAAATTGTTTCATTGTACATTTGTAACCTTTAAGGCCACCTGTTCTTTCTAAAGGAGCAAAAATACACATCACAGCTACTGTTTGGCAAAAAGCACATCCTGAGAAACCTGTGCTGCACAAAGGGCTCTGCCAGGTGGTCACAGCCCTACCTGCCACTCAGTGCTGCCGCTCTGCTGCTCGCAGGGACGGGATGAACCACCAGAGTGTTTCATACATGGCGGCAAGCGTGAGTTTCCTCTCAGGAAAGCAGAAACTGAGGAAGACTCAGCCTTTTAGACATATTAAAAATAAATGTTTTACTGATTTTCTGTGATATTCTTTGTAACCATGAACTTGGTGAAGCTTCACAGCTTTATCTTCATTCATTCATTTATTCAAGGCAACACACCCCAAGTTCTCTGGGGTGCAGGCAATCCCTGAGCTGGGCAGCCATTCCCATCCACCAGTGTTTATTTGTGCCACAGCCACTTCACAAATGAGGCAATACCCACAAAACTACCTACCAGCCCTTCTGTGTGTAGAGCAACCCACATGGCACATGGCAGGGGCCAGCCAAGCCTACCTAATGGACGCCACCGTCACAGGGGTGAGACAATGGACCACAAAATCATTTTTGCATACTAGAGCATTTCTGCTGCACAGTTTTGACAGCTGAGCCATCTGACACATACCTAATAAACCACAGTTTGCATATATCTTCAGGACAGAAGAAATAACCCTCTTACAGGGAATTATAAACTATGCTCTGACCAGTGAAATAATGAAATGAGTTCTTAATTTTTTCATTGACATCTGGGCTTTGTATATATGCAAGGAGTACTTCTGCTACTAATCATTAGCAAAATGCAGCCTACGAATTTCAGCTGATTCAAAGTATTTTCTTCCTAATTCTTCAACTCATTTAAACTTAAGTCTTGCATTCTAGCTCCAGCCTGGCAAAGCCCTTGCCATCATAAGGACCACTGCCATCACAACGCTGAAGCTCATGTGTACACTTGCTAAAGTGTACAGGCTAAAGCATTCCACATCTCGTTGGGCAGGCACTTAGACATCAGCCTTCTTCTCTCCAATGCTGAAGATTAATAGGCAATTAGAGTTGCTCAATACTCTATGATAGTCCATTTTCTCTATGATGTTCCACACCAAAAACAAGGATGCAAGAACTGCATATACCCCAAAGAACATGTATTTTTTCAGACTAAAGAAAACTGGATTAATTTATTTTATTTTGGAACAATGTTATGGTATTTGCCAAGTCAAGTTCTACTTCTTTTCAGCAAAGATAATCACATATAGAAAATCAAATAGCTCTGAAGTCCCAGTTCTTTTATACACAGTGGCTAAAGCATTGTGCAATATATAAATATAAATAGGCCTGGTAGCAAGTTTCCCTGACAACCTACTTAAGGAATAAAAATTATACATTCTTATAATGCAGCATCAGGGATGAACACATGATAAAAAACTGCAAGGGCAGAGAATTAGCACTGAGAAAACAAGATGTGGACTGTAACAAGTGCTTTGAAGATTGCCTACTGGAAAAGAAACATGGACAAAAACTGGAGAACGAATAGGGAGTAAGGTAATGTAACATTTGTTAAGTAACATTTACAGCCTTTGCAGCATTTATCTCCATACATTTATGGCACCAAGCACATACTGGATACGAGTTGGCGTTGCTCTCTAGTTTATATGTAAATTACTATTAAAATCAAGGAATTGCAAGAATAAATACTAAAATATATATAATATGAACCACTTAGCTAAATGCAGTTTTATTTCTTCAAAGATAACTCTTTCCACAACAGCTATGCTGTGTTTCAGCTACAAGACATTAATTTGTCAGCGAATGTTCTTAAAAACTGGACACCTCTACCTGCGATTTATCCAAGTGAATATACAAATACACCTACTGGTCCTAAAGAGGCACCACCATTGCAGAAAGAAACATTTGTAATAACACCTCAGGCACAGAAACATTTTTTCTTTCATGTTCCAAAATGAAAAACATTTCATATTTAGGCAGGAGGAATTTACTGTGCAGTTTCACTATTCCAGGTGATTGTAATAAATCAGGTACTTTTCTCATCAGCTTCTCTTTGAGGCTGTCAGATTGGGGCATAACAGTGCAGTTCACACTTTCAGAATTTATAAAGATCATTATATGTTTGCTGTGGTTTTTTTAATGCGGCTATAGTACCTCTAATTGATCATGACAATGAGGTGGGCAATAAAGAACAGTCTCAGCTTCATGGCCTTTCCCAAAGAGGCAGCAAGCTATGTCCATGTCACTGGAGGGAGAGTCACGGGCTAGCAAGAGAAACTGAACCATTTAGCACCATCTTAACCAGAGCCAGGGGTTTATTTTGACATCTTAGAAAGATGAGGATACCCAGCCACACCAGCTACCTTCCTCTGAGCATGATGTATTCTCCCAGTGCCACCAGCAACAAGTGGAAATTCTCCAAACATTTATTTACTTACAAAAGCCCTGTGACAAAGGGATGTTGGTAAAGACCTGGCAGCATAAGTTTGGGGAGAAGCAAGAATTTGTCTCTTACCAAGTGCCAATTAGCACAAACTGTCGTGTGAATAAATCCCAATAATTTTCATTTGCTCAAGTCATTTTCACACCCGCATTAAGTTAAAAAGCTCCACATGTGTGTATACATTTATATTAAACAGATACATAGCCTAATATCAATGCCCTTGAGCCATTCAGTTCCCACTTCCAATATATTTTTGATGTGTATAATACTTTAACTACCCCTGTGATCTTTCCTTCTAGTTTGAGACAGTTTTGATTAATAGACTGAATATTCATTTCCTGCTTTCTAGTCTGGATATTTGAAGCACCAATTAAGCCAATAGATGCAATGAATATGTATTATTCAAAATCTCCACCAGTTGTATATAGAGGTCACCCTTGATGAGTTTGTGCTCTGAATTTCCTTCCTTTTTTTAAATAATTCAAATTTTTCTAATTGCTCTTCAGAAACAGGTAGATGAAAATGACTTGTTACTTTGATACTTACTGAGCTTTAAACATCCAGCTGTAGCTTCAAATCTCTCAATATTTGACATTCAAAGTTACAATTAAAAGCATAGCATTTTGGCTGCAAGAAGACCTCAATGCATACATTTACATTCATTATTTGCAAAGATTTTCCTCCACTAACACAGCTGACTGATTAGCCCTCAAGATCCCGTTGTCAAGACAGCAACAAGGGAATGAACTGAAAAGGGGGAAGGAGCAGCAACACAGAGACCTGAAACAGTTGAACTCTTACCCTTTCCATTAAAAAGTTAATGTTACGTTTTGCCTGGGGCATGGCCTTTTGTCTTTCTATTCCCACCTGTAGGATGGCAAGACTAATTTGGATAAATTTCCAGGTCACTTAAATAGATGTAGGCTCCTGAATCCCTGAACCTTGACTAGAATCCAGGCATCAGCTCCCCTATAAAAGATCTTTCTTGGAGTGAATAAAGTCATCAGCTGGTAGATGCTAAACAAAACTGAGAAGTGGTCACACTCTCTCCGAAGAATCATCACCGACGTTTCTGAGCAACTGTTTCTACCTGGTGATATACACAGCTGACCATGACACTGTCTAATTCATTCAGGCATGATCTGTGTTTGGGTGCTGAAAAATCTTACTAGTTCCCACACAGGAGCAGTCATACCTATAGTAAAAAACCAAAATTTTGCTAAAGAGGGTGTGAACACACACATAAAATGGTTACTGAGTTACAAAATGGCTAATATATTTTTGTATTTTACTTTTGACAAGAAAATCCTAGCAATATAAAAGTCTCATTGAAGCTTCTAAAATAACTGTTTGTAAGCAAGGGAGGGGGAAAACGCATCAGCTGTGTCACTGGAATTTGCTGTTTTCCACTGCATCATAAAAGAGAGCTTAGCAGACCCTCACTGAAAAGTGCATTTTTCTGTCAGAGAAACTGGCATAAGTTTACCTGCTTCCTGTCCTGGCTGTAAGAGTTAGAAGGGATGACATTAGAAGGGATGACATCGGCAGACTGCCACTTACATGAGCCTGTGATCAGCACTGACCTTCCAAGTAGAGATCTTTGCATTTGCACTTTCTATTACTTTTTCGATATTCCAGAATCATGACCTATAACATGCTGTTCCTAAACAGCCCAACTATTGCTCACAAGCTGAGGAATCAGGGCCAAAAGGCTGCAAAGCAGTAAAATAATTACATGATAATCTGTTAGATTTGTGATACAGCTGGTCCAAATGCTATGATAAAATACAATTCTCTAAGGAAAGAAACAACATTTAATTAGGTCTAAAATACAGCAACAATAAACTGCCTAACAAGATTCCTCCTTCATCCATGGTAACTGTGCTCTCCACTTACCTTGTCACAAAAAACCTTGATCTGGCAGTAGGCTCGGTGGATAGGTTTATTGCTGCGGTTGTTGTAGCTGTAAGTATCGATCTGAATCATCAAAGGAAGCCCTTTTACTCCTTTTTGTGAGGAGAAGTCTGTGCTCAAGCAATTCACTGTGATGAAAATCTGTGTACCAGAGAGATTACTTTTAAAATGTGGGGCAAACAACATTCCGGAAATACATGACAAGAGATGGGAAAATAAAATAAAAATGTTTTAATTCAGCTATGATACACGCTCTGGCAATTCACACATTTATCCTCCACTTCTGTCCAGCAAAGACACTCCCATGCTGGGAAGAAGGGCAAACTTGAAAGCCATATATTGGTGCTTCAGTTTGGATCAGAAGGTCACATTTGAGGTGAATCATTTGGTTGTCCCAACTTACCATGCTTTGGTTCATACCAGAGAGCTCAGAATATGAATCCATGAATTGGATTCTTTTTGGAAGAGCCAGACCAAAAAGATGTGTTGTAGGAGCACTCCTCAGATCCTCCAGCTGCTCATAGTTGCTTAGTTCATGGGAACTGACTAAAGATAATCTGAGATAAAACCTCCTAATACGTGCTTCACGTGGATGTCAGGTCTTTAGCCTTTACTTGTTGCACCCTACAAACCTACTCTGTAGGTTTGTACTATTTGTTAATACAAATCATCTTGCTTCATCCTTTCCAGCTGCCTTAGGTATGGCTTGTTCATCTGACAGCTCACAATTCAAATTCAGTGGGACAAAGATAAATTCTACTCTTTTTTTTTAATTTTAAAAATTTTCTTCACACTCTCAGCAACACTACTGCTTTCTCCATCCCATCAATAGATACTCCTGTGTTTCACTTTAAGGGCCCTTCACTGCCTTCCCTCAATTTCAAAGATGCATCTCACCCTGTCTTTCAAACTGGGAAGGAGTTTTAAAAATATTTATAAACCTACTCCCTACCTCTTCTCAGAAGTTCTCTTTGTTACATAGCATCCACATAACTTGACGTTGCATTCAGAGAATCACAGAATCATCTGAGCTGGAAGGGACCCAACGCTTAAATGAACGGCCCATCCAGGGATGGAACCCACAACCTCAGCTTATGAGCATCGTGCTTTAACCAGCTGAGCTAGCAAGTCCCCTGCTTGCCTATGCTTCAGAAATCCATCTCTTGCTCTCCTTCTACAACAAAAACTTGATAGCCGCTAATCATCTCCCTCTCTTTAACTCAATTGGCACCATGGGACAAGGTGTGTCTCATCTGTACAGGACCTGGGAGAAGGGTCTCCCACCACCAAAGTCTCCCATGGACTATTCTGATGTAAAGCAAGCACTATGAACTGAAAAACCACTGAAAGCTTTCAGTCAGGATGGCATGCATAAAACTCAAAATCTAATTTTCAGCCCAGTGAGGAATATGTGCATTACACAATAATTTGGGGCAATTGTGTATTAACCTCATTCTATTTTTCACTTAGTTTAAAAAGCAACAACAAAACATCAAACAAAACAAAACCCCAAAACTGTGAACCAAGGAAAAGGACAGAAAAAACCAGCAGTACATATCTCCTGAACCAGGAGGATGTGACACCTCCTCCAGAAGAATAAGGACACTCAGGAAAGAAGAGATCTCAAACAGCTCTCTCAAACAGACATAATGCACCCTTCACTGGGCAGAGGAGAAGGCAGCAGGCCCCTGGGGTCTGGGAGGATTCCTGAAGGAAGAGCGTGAAGGATACCCCCCCTTCTCCCCCTCCATTCCACAAACAGGGAAAATAAACCAACAGCATGAGTGACCAGAATGCAACATCCCTAAGAAAGACAGCTGAGAATAAAGGAGGGCTCCAGCAGGGCTGGTGGGGGATACTTTACCCTCCTGGCAGAAGTTAACATTACACTCAGGGTCTTTATGACGGAGCCAGAGCAGCTTGTTTGCCTGACTGAGCTAATGGCCCCTCCTTTCTGCTTCTGATTGTATCACAGAGCTGCATTTACAAATGAAATAGTTGAACTTTAACTGCGGGGAGAAGAGGGAGGCAGGGAAAGGCCCTAGGTGAAACTCTGATTTTGAAGCTGATAGTGTTATTTCTGTTTCAAATTACAAGTTGATCTCCTCCAGCTCCAAAGGTAAGCATAGATACAGCAAATACGCCTTTGAAATATGACAGCCTGAATTTTCATTTGCCTTCAGAATCATTTACAGTGTCAGGGCAATGGTTTAAAGTGTGTGTGAACACACAGCAGTGGAACAAAGTCTAGTATAAAATAGAATCTGGTCTCCCTATGTTTTAGCCCATACTTCTGCACAGGGATTTTCCAAAATGTATGTTCAAACGTGAGAAGACGTGCAGGCTTTGCATCTACCTAGCAGTTTGTACATCTCCTACCCCTGCTGCATACTCAGCTGAGAAGCAAAAAAAGATCTTGTCCCACCTTAATCAACTACATATACTGTGTCATCTCTTTCACTGCCTCCACAATCACAGAGCAGAGTAGGAGCAGCTGGGGAAGACAGACTTTATCGTTTCAAGAGTCCCCATACAGCAATAACAGATTATTCAGCATGAATAATAGATAGATGCTGCAAGACTCAATATCTTGTCCTGACACTGTAATACATCAGGATCTCTCTGAGGAGCAATGACTGTACATTCATGCACATGAAGTGTACTACACTTTCTGTCATCATTTGCACCTCACAGATAGACAGGTTCAAATTAACACAGATCATTCATACTGGGGAAATCTTCTGTCTCCATGCAATGTTCTATTAGCTTTTCTGTAAAGCACATTGACTTTGGATTTGGAAAACATGGGGGTGTATAGAGGGAAAGGGAAGAGAACATAGCCTCTGTTATTTATTTTAGGGTCTTTTTTTTCCTTGCCCGACTAAAGATTTGCACCAGTGCAGCAGGCTGGTAGGGAGAAGAGGACCTGGGAAAACACCTGGACAGTCCCCTCTCTCTCCCCTGATCTGACCAGAAACCACCTCCCCAAAGCAGTGACCTGCTCTGAGCAGCAATGATTTTAGCCATTTGTCCAAGTACAGCCTGCTTTTGCCCTATGCAACACTCACCTTCCCCCTCTTCCCAGCTCCTCTTCATAATGCATGTACTCCCACTCTCAATGAGACAAGGGGCAAATCAACTCCCTGGGCAGCCACGAAAAGGAGTGCTGCTCTGCTTTTCTTAGAAGATACCCAGATTTAAAATCTTCCTTGTTATGGTCTTTTGCATAGTAGAATTAACATGGTTAGAAAATGTAGAGTTAAGTAGAAATGACAGTAGCAGGAAGAGAAATCACTGTTTCCCTCCCAAGCCCTGTCTACACTTGTCTTAGAACTATATTAATAGAAGTGACTATGATCACACCCGAAGAGAGATTGAATTTTTTTTTTCCTGTGCAAACTGGATTTTAGCAATGTTTTGCTATCTGGAACACATTTGGGTTGTTGTTATAGTGATGTCTGTTTTTTTTTAATGTCAGCATATCTTAGATTAGAGCAATTAATGGCAGAGTTCCACCCATCTAGTCTCCAGCTCAGGCATGCTATTGGCAATTAAATACTAATTTGAGAAACATTTGGTGCTGAGAAAGTTTCACAAGTGGCCTAATATAATGACAAGTCTTCTGTTTGTTATAGAGCATGTCTAGAAAAAGCACTCTGTCTTTCGGGGATGGCACTCCTCCTCGGTGTAGCTGCTATTATAAGAATTACTGTTTGTTAAATACTGCAGCGTAATTAGGGATGTACAAGACACAAACACAGTAAGCTGCCTTAAGAGAAATCAAGGCTCAGAAGTGTATTTCCCTTTTTAATATTTAATTCAGCCAACATGACTCCTGCTGCGGTCTCTCAGCTTATACACTTTAAAGGTCTACAGTTATGAAACTTCTAACATAAGCCTTTTATTACTATTTACATTTCTTGCTCCCATTGTCTCAGAAACTGCCAAGGGCAGAAGGGAGGGAAGAGTGTGTTATGGCACAAAATAAGAAATGTAAAGCAACTTCTCTACCGAATACTGGCAATACACAGAACCCGGGTGACGGGTCTTTTTAAAGCCTGTTTTAAAAGGTTCCTCCCTCCAGACCATAACAACAAAGAGTTAAACGACTCGTCTCTCAAATGACTAACATCAATCCCATCATTCCTGTATACACAGAAAGTGTGGGTTTATAGTTTCTCCTACCAGCCGTTACCTTATAAATCCCACACAAAGGTAAGACCTTTGTTTTATTTCAATACAAATGTCTCCAGCAAATGTTTACACTACTCTTTTGAAGCTTCCTCAACCCACACCACACCCCGGCAACTACATAAAAATGCCATTTGCTTTGAATCCCAGATGCATACTTACCAAGCCATTTGTATACATGGAATTTCAACATTATGTGCTACCACAGGTTAACTCTTCTTTAATATATACACGTGTGTGTGCATGTCTCGCATATATATATACACTCATATATATATATATATGCACACTTACACACACAGACATGGTTTATTAAAGTAGCTGCCAAGTCTAATCCTACATAATTTCTGCTACTAACTGCCCAAAATGAAGCATGTTTTCCTTCAACCTTTACATTTTGAGAGTAGAAAGACATTAATTTCCTTCCTAATTAAATTAAATTTGATGTAACTCGAGAAGGAAATTCACAATTAGGAAAAAAATTCTTATACTAGTCAAAGCCTGTCCTAAGTATCACTAACAATGTTTAAGAAATATGGATTGTCACCATACAAATCACTGCTAAAGATAGTGCTGCTCTATAAGCTTGATTTTACCATTGTACCCACTAGAATTGGAGCTCACTTTGGCCCACAATATCCAAGAACCTAATCCTGCAAATCACTCACTCTTTGAAAACAGCTTATTACTGTATGAGCTATGCCAAAACTCATTAAATATCTGGAAAGGTTCCCAGAGGCTTCAGCATACTTTGGATTAAAGATCTACATTTCAGTTAAATATAGCAGGATTTTGCATGCATTATATTGCATGCAAGTATACACAACAGCACACAACTCCTGCACTCACTGAAAAGCATCTGCCAGCACCTGCCTGAATAATGCAGCCACCAACATGTCCGTTTATTGCATGTCCAGGTTGCAGTGCTTAGCAGAAATCTGTAATCTCTTGATATCGCTGAAAACTGTTGGTCTCTTTAAGGTGACATTTTTTGTTAGCAACTGTTCATTGAAATCATATCTTTGGTTTTAAGGCTAAAAAGTACTTTCCATAAAAATATAAAATTAATTGTTTCAGAAGTTACACCATCATAGCCAATTTAAATGAGCTAAGTACCTATCAGAGAGAAGACGTACCTCAAGGAACTGGTATAATTTATGACAAATATATTATCCTTTGACCAAGAGAATTCTAGCTCTTTAATCATCTTTATTGCAAACTAACTTCTGTCAGCGCTAACACTGCAAGTAGACAGATGAATGTCTACCAGAAACGAAGCTGAACTCTGTTCAAGAGCCTCCACTAGAACTTTGTCAACTGGCCAGATGCTGCAGCAAAATCTTCTATAGGGCAGCAGCAAGGCAACTACCTAGCTTTTAGCATATTATAAAGACACTTTTAAAAGACAGTTTAAAAGTCAGCCAGATCTTTTTAATTGTTGTTTGTTTTCTCATCTTTTTTTTTTAAAGAATGCCTTTAAAAATACCAAACATAGCATTTAGGTTCAACCAAACGGAGACAAAAAATCACCTTATCCATAAATGTTACATATTTATAACAGAATTAAATATGGGAGGGAAACAAAGATGGATTGTACAAAACCGTTCTTCTCTTCCTACCTCTGCTTCCTTACAGCAATATTTTTGTCTTAAGAAAGCACTGAGTTTGACATGGCTACAGAGCCTTCCCCTCATTTCCCAGTATCCTGATCTGAACCACAAGCCCCACAGTGACGTCTAGGTAACAGCCCCAGCAGAAAGGGATGTTATTGCAGAAAAGGGTAAGGATGTGCCAGGACTAACTCTGCTCTGCCAGAAGGCAAGGGGACTGCTGCTGTCAAGCAGGTACAGCAGAGTAAACACCAGCAGAGTGGTGTTTCTGACTTTGGTACTGTTTCCTTAGTCCACAGAAAGCAATAGTGTGATTGTTCCACATCTCTTGACGTGCACAGTACAAGATTGCCTTTCCATTGACTTGTTCTGCCAAGCATCAGTTGGAAGATGATGCACCAAGCATGGCAAACTGGAGCCAACAGCCTAGTTCCATTGACATTACTGGGACAACAGAGAGAGGCCTGTGCCTGCACCCTCTGGATTCCTGTTTCTTCCACTAAGGCCCACATGAGATGCTGCCTTACCAGCCCTTCACAAGCTTACTGGTAGCTGGCAGATTCTGGCTGCCACACCCATTCTCTTACACCCTCATCCTGAAGGGCTTTGAGGGTAGGGCCTGCTCTGCTTGTGTGCAAGAGGAAAAGTCTGACTTCAAATGAGGAGAAATATGGCTTTAAATCAGCTACCATCGAGGTACAGTAGGAAAGTGAGAAAGCTGATGCTCAGGATAGGTCTTCCTAGATGTGGGATTTAGTCTCCCAGGAGAGAGACAGATATTTGTTTAGGTGATTTCTACTGCTTCTGTTTGATTTTCCACATCACCCCCCTGTGCACTTCCAACAAGAAGTTTGTTTTCTTTGTTTCTTCCAGGGCCAGTAGAGTGCTTCATCACATCCCATCTCAGAGGCCCTGAAAAGAACTGTGGTGTGCCACTTTCATCTGACTTGGAAAAGAAAGGCCTTTGTGCCTCTGAGGGGGTTAAGTTTTAATCTTGAAAGTGTGGTGAAAATGTAAAACAATACTGAACAGAAACAATGGAGCCAGGTGAAAGATCATCATTCAAAAAGCTTAGGAAAAGGGAGTCTGTAATTATGCCTTGAAATTCTTCATCTCCCTTGGATGAGGTAACTGCTGGAGAAAAAACAGCCTGTAGTGACGTGCCTCAGAAGCCACAGCTTTCCAACACCGCAGGGGCATCCTATGGGAATCCCCAGACCCAGTGTAACCAGTTATTGTATTAGACTTTCCAACAGGAGCAAGCATGTACACATACATGTGTAGGGAGGGAAACACTTTAGTGCAGACAAGGTGATAAGCTTCCACGTACAACCTGATTTATGCTTGATAGTCCAACACTAAAGCATGTTATGAATCCTCTTTTATCAATACATTTACAGTTCAAGCTCCTAAAAGATCAGATATTTGATACCCCAAAATAAATATGCATAAGCCAATTTGCATTTTAATAACTATTTCCTGCAGAAATACAAGCAGCTTAAATTTCACTCCTAATGCTTTTTTAATCCAGCAACAGTACGAGTCTATTTTAAAATCTTGGCTTGTTTTATTTCCAGTGATCATTGCAAAAGTTGTGTTCTTAATGTTTTGACACCCAAGGCAAGAGCAAGGTGAATGGTGTGAGATTAGAACAAAACATCCGAGGTTGACACCTGTCCTTAGTGGGTGTGGCTTTCTTGTTCCTAGATCAACATGGGGTCTTGCCGAGTCTGGCTTGGAGCTGCAAATGCAGAGGTCTTAGAGAACTGACAGTCCTGGGACAAGACTGCCATGCTCTAGCCCTGGTAGTGCTTCTGTAAAGGTCCTTGAGAAAGACTGCTGTGTTGGAGATCCCAAATCTGTATTTGCTTGCACGGTGATCACACACACACACACCAGTCACCTGTTGTGACTGCAGAGGACAACATACAGCTGTGTTTTGAAATGGAAACACATAATAGGGAAATATCTGGGGCAGTAACAATGTAATCACTACATGAGTAAATACAGCACCATTAGCAACTGGGCCAAGTACAACTCTGTTTACCAAGACCTGCTTTTGAAAGAGCTGGGTGATTTTCAGAACTATTGTCTTTTCTTTTAAGATGTGCATCAGAGATGAAAATCCCTGTTACTATAAACAGCCAGCACCTTCAGTCAGGACAGCAAGTGTGAACGCTACCACTCCATGTTCAATACAATTTCTCAGAGGACTCACTCACACGATGCAATCTCTCTAATGCTGTTAGAAATGCAGTGGGCAATCATGCATGAAGATGTCTCCCTATTTGAAAGATTCATAGCATTACTTGAACACTGGGTATTTAGTATTCAACATGAAAACAGTATCAGGAGTTTGGCGAGCTCAGTTTTTGCTGTTTATTAACTCTACATCCCCAAGAGTACTGCATTACCCCCACTCATTTTACACAGCCTATTTCCCTCCTTGTTTGCTTTCCGGGGGCCAACTTCTTCTTATAATTACCGGCAGTTTTTCATTTCTCCCACAGTAGTCCATGCAGTTGAAGCACTCTGACAGCCTTTGTGGAACCTTATCTGTAAGAAACTAGTTAAGGTGTTCTGATGTCCTGGTTTATAGGTCCACTTAACAGGCACATTCCTGAATGAAAAACCCCATGCCTGAGGGTACTTGACCATTAAAAAAAAAAAAAAAAAGTAGAAAAAAAAAGCCTTAGTCCTCAAAAATACATTCATTCCCAGTTGCAAAGATAGTCTATGTAACAACATAAAAAATAATGGCACCAACACAAGGGAAAGCATAGTCTAAGTTACAGAATATTGATTATTGGAGATGTTTACAGTGTAGAAAGTAAGTTGATAATTTAGAGAAAGAAAACACTCAGCTTGTGTCTGACTTGACCTGACTTTGCAAATAGGAAAAATCTTTAACTGTTTCTCAGGCTGGGCACCTACCAACAAGCCCTCTTTTATTTGTCAGAAAGGAGAGAAGTCGAAGAGTGCCTAACGATGGGGGGTACTTACAAAGGAATACTGTTTGCATGGCTTTTCCTCACCTTTGCCTCCTCATTGACATCCCAAGTAAAGGACACAGCATTGAATGCAATTTCTTCAATATTCCCAATGGTATTAAAACTCTCCTTGTAATCAGCTGTAAGAAAAAACCAAAAGAGTCATGAAAAAATTTGAACTTTGTTTTACAACTCATAGTACTTTTTTACTTCTTAAGCTGGGTTGTCTAGTGCATCAAAACTACCTCTTGTATTGTTTATGATTAATTATGAATAATCTTAATTGCAAAGAGCTAATACAATGCAACCTGAGTCTTATGCATAGTGTATCACTAGCTAATGTTCTCGCAAAATATTGTTGGCTCTCAAAAAGAACTAAGTGTGACTCTACTGGCAATGAGTTGGTGCATTCATTAGCTTGGCCAACGAATGGCCAAAACTGGAAAATTAACTGAAAACTACTGAAGCATTTAAAGGGACTGTTCAAACCTTGACATTAAGAAAAAGCATTATGGTAAATCCTAAAGAAGCTTTCTAGAAGTGTAAGAGCTATCACTGGAGGAAATCACCAGTGTGCATTTCAACCTTCCCAGGAATTACTGCACTGGATGCTGGATTAATATTTATATATTATTTAAAAAACCCTCAAAACTCCACAAAAACCAACAAAAGAACCACAAAGAACCGAAACCACAAAGATTCTTTTTCCAAAGTATGTACACTACTAAAACGGCAAATAAACAAAAAAAATATTTTTAATTTGTCTGACTACAAAATCTGCACCTTCTTCTCACTTCTTCCCCAAGTGCTGTTATTATTATCATCAATAAACTAGCATTTTGGAAGGAATGAAAAGCAAGAGAGAGGAAAATTTCAAAGTTGACTAACCCTCCCACAAAAAACAGTAAGGGTGAAAAACTATGTAAAACTGAAAACTCCCAAATCTTCTTTATAATTGAAGAGAGGAACAAGCACAGCTTTTCTCTCCTTTCGCTGGACAGTTTAACACATTTTCTTCTTTTTGATGACAGATTAAGAGATAACAGATAATATCAGCTTGATTAAAGGAACTTCCAGATTGTTCACACAAATGGAACAACTCTCTCTGGCACAAACACTTCCTAAGAATCCCTCGAGGGCTGTAACTGGACTCAGTGCCAGAGGGCTGAGATTACACTCCTGATCTAAAGTTTGCCCAAATTTGTGCTTCAGAAGCATGCTGATTCTTAGCTTTGTAATCAGTTACAGAAAGAGGACGTTTTCGTATTCTGTGAGACACACAAATTGTTTCAATATTCATTTCCTTTGCCTAAACTGTTGGTCTTTAAAAAATAATTTCTAGGTAATAACTGCTTTAAAATAATTTATAACAAAAAAAAACATTGCTGCAAGAAGAATTATTTCATGTTTGAGGCAGGCAATCAGTATACTTTTCTCTCATTTGAAACACAAGAATGCTGGCATCTCACTGGGCAAGTGAAATTGCATCCCTGGGACACATTAATGATTTTGGATACAGTAAAAAAAAAAAAAAACAAAACAAAAAAAAAAAAAAACCCGTTCAGACCATAGGAACAGCATGAGATATTTGGTGATGCAGCAAATTAACAAAGTGCTTGAGAGGGCGGGCAGGCAGGCTCTTCATTCCCGCCTTGAACTCAGATCTCCTTTCTAACTGAAGTCATTGGCTTCACTATCTAAATTCAGCATAGGGATGCAAATGAGAGGAATTAGAAGACACATAAGTAGTTTAATATGCATGTGCACACATCCACCCACCTCTTAAATTTATGATTCACCAGAAAGTGCCTCGTGCAACTGACTGCTGCATATGGGCGTGCTGCGTAGGTGCACTTTGGAAAGATATGAACAAGATGTCTCGTAAAGACACATGTTTTCTTCTCCTAAAAGGCTGTCAGAACCTCACATCCCGCCAACCCTTCCCTTCTCTCAGCACATGCCCCTCCTTTAATTGCCATACACAAATCTCATAGAGTGTCTATGTGACATGCTTTTAAAAAGCAGAGGTGCATCCTATTCCCCTCAATTTACAGGCAATTAAAGAAGGATCCTCAGTTGATTAAGAAAGCATTTACACCTCAGAATATTCGAAAGCTGTTAGAGTGACTACAATTTTTCCTCTTCTCCTGCTGTGAGTTACCAGAAAATCAGGGTTGTTCAATATGCAAAAAATGGCTGCACAGGAATTGTTTCCTCTTTTGTTGCAAAAATTGCATATTAAACAATGGCAAATTTTTAATGTTAAACACTAATCACACATTACATGTCATTGTATACTTTTGTATTGTGCACATAAATAATACAAACTATCCTGAAAAAAAACCAAGGGTAAGTTTCTTTGGAGCACAAAGCTTCCACACCCTCTCTTCACATTTGAACCTGTTCCAGTATGTCAAATTATTGTACTTATTCTAAATAATCAATATCCACTGCACTTAAGTATTGTATTCTTTATTTGACATTATTTTAAAAGAAAAAGCTAGTGAACCAGTGTCATAGCACTGTGAAAAAGACAACTGTTTTCCCCTGCCTCCCTTATTCCTGGTAAAAAAAGTAAACATGCACCTTACTCCTTCAGAAAAATCCATTACAGCACATACCCTAAATTTTGGAAAATCCCTTGCCTTCTTGCTTAATAAGTATCAAGCCCTCAGGTTTATTCCTCAAGCACTACGGACTTGCATACATGTAAGTACATGCTATTAATATCAACATCTTCAGACCTGACACTGCACCTAATCCATACAAGCATCCTTCCTCCCAGGGGGTGCACCAGCCAGTACACAAAACAAATTAAAGCAGTGACCCCTGTGTGTCTGGAGTGAAGGAGCAAGCCGCTATTTCCTCTGATCTCCAGAATATAACTGCAGGCCAGAAGGCAGACAGACAGATCCCTGCCACTATGGAAAGCAGCACAAACACAGTCCCCCTGCCCATCTGAGAGCTGAACAGCTGAAGCCCAGAACTAGAGCATCCCAAATTAATTTGATCCTCTGCCTGCTAAGGACCACATCATGCTCTAGATTAAAAGTGCATTCATAAACAATTAAAAAGGATTCACAGATATTAAACGTGCTACAAACATCAAATCAAAATAAGAGTAACATCTATGGAACAGGTGATGCACAGTTATAGACCCTTAATTTTCTTTGTCAACTACACAGGGCCTGGACATTAACTCAGTATTTAGAGGACTCCTTCAGGGATCTAAATTTTTAATGTAAAGGGAAATCTTCATAGAGCCATTCAATCTAATTTTGCATGGAAGAGACTTCTGGAGGTTATCTGGTTCAAGCAGGGCCAACTTCAAATTTGGATTAAGTTGCTCAGTTAGATCATTTGATGATAAAACTAGAAGATTTTGCTAAATGCAGCTTGATAATTGTATGGGAAAAATAATTGGGAGCCATTCTGGCCTAATAAGCCAGTTAAGCCATAATGCAAGTGCCAAAGAAAATGAAATGTACTTCAGAAATACCATACTTGTAAGAGCTATGGCTAAATTTCAGTTGTTCTCAAGAAAACACTACTGAGCAACATCTAAGTCTTTTTTTTTCTGAAAACTGTGGTGAGCCATGCTCTTACAGCTCTTATATCTGACAAGAAGTGCTATGTCAGTAAGTCTTACTACACCGTGCTTTGCTCATGTTTGCAGTCCAAATAAAGGATACGCACCGGAGTGCCTCAAAAGTCAGTGCAGAGCTATTTCGCCTCAAACTAATGGAAAATTAAAAGACATTCGCTTTAACACAGGTAAACACACAGCTCATGCACAGCACTTATTTTGCAGAGTGCTATTTTACAGAATATGTATCATAAGTTAACTTGTTGGGGTAAGGCAACTGAAATGTGCCAGGACACCACAAGTGCAGTGGAGTCAGAGGGTGCTGGCACTACAGTGGAGCGAGCTCCTCAGCACATACTGTTCAAAGGTACAAGCATTACCACCACAAGCTTGTAGGGACTAGCACAAAAAGCCAGGCAGCCTTCAGAAACAGCTGTGACGTGGCAAGTAATTTGGTCTGGGTGGTGGTTTTACTGCCTTAGCTACCCCAAAGGGCAAGAAAAGAAAATGGGGGGAAGTAGGGAAAGAAAGGAGTTAATGAAACAGTTCAGCCAGAATAATGATGATAAGACAAGAGGCAGAGAGGAGATTCTGGAAGAGCTGCTTGGACAAAATACACTTGACCTTAAATAACACCAGGCCTCAGTGGAAACCGCAGCATTTGAAAATCTACAGGCACTGCAGTCAATAGGACCACTTGAGGACTGATTCCCTGATCACACAGTTCAATCGCCCCCAAAGTCTTCAAATGTTCTCTACAAGTAACCCCGCTTTGGTTTCACCCCCCTCTCTGTCCCCTCTCATTCCTGCCATTCAACGGTTTGGTTCCCTCAGGCGGTCAAAACAAGATAGACTTTGTCTGCTTTGGTCTTGCCGACTCCTTTGCCTGGAATCTGTGCAGATGGCTGCATGTGTAAACTGCACGTGGGAGGGGAGAAGCGCTTGATGTCTAGACACTGCCACCGACTTCAACTTCAGGCTCCTTGGCAGCAAGTACGTGTTCTTCCTCTGCTAAAATCTCCTGAGCACGCAGATAGGACAGCTGGGGCTGAAATGGGCTTGCAAATACCTTAGATAGGATGAACGGTAAACAAGTCTCTCAGGATAGCACACCAGAGCTTGCTTCTCCCTTGCTGCTGACACTGACAAGACTCAAACTCTAGGGGTGTAGGAGGAGTCCTGCACACTCCTTTGCAGTCACCACAGTGATGACATCTTCATTCTTGGGCTGCAATCCCACATCAATTAGCTAACATAACTGTTCCTGGATCAAAGACTGGATCAGCCTTTGAAAAAATAAAGGGAACAGACATTGTGCCATGCCTGAGGAGGTGCAGACCTTGGCTTCCCAACTGCAGAAGGTGGTACACCACTAAATATACATGCAAGGGGCAGCTCTTCTGTGTAACTACTGAGAACCATTCCTTCTGCATGGTCCCTATGCAGCTCCATAGACCCCATAGTCCTAGCAGGAATGAGCCACTGCTAAAATCTGTGGTACAAGCCTTGCAGCCATTGCCATATATTCCTGTGCAAGGCACCAGAGCTTTCCATATCTGAAATCTTCCCTAAAAATATCTGGAGATCATCTTACACTCACCAATGTCAAGGACTCTCTGTTTAGCTGTGTGCTGCCGGGAATGCCAGTACTTCCAATATTTCAGCTGTTCGTCTCTGTTTTTATCCTCACTGAAAACAACCATGACCACACTCTACAAAAAACAACACCAAAGTCACATTAGTTAAAATAATTAATAGTCAGGAACACAAAAATTAAAATCTACCATATGCCTCTAATTCTGATCCAGTCACCACCCTCTCCCAGTACTTTGGTACTAGAAGATTGCTGGGTTTTAATCAGGCCAATATTACAATGTACTTAAAGACCTGGGGCAGAAGAAATGTAGTTGTAAAATAATGCAAGGCCCAGGATTATGTTCTTGATAGTCCAAATAAAATTTAATCATATTCTTGGTTTTAAAAAGTCATCTTCACTGGCTAAAGGCAGGACATTTTCAGTTTAGCATACACAATCCAAATACCCTTCTTGGGAACAGGACTCTTGCATACACATATTTAATGACAAATTCAGTATAACCATTTACTGAGTTTTGCTGAGGTTTTCAACTCACGTTCTGAATTCCCTTTGTTAAATTGTGATTCAAAGGAAACAGATTGAATTTTAATGCAAAATTTTACAAAAGCAATATAGGCTTTTTCAAAAAGCCCTGCTGTAGGCAAGCAAAACAACAAAAAACAATGAAAGAATGATCATACCAGTTAAAATTAAGTGAAAACAAATCACAGAGAACAAAAACTTCACTTTTAAATATCCTGTTCTTTCTTTAACCCTGAGATACTAAGCCCAAAAAAACACCATCAAGATGTTTTATAAGCTGAGGAGCTGGATCACAATTGATTCATGACCTGTGTCTCTCCACACAGTCACCACCATAACCCTTCATGTACTCAGTGACCTTCTGCATTCCACCTATAAAAGCTGAACACCATCACCACATCTTCCATGTCCATCTAGCCTCTCCATGGGCACGAGGCAGCACACACTGTGGAGGAGTCCTGAGTTATGCCTGTATGTACTGAGTGGACATCAGGTGTGCGTGGCTGGCCAGCTGATGCACTAACCAGAACTGGCCATGCAGACTAGCTTTTCCACCAAGGACAGCACTAATGTTTTTCTCTATGAGCCACTTACAGGGAACTTGTAGAGGTTTAATACCTTCAAAACCTCTTGCCCCTCTGTTAGCTTTGGATGGAACTGGCAAGTTCAATAGTCACTTGAGTAGGGCCCTGGCAAACAGAATACGATTGTGAAAGTTGCACATGGTTTCACAATCTTCTGTCAACTACATCCTGCAGAAGGATGTGGTCTCACCTCTCCTTTATAATTGCCACCCTTGTGCTGCCACAGCTTCAAAACTCATGTGGCAGTGCCCTGAACCAGGCATATGAGGACTGAACCAGGCATATCAGTTTTCAGTCAGACCAGTGAGCTCCTGACTCCTGTTTCAGCTCTACAAGTGCTAGAGCTGGATCCACAAAATGGGAAGCAATGGGTGGCAGGGAAAGAGAGTGTGCACCACCGAAGTCTTACATCAGATTCAGCCAACAGCCTCACATCCTCAGGAAACCAGGCTAAAAATTAACTGCTAATTCAGGTTTCCAAATCATTGCCTCTGTTTAGGAAGAGTCTCTCTAAACTTCATGTATGATAGAAACATATAGGTTGTTTCCTTCACTGCTCACATTGACTTTCATTGGTTCCTTTGACTAAAGTCACAACATTTTTAGAGTACTTCGTGTATTTGGATGGAAAAACTTTTGCAGCCTCATACATATGCAGCCCTGCCAGCTTCAGGGTAAAATTTACAGGGCTCATTGTTAATTCCAAGGTTACTGGGTTAGGATTTGTAAACTCAAAAACATTACCAAGGAAATCAGGAGCTCTATTCACCAGGCAGATGTTGCTGAGTACACAAACTACAGTTCAACCCATAAAATATAAAATGCAAATCATTCATTTTGTTACACTTCTGGGTGAGTATCAAGTGAAAGCTCACACTTACACAATGAAAATTATTTACAATTTATGTCACAAAGGATGGATTCAACTTTTCACATTTTCTCTGAAATGCACTGGAAAGCAGCTGATGAAGTGCACTAGTGAGTGAAGATGGACTACACAGTAGGTGTGGCAGATCTTGGACTTTTTTGCTTTAATTATGGCAATAAGTTCACCAGTGTCAAGTGTAGTATCTGTGTAATCACCATTCTGCCAAAATCTGCCATAATGATATACATATCTGCCTCAGTTTAACTCATAAGATCACACTCTGAAAAAACTGGACAGCAAAACATTTGTTACCACCATCAGTATGGTTCTCTCCCACCTTTACACTGAGCATGAGAATAAGCTTGCTCTGTCCTTCCCCCGAGGAAAAAAAAAAATTAAAAGCCAATCAACCACAACCATATTTATCTGCAGAGCTCCATTCCCACCTAGGAAAGAAACGGGACCATACCCTGACTTTGCTGATGGGGTGCCGGAAGCATTTGTTGTCACCCGTCTCACTCAGGGTGATGGCGTAGAACTGTCCTTTGTTCAAGTAGGTCATGGGTCCTTCCCCTTGCTTCTGACGCAGAGACTTGGTGGCTTCTAGCGTATACTGAAAAGTGCTGCTGAAAAGACAAGGAGAGAAATATGCACAAAATCCCTATCACTTTCTCCCTTTCTCTTTTATTATGTAATTATTGCATTGTATAAGGCATAAGAAGCTAATAACAAAATTCCAGGAAAATGTCACATGGCAATTTAAAATTGCAATTTTCTTTTTTCTGCTTCATCAGATCCCGCAATCAAGCATAAAACTATCTGGACTGTAAGTCTCTTGGATCAAAGGCTAGATCTGTACTTCCCCTGAAAGGAACCATTATGAAGTATAAGACTTCGTACCCCACAATGATAGTGCCAATTACCAGGAGGGGATTCAGTATGATTCGCAGGAAATCATCAACTCCACGGATATTTAAACTTAGAAGTGTTGCAGAAAGAGAAATAAATAAATAAATAATAATTTTTTAAAAATCCCAACCAGAATAAAACATGTTGCAAAAGATGGACACAGAGAATGGAAAGCCCAACTGCTACTTTCAGCACAGTTCAAAGAAGGAATACAAAGAGAAGGGACAGTAAGTTCATTTGCTTAAAGACAACATGCAAATCAAGGTTTTTATAAGCTTTCTTTTCAGAATTAGTCAGACTGAATGAAGTGCCTACATTTAGCTTTATCTTCAATCAAATAACCTCCCTTTAGAAAAATATCAGGGAAAAACAGTTTGCTCTTGTGTTGAAATTTTAGATCTTAAAAAGACCCTTCTTTCACAGAAGAACTTTCCAACTTCAAAGCAGTTCCCAAACCATGAAAACTTAAGGCTCCATTAACTAGTGAACTGTTAGCTGAACAATTCTCACTGAGCCTCTTCAGCCACCTCCTCCAATAATGGGCTAATGGGCTTGAACAATAATCCAGTAAAAATGATGCCTGCAGCTCCTCACATTCTCTTAAATGGAAATAATGTTGATCTTGCAAAAAAAAAAAAAAAAATCTTTTTTCAAACTGCACAGGAACCTTAAAGCAAGGAGTCCTCATGAACTGGAGATACAGTGGAAGTATTTTCACAAAGGTCCTAATTCAGCAAAATATTTAAGCAGTGCTGGAGCAGAACCAAAAGGAGGAATATGTTGGTCCAAAACAACAGTGTATCCTTGACTTTATAATTCGAGCAAATACTCTGGATCATCATAGTACGGCCATAGCAATATAGTAATAAAGGGAAAACAAAAAATATTTTAACTATCCAATGGAAAAAAACCTACAACAAAATACATAAATAATAATTACATTTAAATCCCCACTTGAAGAAAAGTTAGAAAAACCCAACAGATCCAGTCTTTCCATCCAAAAGAAGTTTCAGATAGTTTAGTATCAATTATTCAGTTTAGTAGCAATCATTCAATCAAATGAAGACAACTTCTAAGTGTTTCTTAGCTTATAAATCAAAATCCAGTCATTTTTCTAGTTGCTTAAAAGTTACAAATCAGGTAAAAAGCAAACACTCATCCATACCTATCCAACCCACCAATGGCAGCACTGGCACTTCCACACAATCAGCTGCTGCCACCATGAAGACTCTTGCATGCAGAGGGAAGGCAGGACAAAGGCACAGCCATCCCCTCCGCTGTGGCTTGTGCTGGCCCAGCCCCTGTGTCCCGTGTGCAAGGGGAACAGAGGCACTGCTGAGACCGGCAAGGGTGAACCTGTCTGAGTAGACTGGAAGAGCTACACCACCAGTGCTGCAGACCAGGCATCCACCCTGCTGCACCACTTGTCCTACGGATGGACCACCCATTAGAGGTAGGGGCACAGCCTTGATTTAGCGTCACACAAAGGGGCTGCAGGCTGTGTGCTCAACACCACTTCATGATACATATCAAAGCACACTGAGTGCCCTGGGAGATGTGCCTCAAAACCTCACACCAGACAGAACTAACGAGGATGTGTGCTGAGAAGGGCTTAGAATGATCAAAGTCAAACACACACAATGCCTTAACAGAACTGCCTACCATCTGCCACACGCTGGTCTTCTGTTTCCTGGCATTCTATATGTTTCAGTCAAAAAACATAAATCCCAGACACATTGCACTTGGCCAATTTTGGAGCCTCTGTGTAGTACCATTTGAGAGTTTTCTTCTTGTTTCCAGTGGGCAATCAAAGCATGCATTGGAGTAGAAGGATTACTCTCACTCTTAAAACTTATTGCAGCCACTTGTATTATTATAATATTATTCTGAACCTCACCACGAGTCTCAACTAAACCCCTGTGTAGTCACTAAGGGATCTTCTAGCAGACTTCTAATTACTGTCATATTCACCACTTCTTTTTTCAATCTGAAATTCTCATTTCTGAGCCTTCCACTTCCAGGTAAACTAAATACATCTTTTCTGGGAGTTTTCTTAAAGTACATTCAAAAGTTTCATTCTTAACGTGACTTGGGCCATAGCATGAAAGACTTATATGTGTGAGAATTGTTAGCACCACCAATGCTTCAAGATTCAATTTTACAAATGTTCAGTGTAGTAAGTGAGCAGCCTTTGCTAAATATCTGTTTCGTACATTCTGCCTACATAATGACTCAGTTCTGAGCTCACTGCAGTTAATGATTGTTTTAACATTCTTCAGAAAAAATATCAAGCTGTAAGGAACCTTCACCACACTCGCAGTTATTTGCCTAATCCACGAGAACTACGTAGGCATGTTCCTGTTTCTAAAGTGAGAGTAATCTCTCAGATATAAACAGAACCATTCAAAAGCATGAAATGAAGCATCAGCTTAAAAACTTTAGTGATTACAGTCTTTACTACATAAAGGGACTCTGCACTGTTTGCCCATGCTACATACACGTTTTTCTGTGCTTAGGAAGGACAGTATTCTTTTCAAACTTCAATTTTTGAAGCTTTTTCTTGAAGCTTTTCAACTGGACATTTGACATGTGCATTCTGTCATCCTGAAAATATTTTTCGTGACCTGGCTGTCAAAGCTATGCTCTTTTACCTGGGGAACCTCTCAACAGTTTTCATCATGAATATCTCAGGAAGGCTTCAGAGTAGTTAGTAATTTAAAACAATGCTGAACGAAGGCAATAGGTGAAGGTATAAACTGGCCAGATCCAAGAGCTAACGTGAGCAAGAGAATAAGGGGAGACTGGTGCTTGGCAGCACCAAGGGAGCCCTGCAGGTACCCCAGGGTGAAGGAAGGAAGGGTGGGAAGCAGACACAGGCAGCTGCTCCTCAATACATTGCTGCCTGATGCCAGTGAACACATTGCAAAGCTTATGCCATACCTTGTTTGTTCATAAATATATTCTTCAGCGCCCACTGACACACTCCGATACTTCTGAAAAATAAGACCAATTAAACACTGTTTGATACAACTGAAATGCAAATACCAACAAAAGTGTAACTATGTTTATTTAAAGACAACTCAGAAGAAACCATCAACCAATTAAAACTCAAAATACCTAAAAACTGGAGTGAATATTAATATGCTAGTCACATTTTATATGAAGGTTAGAGGCTGTCATTGTAAAACCACACAATTTACTTACCTAACCTCAAAGAATTTGTTTATACTATAAAGAACTAACAAACTAAGCACAGCTAAGCAGGAAAATGAAAGAGATGAGAATGGTATATTCATATAATTGTTAAAATTGTATCCGAAGAACACAGCAAGAGATTGACCAAAGTGTTCACTACCACACTGATCTATAAAAACTCAGCACTCCTTCAGTATAACCAACTAAGTCACTTCACAAATGTTTTGAAACCATTTCTAAACATGTATTTATAATGTTTTTACGTATTAGAGCAAATTCAAACCCAGTCATTCTCACCAGCACTTAGGAAATACTTTGCAAGCACTTAGGAAAACTAGTAAGAACAACAGCTGCATTCCTACTTCTAAATACTAATTTAGCCTAAGTTTCTTTTGGTGTGATTTGACATTTTACCTTATGGTCTCCCCACACCTGCTGCATCCAGCTGTGCCTACACAACAGTGGCTGGAGAAGCAGACAGAGTACAGCCAGGCAAAGCACACCCTGGGGTTTGGGCAGTTGAGAAAAAACAAAGGGACGGGCTCAGTGCTGAGTGGGGCTGCAGCACGGTGGCAAAGCTCTTCCTGCTCCCATGCCACATGAATGTGAACACGTGGGGTTAGAAGGCCACTAACAGTGGCACACACCCCACCTGACAACTATGGCTGGGGACCCAAAGTTAATTGTTTAGTGTCCTTTGTAGAGTTAATAGGGGAGGTGGAGATGTAGAGGAGTCAGTCAGTGCACCTAGAAAACCACGCCACCCACTTTTGGCAAGCAGATTTGAACTGATTCTTTCTCCACAGACTTCACAGAAAGCCTAGATGACAAGTACTGCACCCTGTTATTAACCAGTAATTTTAAAAACATGTAACAATATATTACGATTTTCACAAAATTACTATAACATAGAATTTGGGATGCAAGGCCAACACATAGATGTAAAGCTCCTTTTTACGTCCAAATTTAACAAGTTTGCATGTTTGACAGCTCTCTGCACAGAGCAGATGGACTGTTTGGGAACCTCTCAGCAGCATGTCCCAGAACAAATCAATGTAATGGAATCACTCTGCTAGAGCACCCAAGGGAAACCCATGAGTATGGTACCAGAAGAGCCATTTACCAGTAACAATTAAAAATAGCCGAAATAATGTGATTTGATAATGCAGAGCAGTGTCTCTAATCAGAGGTTCGATCTTACTGATTTTACAATGGGAAGCTAGATTTCTTCATTATTTATTCATTTAGTTGACCTACATGTGTTCTATATCCGAAAACGGATTTCACCTCCAGACATCCTGGATCTATGCTGCTCATGGAGAAAAGTACTTTTCTATAATACATGTACACAAACACACAGTAAATTTCTCATACGCTCAATCAGGGCAGCTCAGCCTTAATGTAGCTTGCCTTGTACTCTAGTAACGTTTACAATTTTGTGGAGTTGGGAGGAGAAAAACCCTAGGGGAGTTTTACCATCTAATATCTCTAATTAATTGCAGAGGTACTATCAGCTCTAAATAGTCTTTACCTTTCGATATTTCCAGCTTGTTTGCATTATTTTGCAGCAGGCAAAAGCAGCCAGAGGGTACTCACCATACTAAAGCTGACTGTAAAATTACTTTGACTCAGCATAACTGTAAAATAGTTAGAGCTCTCCTTGCCTTTTTTCTCCTCATTCCTGTACACATACATGCTGTTGTTCCTTGCCTGTTGAATTCTCTATCCCTTCTATTAGTCTAATTCTGCCACTTTTTCTCACTTGTTTGTGTTGCAGAATAGAGCTTAGTGCAACAAACAGCTTCTGAATAAATTACTTGGGTTTATCCAGCAGCAGAGGCTGTCACTACTCATTTGCACTTTCAAAAGAACATCTAGAATTTCCCTGTTACAAAGTGGCCGCTATTTCTTACTGCTACGAAAAGGTCTGAAGGCAGATCTTGTTAATGGTGATTAAATCTTCTTTCCGAATGACAACTATCTTCTACTTGACACAAAATCCCCAAAGAGAAAAAAAAAAAAAAAAAAATCAATATTCTCAGAATTTTCTATAAACATCTTCAAAATTTTCTTCTGAAATGCCTCATGATGTTTCCCTATAATCAGAGCACAGCCTGATGGGAATACAGCAAGGAGTAGAAATTAATTTGTTGAAACAAGCATCACTGTTCTTCTAATGGCTCTTGTGGACAGTTCAAATCTCCTTATCTTGTTTACAAGCTCAAATATCCTTATCTTGTTTACAGCTTTTTATTGAGTTCTTAGATGCTAATTTGAGGTGAAAAACTTACTTCTGTTCCTCCATCTTTGAAGGTGTCACTGTAGGTACTGTCAGGAGTACTGCGCTGGTCATCTTTGAGATAATTTGTGTGGGGAGCAATGGTGGACACTTCATATGGTTCAAAGATAACCCCTCGGTGTTCCTCGTTTTCTCCTCTTGCATAGTGTGTTTGTGGGGTCAGAAAAACAGGGGTGAATTCTTCTGCTTTAACTACAGTCACTGCGGTCCCTGTGATGGGCGTTGAGCTCCCAGACACATTTGTGTTGTATTCCCTTTTGGACGACTCCAAAGGATCTTGGTTCAAGGAAAGATTAACTGGCACTGTCTTCAGGACTTGCACACGGTTCTCTCCCCCACTTAAGTTATTCTGAGCTTCCGTGGTATTAAGACAGTTTCTGTGAGACAAAACCAAAAAATGTTATGAACTGTCCTGATAGAGGAAATCTCCTCCTTAAATAGCTTAATGGTCTTAAATGTCAGGGAAGGAGATTTTTCAGTTCTGATAAGCCAC
The DNA here is from genome assembly GCA_013399195.1 of Dicrurus megarhynchus. NCBI lineage: Eukaryota > Metazoa > Chordata > Aves > Passeriformes > Dicruridae > Dicrurus > Dicrurus megarhynchus. The sequence continues at coordinate 295,720 of VXAD01012225.1, read as the reverse complement.
TGCCATAAGAAGTAATACATCAACAAATACTAGGCAAAAGAAGTTGTGAGGCAAGCAGAGAGATCCAGAGCTCTTTAACAAATGGGGAAAGATAATACATTTGATTTGACTTGTTACAGTAAATTCTGGGTATCCAGGGTTGCTCTTGCCTTAGCTTATAATTTGGATGCAAAATCAATCCAGCAGTGCAACAGCCTTTAGACACAAAATAAGAACAAGGGGTAAGGTAAGGTATGGATTACTCACAGTAGATATTTTGCACATAAAATAGGCAGAATATCAACAGCAAAATTCATTCACTGATGGCATGTTCTTTCAGGCTGTTGACAGGCCACTACTGTTTGCTTAACTCTGGTACCAATGCTCTTTTAAAAGAGCAAGCCCAGGAATCCCATTGTAGCAGAGTAGATCAGTAACTATAGTGGCTGCAAGGTAACCTCAGCAGCATTCCCACATTTACCCACAGTTGCTGTTGAAAGCAATCTGATTGCTGATAGTAGTTGCACTGACATAAAATTGTTAACTCATAAAACTTTTAGTAGGTATAACATTGCTTTGTTTTCAACCAGGAGAAATGCTCTGACACTATAGTTCCTCTCTCCTGGCTTTCCACTGAAGGCCAGTTTTGTCAATCACACTCAATTTAGGAATTTCTCTGGTGTTTGTAGAAGAAAAACTGTCCCTCAAAAAAATTTCATAGCCTATTTTGAAACAGTAAATTTATACTACTACCTATTGAAACACTCACCTTATGAGAAGCTAGTAGAGACCATCTAAGGCTGTCACAAATTAGCTACATTGAAATAAACCTTGTGTAGCTCAACTGCATCATAATTTTATATGAAGATACCTTCCAGTATGTACAAATTTAATTCTTTCTACAAAAATATGCACTCACTCTTTTCTGCAAGTCTTAATAGTAGGAGGCAGCTTCCTTTGACTCAAGTCACTTTTAGCCTACAGAGAAAAGCTGAAATCTGAGAGGAGTGAAAAAAACATTCTAAGCAAATGATTTTAAGAGAGTTACTTTATTTGCTGAGCAGACCCTAAGTTATGTTAAATAAGACTCTATAAATGAGGTTACTGAGGTCAAGCTACTCACTTTTTGCCCTAAAACAAGAAAACAAAGAAAAACAGCCAACAGCCAACTGTCAATATAATCTGATTTTACTAATCTCAGCAGCAGCAGCAAAACAACACCACCAAACACAAACAAATAGTGAAACTCTCTGCTACTTTGCAAACTGCATGTTTGAGAATACTATCCATTTTTTCTAATCACTTAAAAGTAAAAAGGAGTAAAACGTGCATCCCAAAACAGCTTTCATTCTTTTAACTTTTGAAAGAAAACCATAAACCCCTCAGGCTATCACAGTTCCTTCAGTTCACAACTGATCAACACTTTCAGTAGCTGGGTGTATGATTTTGAATAATACTGTACCTTTTATCTTGGTCTTCTTGATTATCACTCACTTTGTTAACAGACAACAGCCTTTTATCTCTGGGAACCTGAGAACAACACCAGGCATGGGGTCAGGTAAATGCAACTGTCAGGCATTTGCAGCTTCAGATTGCTCTACTGCAACAACTAGAAAAATGTAACTCTATCAGTGTTGTCTAGTTCACAGATGCCAGGAGCTGTTTTTCTCTGGGAGACTGATTGTGAACAGAAAGAAAACTTCCAGAGAGAAAAAGTGTAGGAATTGTTTTCTTTTCTAGTTCTTGGGCACACCAGTCGGGAGCAAAGCCCTCTTATTTATGTCCTATCTTTTGAATATCAAGCTAGGCCAAGTTATCTCAAAATCAAAGCTCATATTATTCCAAAAACACACACACACTCTTCACTTAATAAAACAAGATGAGAAGGAAGATCCGATGCTTTGGTGAGCTCTGCACTGAGACCACTTTAGCTCAGACAAAAAAGGCTTTTCAATTAAAACATAAGCGCCAGGTAAGTCCTCCTGTTAGAGAGCAGCCTGGAGAGTGTAGGACTCCTACCTAGGGAAGGTTTGTGGATCTTTCTTTCCTAGTATGGGGACAGGTCAGGGCATGCTGGTATGTCATCAGAAACACTGACTTCTGCTTTGCTGCTTGCATCAACAGCTACGAGAAGTAAAAACCCAGTCAAGTCTGGCCCTTTGACAGACTCAGAATTGACACCAAGTGACTTAAAAGATTTGTATTCCCACATACCGGTTTCCTGACACCAGCACAGATATGAAATCACCAAGGGCAAAGCTGCTGCCATGACCATATTTTTCTTTTCTTGCTGAACCAGCAATTTGGGAGCTAAAACTTCTAATCTATCTTTTGCACAGGAAGATATACCCACTCATTCACAGCTATTAACTCAGGATTAAAGAGCAAGAATAGACCTAGCAATGGACTAAAGCCATGCTTTTTGCCTTTAATTATTTTAAAGAAATATCAGTAAACTATCCAACTTTAGAGGAAAAACAGTATTACAGTGCACTACAGTAAGCAATGATAACATCAACTATATCTGCAAGACAGCAGCAGAGTCACAGAGTTCTAGACAGAGCCTCTCATTTAGGGACATCCCCCTTTCCCTATTAAGCATCCTTCTGGTTAAAAAACCTCCTTCATATATTTTTGACCTGGGATAAAAGCGACAGTTTACATATGTTGATTCCCCTTTTAAGATTCTATCTTTATCTCTGAATGAGGGTCTATATTTAGGTAAATATCACTACAAGAAAAGGGAAAAGTTAAAAAAGCCAAACAGTTAAATTCAAATAATTCCTATTAACTAGAAAAAGTCCTTCCAAAATATTATCCAGCATGTCGGAACAAATGAGCCAGATAATAAATAAGGACAATTCAAGAGTCTGGTGCACTGGAAGTCCTCTATACTTCCACATTACAGCACAGAGGTTAAGTTTTAAGTTCCTGTTTGGGAGTATCAACAGGAGTTATCGTTTCTTCCCTATTTAAGACAAAAATAGTTATGATTGAATGCTGGAAATAGCTTTGAGATGTTAATCCCACCTTATTCCATCTGAACCCCAAGTCTTTAGCAACTACCTGGAACAAGGAACAGACATGTCTTTTAGAATGTGGTTTTGAGATAGTTATTTTCTGGTTTTATTAAAAAATCCATCAGATTAATGAACTGCTGTATAGAAAGGTATTACTAAGACAGAAGCCAATACTCCAGATGCTCATACACATCCTGAATTTTATGAATCCATATTAATTTCACAGACTCTGGCACTGTGGTAACTATGTCAAGCAGAGAAAAGGACTTCTTTTTCTTTCTCACTGGGAAAAGTTTTCTCTGCTGACAACACACAAAAGCAAGGAACATCTCTTGAAATATAATCAGCAAAGCAATTAAAACAATATTCAACCAGAAGGTTGGTATATGGGATCTTGCCTACAACCCCGTCTCCTGAACACTCAGTGTCAGAGATTAAAAAGGAGTCCATTCTTTAAAAGCATTTATCCTAATAAATACTAAAAGCAAAGGCTTTTAATTTCCATTCCTGTTACTTCTTCATTAATTACAAGGGGACCTGGCATTGCTGTGCTGGCTTTCACAGAAGATCGTCTGTCCAAGGCAGCCATAGCTGACTTCAGGTGTATGGAGATTGTTCATTTCACTGTAACTATTTCATACTCTGGTGCTTGGGAAACAACACTAATTCTGTTTGCAGAGTACCAAGTGGTCAGCATGGGTTTCAGAGTGACATTACACAGAGATGCATCCTGTAGGACTCTCCTCTGATTTCAGCAAAAATCTCAAACACAACTTTACCTAAACACTATTAAAAAAAAAAAACATATATAAGATGTTACCAAAATGGTATGTAAAGCCCTGGGTTTAGAACATGACAAACTGAAACTGTGTCAGTGCTTTTCCTGTAAATTGACTTAGATCTCTGGCTCTGTGTCCAGCTCCATTTCTGTCCTGCAAACTTCCAGTGCAAGGGCTAGACCTCACTGTATGTTTGTATACAGCCTACTGCTATCATTATACAAACAAATATAACATGGGAAACTGTCAGATGAGAGATACTCCAGTTAAAGAGCAAACTAAAACATGTGTGGAATGAACCAGAAAAGCAGACAAATCTATAGATGGACAAGGCCTCCCCTTTTACACTTTTTAAAGAATATTTCAAGTATCATCCAATGTTCTTGCAAAGGAAGAGGAAGAACACTATGCTCAAAAAGAAAACATGGTAGAAAACTTAATGTGGGAATTCTGATATTGTTTTTCTCTCTCCAGAACTAAATACATCAAAACTGTTTCAGACAGGCTTCCTATAATGGAATGGGTGCTTGATGGACATATTAGAGAGAAAACAAGATGCAGTGACTTCTGTCTTTGAAAACCGGCTCTTTTGATGCCTCTTAGAGTGGTCCCTGCTAGTGCAGCAGGGAGGGATAATGACAGAGTTACCTACTTTATAATAGTCATACAATAGGCCAAGAGCAGCAGCACTGTCCTCATCACCATTTATGCTCATCATAGCCTTGGTAGCTGCTGTTAGGGGATTCTCCAAATACGACTTCCAGGCTTCATCTTCACTGGTGTAGGCCCGTCTGGTGTTGAATGAAGTGTCATTTGGCACTAAGGCCACAAGTCGCTTGTTACTGCATAGACAGGAAGAATAAAATTGTGATCCAGAAGGGATTACTTTATTCACAAGGCACGGTAAAGAACATCAAATAGCTCAATTAAAGTTATATGACTACATCAAGCAAGCATCTCTGTATTACACTTGGTGACATAAATATTTATCAGTATTAGGTATCTTCAGAACTTAAAAAAATATTGAAATGCGTGCAGATCTTGTGATAGTAATTCAAATGTATTTTTACTAATGTACAAATAGAGCTACCAAAATATTTTTAAATTATTTGGAAAAAAAATGAAGCAACAATATGAAAACATTTGGCCCCAGTATTTTTGCTACATGTACACTTGATTAGGGAAAAAAAAAATCCAACATTTAACTGACATAAGACATGAATGAAAAACAAAAGGCATCTAATACTAATCTAGAGTTCACCTAAACAGAGTATAGTTCAATATTTATTAAGTGGATACACCTTAAAATTGAGCTATTCTCTGCTTTTAGAATGCAACTTGTCAGTAACTTCAGAGGAGTTTTCTGTAACAGGACATAAGCAATAGGTGCAGTGGATGGAAAGGAAGTCAGCATATTTGGTCTCAATTCACACTTTATCACTCACCACATCTAGTTATAGACCCATGGTAACACACACAAGATCATTAGTGAGTGGGATTTGCAGCAAAGCAGTTTCCTCCAGCCTGAAAGTGGCACAAACTGACCACTGCCCGTGTACACTGCGTGAGAAGCTGCTGCACCACAGCCACAGCTGAAATTTCCAGTATAATGGAAACATAAATGACGATAATAGCACCTGCTTTTGCAAACTGTTCAATAAACTTATTGATAAAAGAGCCACATAAAAAAAAAGTTGCAGGACTATTACATAAGATAGTAGGCAAACAGATTAGGCAAGGGAAATAATGGAGTGAGGGGTATGCTGCTTCGTGGGTGTTACAGGAGCACTGTCAAGAATTGTGGCTCAGGTTACAAGGATCACAACGAAACTTTAACGCATTACACCTTACAAACTCGAAAGCTGCACAGATGGCAGAATAACTAAATATACCAAATTAACTGGTAAAACTAGTAGTTATTCCTGGTGACCTTCATAAAACACTTTTTGCTACCTTCTACATAAAAGCCAGTTCAGTAGTCAGTCTCCTCTTTCTGCTCTGCCCTACCTGCATCAGTGCCAGCTCCACAGATCTAACCCAACCAACTGCTGCTGCTGCACAGAGTGGCATTTAAACTCTGCAAACAAGACTTTTATTTGTTTTCAGAACTAGGATTTGATAAAAGCACAACTGAACCCACACAGTAAATGCTCTTGGATGCCGGGAGCATGCCTTGCCCGGCCCCCAAGCTGCAGTGACCAGCAGAAGGCTGGGGCTTCGCCAGAGCTCTGCTGTGGTACAAGTCCAACCTGCCAAGTGCGTGCTCCGGTGTTTAAGGAAGAGGAGGGGGATGGTGGAGATTATAATCTCTATGGTACAGAGCACTGTTTACCAGTTTCTTTATTTAATGAAAAACAAAATAATCCATCTGGTACACAGCACAGTTTTATGAGCTCTGTGGGGCAAGAGAGCATTTCATAGCTTCGTATCACAAAATACAGCCAAGTACAGTATCGGTTCTATTTTCCTTTAATATAAAATAACTAGATTTTTTGAAACAACCTTTTTTTTTTTTTTTTGAGGACCCTTCTGCCTGGCCTTTTGCTGAAGATTTTTATCCCTCTTGTTTCCATGCATACATTTGTGTTGTTACAGGTTTGCTTCAGCAAGTGAAGCTGAGCACAAATTAGGAGCCTAAGGAAACACAGAGAGAACTGCTAGATCCACTTGCCTTTTCAATACCTTATTGTTAGCAACTCAAATCAGATTTGCAACAGCCCTGCTGTTTGTGCCAGAGGTAGCTGAGTGCCTTTTTCCACTCTGGAGTAGTCAATTCTCCCTGGCTCAGAGGCAATTACTCCAAGCAAGGATTCTCCTTTCCTCAACAAAGCTCCCCTTCAGCTAAATCCGGGCTGTTTCACCGTATGGGCAGCTGCCCATTGCAACGCACAAAATCCCACCCGCCCTCCTTCCTGTAGCAATCTTCCCGTACAATCAATAACTGCCTTTTGTTACTCGGAGCCATGCGACAGTCATAACTGATTTATGAGCGCTACAGTCAGACAGTAAGATCCCTTTAAAAACACACCTTCTAAGACTTGGGCTGTGCTTGTCTGAAAATGCTGGAGGGGAGGAGTCAATCTCTGCTGCTCTAACTTAGTCAAGATGATCTTAAAGCAACGACCAGAGTGCAGTCTCTCAGAGGCGCATACATGATAGTGTTGGGGAGAAGCCAAAGCAAAGGAGATACATGCTCTAGAAGCAGCAACTCGGTAAGTAGACAGTTGAGATGGTTGGAAAGGCACACGTGCATAGACCTAGAGCCTTCCCAACATCTCTCCAGAGCACGTTTTTTCTAAAACTCAGGTTTTCACATTTGAAAACAAAGTATCTGTCTCCTCTGCCTTGAGAGATGGTCTGAAGCATAATAAACTGACACACTCATTGTGTTTACTCTGCAAACAGACTGAAACAATAGCACTAAGAAAAATAAAAAACTTCCTCATCACCCCTATCCCTGTAATCAACTCTGTGGGAGGTTAATGGTCAGAGCTAATTATCATGATTTAACATAGTCAATCATTTCAAAGATTATAGCCAAAGCAGTCAGCCAAAACAATTGGGCTCACTTAAAGAAAACTTCTCTATTGAATAAGGTCGTTTGGATGAGAGGGAGAGTTTCTCTGAAGAAATGAGACTTGTGTATGCACACACATCCCCTTTCCTTTTTGCACAACTGCTGAACCTTCTGGATGACTTCAGCTAACTGTGACAGAGGGGTAGCAAAGTCCTCCATAACCAGAGGAGATAAATACCTTACATTTTAATATATGCCAAGAAAACCCAGCACCTTAAGGGAGGCTCTATACAGATAAGCTCCCCTGGTCTTGCCAGTCATCCTTCCATGCCAGGGCAACCCCAGCTGTTCCAGCTGTGCAACTGATGACAGCTGTTTGGGAGGAGAGTGACTCTGGTGGCACCTGGACCATGTGGAAGGCAAAGGGTGACACCTACAAGTAACAGCAACCCTGCTATAGAGCTGCTCTGACCATCCCAGCTGAAAGAAAAGCCCTATTTGGAGCCTGCAATCAGCAGATCCATAGATCTATGGATCTTATCAGAAGCTGCAAATCCATCAGTGACTGCATCCACCAAGAACCACACAGTTAAGGAAGAAAGATAGGCCAAGATTGCAAGACTCCCACTCAACCTGACCAGCAACACCAGCAAATACCCACTGTAGCCCCAGTCACATCTAAAAACCTGCTAAAGAGCAGAGAACAAGAGCAACCCCTGCTGTGCCCATTCCTCACCCGGGCCAGCCCACCACCCCCTTTATCTGGGAGTCAGGATGTGTGCTAACCAGAATACAGCTGTGAGGGACACACTTGTACAAGCACAAGTACAAGCACACCATCATTTTATCATGGAGAAAAAGCTGAAAAATTCAGGATACTTTGTGTCTAAAAGTAAATGTTTCCTTTCAAGATATAGCTTGAGCTCCGCATGAACGTAAAATGTTTCCATTGTTTTATGTCAAACAGTAATAAGTGTGAGAGAATGAAAGGTATTTTCTGGGGAATGGTCTAGCTAGGAGCTAGATTGCTCTGATACTGGAGCATTTATGTCAAGACTAAACTTCAGATGGCCTTTATTTTGTAAAATCTTTTTTTTCTTCCCACTGCTTAGTAGAGATTTTCCTGTTCATACCATCCGACATGATTTGTCTGTTCTCCTAAATCATACATAAATTTTCCAGATTAACATCAGTTATGTTGATTTTTTTTAAACTTTTTTAAAATTAAGATTATGGAATTTTATAAAACCTATACAAGTGTAGTGTATAAATATAAAGATGTCCAAAACTTTTGTTTCATTTCAGTTACTGCAGTACGACAATGTAAATTGGAGAGGTACATTGTACTTAACATCAATAAATCAGCTAAATTGAAAGGGCCAGCCTTTCAAGCTCTTCCTCGGATTAAAGATAATGAGCATACAACAGCCAGCCCTTAGGGCTATAAAATCCTACTACAAGCAAATTCTCACCCAGCTTGATGCAATTTGTGAATGAGTTTACAATGAATCAGAATTGCCCATTAACACTCAGGAACAGTGGTAAAAGGCTTGGTGATCAGAGCTTCCTTTTTACTCAGAAACTAGGTGTCCTGCCTGCCAGTCTCTCAAAACCAATTTTGATGCTCAAAAGCTTTCTCTTGAATTTTCAAAGTTCAAGCAGCCCTGAACTTCTCAGCTGTATCTGCCACTGAACATAAAGCAGACTGATGGAGCCATACTGCATCAAGTACATCTGCATCCCGCTCCATCATACGCTCAGCATTCCATCCTGATCCAGCGGGATCAGGATGGCACTAGTGGGAAAGAAAGCCTCTTCCTACCTGCCCCACGTATCTTTTGCCTTGCCCAGGAAATTCAACCCTGAAATCCAAAGCAGATTGTTTAAGCTGCCAAGGTGGGCACCTAGCCCAGGCTTTTCCATTTTTTAACTACAGGTTTTTTTGACATTGCATTTGTTCTTTAAAAAAAAGGTTACAACCAAGCTGCTCCATGAATATACCTGCAGACTTCACCCCCTGACAATGCATGAGGACTTTTCCCTCCCTGGAGAGGCTAGGTGCCAGATGGGAACACACAAGAGATGTGTGTGAGGCAGGAGAATGGGAGAAGTTCCAATTCCCAGGTTTCAGCCCAGGCCTGAGCCTGCCCATTCTTACACCGGTGAGATAAGAGCACCAGGCACTTCTGCACACATCCTCTGCAAACTGTTCCTTCAAGAGAAGTGATACAAAGCTTTGGCCCATACGGCTGTTATAAAGCATCCAGAAATTTTAGCACTAGTCAAATAACTGGAAAAGGCAAGACAGACTCACGTCACCCTTGTTCCCAGTCCAGCACATCAAAGCCATAGGATATTTATCATAAGCTCCTTGTTAGTTGCATGGTAAGAAGGTGAACAGGGCAACTGTCCCCAATCTGGAAATGCTGGGAGAAACACAAATTCCAAAACAAGATGCTAGCCAAAGGGACCACTTCTGTTGCACACAGACATGCATCACACACCATGTTGCATCCTGCCTCCAGTGCAAAGTCAAAGAAATGGTGAATTTGTAGAACACCCATGTTTCATTTGGTGTGAAAAAAGGCACAGGAGCATGCTCCAGACACATCCAAGAACCAGAAAAGAGAGCAGAAGTTCCTACTTCAGTTTTGACACAGCTAAGGAGGGCAGAGTATGATCATTTACAAACATTTCAGTAAAGTCCTCTGTAAGTTTATTTTACACTTACACAAATCTCAGTTCAGCTATAAGACAACTATAAAACATATCTAGAACAGATGTTCATGCAATTTGTCTTAAAACTAATGCACATACATACGAACTCACAGGCACAAAGTGAAGAACTATGACCATTTAAAATGCAGGACAGATCCCACAGAAGCTGCGTAAGTTGAAGTTCAGATTCCAGATCATAAATTTCTGCCTGTGCTCATTACAGAGAAGTATAAATCAAAGGTAGTCCTAGTGCTTGAAACCAATTGTTTCAAAGATTCTAATGTTACTTTTGGCCCAAGTTTACTACCTTCAGAATACTACTTTGCCTAGACATCAGGTTAGAAACAAAACAAAACTAACAAACTACCACCAAAAAACTCCAACAAATTGTGTGGCTCATTGCAAGTTTTGATTTACTTAGTTAAAAAAAAACTTGAGACTCGTCAGGATTTATTGCCAAAGGTATAATTAAATAGTCTGCAACACTGTTGTTTCAATTAGATAATAGGGTTCCGTTAAAACTACAAAGGAGCATAAACATTTAACGAACAGGAAAATCATGGCCCATGTGTCCCAGCATTTTGTCTTTCACAGACGACAATCACACCACTCCCAGAAGCACAACAGGTCTCCAAAACGTACTTAACCCAATCCAGTGACTATATAAATATACAAAAGAATTGAGAGTGAAGGAAAAAAATCAAAGCATTTAGACCACCAGGAAACAAAAAGGTAAGATGCCCTCTGGCTCAGCTAGAAGTCCATACCAAGGAAAAAACTCCCATTAAAGAGGCTGAGTCATTTTGCCTTCTAATGAGTGCAAGTTTGGGACTCTTGCAATTTTGGGACAATTATACTTTTTGAGCATGAGACAAAACTGAACAAGATTACACATGTGAAAATATTAAAAGAAATTATTTTACCATTACTAAACACTCTGAGAGGAAGTAAAATAATATATTAAGAATAGCAACACAGACTAGTTTAACAATTAGATGCCTAGTAGAAGTTTTATTTGTTTTTACTCTGAACCAAAATAACTTGAGCATGCAATAGTGATAAAGAGATTAAAACAAATAGGTGATTCATTAACATTGACAAAAAAAATTATTATTAACTATGTGAAAACGGAAGTATGAAAAAGAAATCTGACCCAAGGATTAAATACATACAATAAATGCCTACTGAGGACTAGTTCAAGTAGGCAATTACTTACCGAGACAGACTTCTTATACCTATGATTTCAGAATTCTTTTTGTTTCACTTGTAATTAAATATTATTTCTACCAGACAGTTTTTGTTACTTGTGTACTAAGCCTGTTGCCTTTTTTTTAACCAAGACAAAAAGAATCTCAAAAAGGGCAGGTTTCAGCACATTTGTAAAAAAAAAAAAAATCACTGACATCTCAAAAAATGAGGAAAACCTGAAGCTCACAGCATTTCTGCAGGAGCTGACAGAGTGGATCAGAATTAGCAACTATTTAGCAGCTTCATAGCAGGCCATGCTGTTTTCCTAAGAAGCGTACTTTGAATGTGCATAGCACCCAAGGTTGATTTAGCTGTCTTGAAGCAGCTAGAAGCAGGCTTTAAAATTAAAAACAGGTCATGACAAGGCTGCCCAGACCTCCTGCAATTTAACCTGACCCTTGGCCCCATGGTCCTTGTTCATTCACTGCTTCCACAGAGTTAATGGAAATTGAATAGTTACTGCACTGATAGCTGTTTTTTCAGGATATTAAATCTTTTACATAGTCAGAAGGAAAACGTGAATTCAACAAGCAGACCTGGGAGTCAAGATTTCCCACAAATATTTTTTAAAAGCAAACAAACCCAAAAATATACTTTACAGAACTACTAAAATACATTATTATGGAATATACCATTGCCTCCCCAAATTAGAAAAGTTAACAAATCTATTTATATAAATATATAGCTATAAATACATAAATATATTTATAAAAGAAATGTATATATGTAATCTTTGATGTTTGAGACATACTCTCAAGCTATAGATACATTGCAATATTTGATTTCACAGTTCACATGTACTTAATATGGTTTCCTTGGTTAAATATTTTGTAATTTTGTAACATTGTCTTTTTTATGACATTAACACTGTAGAACTGATCACTATCCCTGTATACTAAGATGTCTGAAATAATTACTTCTCTTAACTAGCTAATACTGTCCCACTCACTGATTAAAAAGCTAATAAAGATTCATCCCAGGATTAATTCCTAGATCAGCATTTGAAAGTGCTATTTTGTGTACAAAAAAGGGAAGCTTAATTGGCTGCTTCCTAATAACAACAACAAAAAAAAATTTAAGGTAACCACTGCACTGGATTAATATTTATGAAAGTGTTTGACAACAAATGTCAACTGGTGTAATATCATTTCCCCTTCAGATGTCCCAGACAAAACAAGGACGATGATGTCCCTGCTAACCTTTCCACAGGGAAGAGGTTATATGATCATTACAATCAAGTTAAAGTGACCTGGGGAAATCCCCTCCCTCCTCTTCGGCTTTGATCTTCAGTCTGGTCTCAGACTCCAGCACCAGAGAGACAGCAGTGTAAACAGCAAGACCTAACCATTTGATACTCTTCCTGTTCTTAGTTAAGCTTATGGTTGCAAGTTCTATGAGGTTCTGCACACTGATTTTCCACCTTTCTTGCGCAGAAATGGTTTTCTAGGGAACATCTGTGACAGCATGTCTGACATTTGAAAAGCGAACAAACTAAACACATCTAATTCCTGTTTCTCCGTTCATTCCTGGATGAGTAACACTTTGGAAAATTAATCTCATTGGATGCCCTATTCACACAATGGGCTGTGGAGAAAAAAAAAAAAAAAATTGAGTGAATTGTCATCTAATTGCTACTCGATATCTGCTGATGGGAAATGTGCTTGACCCTCAAAGAAAAAATTAAGAACAATACACAGAATGACATTGTAAACTACAAGCCCCCTTTGTGTGTTACAGTACTAGATGCTTAAGTTAAATATTATGAAGGCAGTAAATCAAAGTTACCCTGTGAAGAGCCCAAGACCAACTTCTGCAACAGATACTACCAAGCAGCAAGCTGGATGTGAACATGCCTCCAATGACACACGGCAACAGGTCTGAACCCATTCCCACCTACGGGCTCGCTCTCCACTCAGCTATTTACCTACAAGCACATGCTCCGCTGCAGACCCAGGCTGCCCCAAGCCCTCCTTCATGTGGGCAGTCTGAGCATGCCCCAGCCCCGGCTACCTGGTGTCCTGAGCATCTCTGCACAGCCTGGGCTCTTGGGAGCCTGATGGGGGGGCACTCAGGCAGCCGGCCAGCCGGCAGAGAGCCATGGTGGCCAGCGTGCTGGGGCCTGCCATGAGCCTGCCCTTCCTGCAACTGCTGTCCCAGCCCACCTGGGACTCCACACAACCCCAGGGGCAGCAGGGGCAAACTGTGGCATTTACAAGACAGATCCCGAATGGTTGTACAATTGCTGCTCCTCATTCACAGAAGTACTGTCAATTTCTAAAACCCAGTGAAGTCTCACAAGTAGTGAGCTCACTGATTCACTTCACTAATGCACTGGAGCCATGATTGGAGTTTTGTGGTGATCATTTTTTGTATACTACAAAAGAACAACTTTAGCCTATAAATTCAGAAGTGTACCCTAGAATCATCTTTTCACCCTGCAAAAGGGATGCTCCCTCCTCCCCACCCTATGTCCCCCAGCCTTAATCAATCCGAAGGCTCCCCTCAAAGGATCTGGAAATTGGATAACAGAAGCAGCAGCACAGACCTCTAAAACACTCAGAGTGGGAGGGACACGCATTTCCTTCTGCAGATATTATGGTCGGAACAGTTATTTTCTTAACACCTGCCATTTGCTTGCATGCCCGCTGCATATGAACCCAGACTGATGAAAAATGGATGTCAAAAATAACCCCCTCAACTTTGAGCCACTTCTCTAGCTGCACAAACAGCTCTACTGACACAGCTGAGAGGGTGGAACAGAGGTAGGAACAAGTGGCCACAGCCTGCTTAAGTCGGTACTACCTCTGAAAAATGCATGTGCAATCATGCCTTATCTCTCCTAAACCAGAGTTTGTGGAAGCAAGCAGGCAAGACCCAGCTTAGGTAGGAAGACTAAGGGGAAAGACAGGGAGATAGTACACCTATCTTAAGGATAATCTCCCCTTCCAAGGGCCTCAGTTAGCATTAGAATCAAACACCTGGTTCTTTAGCATTTTCACCTGTCCACCCTCCTCCCTTAAAGCACTACAGAACCTGTCCCTACTGCTCCCTCCAAAGAGAGACATTGCAGGCAGCTCTGGGTAGTAGTGCAGCAGGGTCTACCATCTCTCCAGAAAAGCCAGCAAGTGCCACAGAACATAATTTCCACACTTTCTATATCCCCTCCATTGCTTAGTCCTTTACACCAGCACTTCAGTAGCACAAGCCCCACAGAAACACATCCAATGACTCTGACAAATTAACTGACTTCAAAATAATGAGCTCCACTCTCCAGTCTTGCCTGTAGGGAAGATCTGGTTTTAAGTAAAAGAAAGGCCATGTGGAGGAGAATAATGTACTCTCTGGATTAGGTTCTAATTGGATATAATTAGAGCCTAAAAAAAAAAAAAAAAAAAAGAAAAACCACCAAAAACCTTCCCATGCAAGCTCCTCACACCAGTCTATTATCTCATTCCATCTGGTCATTTGTTCTGGAAACAAATGTATTTGTCTTCTCATGTTACATATAGAGAGCACAAGGGATTTCTTTACTCTTCACTTCCTTTTCAAACTCTTACCTATCACCTAAGAATTTTCTAAACACCTTAAGCAGAAAGATCACAGGCATACCTGCAATGGAGCAAGTGCTGTTACTTGAGGTTGCGTGCTCTGCACTGCTCTTAAGTTCCTCACAGTGGTAACAGCAGCAGCACTACACAGAGCAGGGGATGAAGAGCATTAATGCTCCAGTCTCAGAAGCTTTACACGAATGCCATATTGCTCCTGTTGGAAAGGAAGGATAGCCCTGTATCTCAGTATCATCCCAGAAACCACTTTTGCCCTAGTTTCTTACATGAGTTAGCATTCCTCTCCACTGTTTTTCTGACTCAAAGCCGACTATGGTGCAAAGTTGTTCTTCTGACCCCCCCACCTTTCCATATTCCCCTCCCACTCCCATTAACTGCCCTTGATCTGCCGCAGCCTAGTTTCTGGCTGCTGAAACTCCTGGCAACTAGGCTTACCCAGGAAGTAATTTACAGGCCCCTTTCACCTTCGTGCAGTTCTGGAACTGCCCATTGCCTTGGGATGCCCTCTATCACTGCTTGTCAGCTCTTCCACAGTTAATCTGGTTCCTCTCCCAACTGAACGACTGCTCTTTCAGCTGCTCCTTCACTTACCCGCACCCCTCAGGGCTCTATTCTTATTCCCTTCCTTGCACTTTAATCATTTACTGCTCTAATCTGGCCACCCAAGGCATTAGTTCCCATCCCAGCTCAAATGAACTCCTAAACGCCACTCTCAACTCCTACCCAAATAAGTTTAATTTCATGTCGGTAGCTACCTTTGTACAATCCCACTGTCACCTGATGTTTGAAAAGGCCAGGCCTAATATTTTTGTTTAATCTTTCCCCTTTGAACCGTTCTGTCTTTTCCCTATCAGAGGAGCCAACCCTGCTGTTTTCTTTTGTCGGGTAATCTCCTTCTTTCACTCCTTGACAGGCAGGTTGTCACCAAGCCTCCCTCCAACATCAGGCTCCTCCTCTCCACCTCCTTTGGCACAAAGGCTCTGGGGAGCCCAACCAAGGCTGGCACCTGAGCAACACCAAACGTAGCCGAGATCACACCCGTGTCTGGGGCACTCCTACCTGCACCGGGGCAGCTGTAAAACAAAACAACCACCTCCCGCCCTCCATCTTCCTTACCCCGTAACTCTCGCCAGCCACCTCCTGCAGAAACGCTAATCACCCGAGCAGGGAAAATGGCCTTCCCGCCTGGCTGCCTCACGGCGGCTCTGGGCGCCACGCCGAGCCACTCGCCGCCATGGCGGGAGCGCGGCATCGCCTGTTATTTACCGGGGGTAAATAACCCAACCCCGGCCTGGGCCGCTCGGCACCGGGCGCCGGCAGAGCCGGGACGGTAGGAGCGGCACACGCCGCGGCCTCCGCGCCCACCGACGGCTCCGGGCGGCGCTCCCCGTCCCGGGGCCACCGAGCTCACCGCTGGCCCCGCGCGTCCCAGGGGGAGCCAGCACCACGGCCGGCGGCACCGGGAGACAACGGGAGTATCCTTGCACCTCTGCCGCTCTGTCCCGGCCTCGCTACCGCCAGGCCCGGGCGGGAGAGGGGCTGCGGCGGGCCCGGGGCCGACAGGAGCGGGAGGCTTTCCTCTCCTCTTCATCCTTCTCCTTCGGCCCCGCTACTGGGAAAGTTACTTTTTAACCCCGCCGGTCTCCGAGCAGCCGCGGGCCCGCCCGGGCGTCCCGCCGGGAAAACAAGGTCAGGACAGCGAGGGAGAAGGCGCCGCATGGAGCGGCCGGGGAGCACCTGGGCCGAGCCAGGGCCTTCCTCCC
>VXAD01012225.1:206446-279051 GCA_013399195.1 Dicrurus megarhynchus | reverse complement strand
GGGGGAAGATGGCCGTGCCCGGCCCTTTGGGGATAAAAGCCCTTTGTTGCACCAACACAAAAGCCAAGAAGCACTTTACGTCCGGGGCCTTCGGCGGGCGGAGGCCGCTCCGCTCTTCCAGGGCGAGGAGCTCTCTGTCGCGAAGAGCGACCCTCGAGGTGAGGGGGGAAAAAATACCAAAACAACACAAACAAATAAACAAAAAAAACTAAACTAAACGGGGAGCTAAACAAATAATCGCGCAGCCCCACGGCCAGGCGGAGAGCGAGGTGCGGGGCCGCGAGCCGCAGCCTCGTCCTCGGGCGCTCCGGAGTGTCTGTGCGCCCGGTCCGGCGTCGCTGTAGGAGGAAGAAGAGGGAGAAGCGCCGTCCCGGCGGGTCCGCGTCCGCCACCGGCGAAGGGGAGCACGGCCAGCCCGGCGGGCCGCCCCGCGCAGCGGGCGCAGCGCGTGCCTGCGATCACTTACTTGTCCGTCTCTTGTGACATGTTTGATCCAATGAACTCTCTCCCCTTTTCCCGGTGCCTCCGTCTGCCTGGCGGAACTGGACTTTCAGGTCTGTGCAGGTAAATGTGTGCGTGTGAACGCCCGGGACGGCAGAACCAGAGCTACTGGTAATTCTGCTTTCCTTCCCCCCCTCTCCCGGCTCCACAGCCAGCCGCCGAGGCAGGACAGGTAGAGCCCCCTCCCCCTGGCATGTGGGGAGCGGCGGGGCTGGGGCGCCGGCGGGGCTCGGCACGGGAGAGCGGCCGGGCCGGGCGCGCACAGGTACCTTTCCCGAGCAGCGCTGGATTCTTTCACTAAAGGAGCGGGGAGAGGGACGAGCCGCGCGCTGATTGGGCGGCGCGGCCGCCAGGTGCGCTGCCATTGGCAGAGGCGCGCACAGGTGAGGAAGGAGCCGCCGCCGAGCGCCAGGTAACGAACGCTCCGCGCGCCCGCGCCGGGAGGCACCGCGGGGCCGCCGCCGGCNTCCTCCCGCCGCCCGGGCCCCCTGCCCCGCCGGCCCCAGACGAGCGGGGGAAGATGGCCGTGCCCGGCCCTTTGGGGATAAAAGCCCTTTGTTGCACCAACACAAAAGCCAAGAAGCACTTTACGTCCGGGGCCTTCGGCGGGCGGAGGCCGCTCCGCTCTTCCAGGGCGAGGAGCTCTCTGTCGCGAAGAGCGACCCTCGAGGTGAGGGGGGAAAAAATACCAAAACNGGAAAGGAAAGGAAAAAGAAAAGGGGAGCTGCCGCTGGGGCGGCGGGCAGTTCCACCGTCCAACAACGCCTCCCTGCCGCGGACGGAGGGGCCCGGCCGGCCGCGCTGAGGAGGCGAGGCCGGGCGAGGAGCGGCGCAGGGCCGTGGGTGCCCCGTGAGGCTGAGGCGGCCGCTGGCCGCAGTCCGCCTGCCTCACCTGTCGGGCTGCTCCGTGCCCGAAATCCCCGGCTTCGGCCGCTGGCCTGTGGCTGCCGTCGAATAACGCCCAAGGAGGCGTCGCCCTTCGCAGGACAGTTTGGAAGATTGTTTTTTTCTTGGGTTTGGGGACTTTTTGACCTTTCCCCCCCTTTTTTTTTTCTTTTTACCTTACTACGGTTGGGACCAGCTGAGTTTGACGTTGGTGAATGTCTTTCCACAGAAGGCATCTCACGGCAGCAGGATGAGGTGGTGCCAGGTGATGACACCCACTGTGTGGATCTGAGAGCTGATAGCTGAACTGGGGGATGTTGATGATGGGTGTTGAGGGGTCTGTTTTGTCAGCAGGGGAAAGCTGGAAGAGAATGGAAAAGCTGGAATGGAGTGTTTATTGAGGCTCTGTTATGCAGGGATGAAGTGAAAGGAGAGGACTGCAGATCCATCAGTCACCCTTCAGCCCAGTACAACCTACTGTGTACTTTGCCAGAGGACCAAAGTGGGTTTATAAGGGACAACAGGACCAGGCTGTGGGGGCAGCAGCTTTGACCCTGATGGAGAAGGTGGGGGAGAGGATCTCATTGGGTCAATTTGAGAACAGGGAGTGGAAGGGTAGCAACGAGACTCCCATCTGCTATCACCCATTCTCAGTCCCCATTTCTCCATCAGAGACAGGTCAGGACTGCACTAATCCTTCCTGCTACCGCCTGCCCTGCTGGAGACAGCTTTCTGTACTAGGCATCCAACTTGACTGCTCACAACCTCTGCTGTGCAAATCGTGCTGTGTAAAGAATGCACCATTATGTGGGGTAGACCATTATGTTACTTAGTCATCTTTGCATTTTTTCAGAATTACCTGAATTATTTCAAACCCATCAAATTTATAATGTCTTATGTGAAGGGAATTTTCCATTTTCTACCTTTGATTTCATAAAATCATAGAATACCCTGAGTTGGAAGGGATCCTCAAGGGTCATCGAGTCCAACTCCTGAACAGGGGAATTTCCCTTGACAGGGGAATGTAGTAGGAGGGATATTAATGGAAATACATATTTGTATAACCAAATATATATGTACACACACAGACACACATACATATATATAAAACATGTTATGGTTATGGTCTGGGGCCTCATCTTCATTTACCTACCGCTGCAGTCGAAATCAAACTTGACTCTGCTAAACCTGTGGTATTATGGGATCACAGTCAGGCACAAATACCTATTACTGGGTCTCATTCCTTATCTGTGTTCATAGTAACGAATCAAATCAAACAAATTCAGTATAAATCAGTTTTAAGTCAGCTTAAACATAGTCCCGTTAAGATTTCTGTCACTTTAACTAAGCAGAATTAGAAAAATACTTTACCTGGATCAATGACCCTTTGATTGAACACAAGATATTAGTTAGCCATTCGCCTTCTCCATTCACCAGTCACAGGAAAGAAACATTGTTATACAATCTGTGAATCCAGTCAAAAGTTGCCAATGTGGCCATTATTCATGGCCATGCTTGTATGAATTGTTTTGCATAGTACATTTTGAGGAAGCTATAAGGCTTCATAAAACACAAGAGAAACAGAGTAATTTATTCATAGCAAATGATGCAGTCATTTTGAATACAGAATTCTATATAATCTTAAAATAATTTGGACCGCTCAAATACATTACTATATATTGTTCTCAAAAAATAGTGGTAGAATGCTGTAACAGTTTAAGTTACTGAAGCTCTCCCTGTTAACTGTAGAAATGATAAGGTTTCTTTCCCAAATGATAAGGTTTCTTTCCCAAATAGTTGTTATGCTGAAAGAAACTTTGAGACCTGAAAAGGTTACCTGTTTGAGCACCATCAATAGGATTAACGCCAGTTCAGGTATCCTCTTTCTCTGTTTCA
Source organism: Dicrurus megarhynchus (assembly GCA_013399195.1). Lineage (NCBI taxonomy): Eukaryota > Metazoa > Chordata > Aves > Passeriformes > Dicruridae > Dicrurus > Dicrurus megarhynchus. The sequence goes on along the minus strand of VXAD01012225.1, from coordinate 275,769 downwards.
ATTTTTCAATTATAAGCAACATTTGGATGTTGTTGTGTGTTCTCTCTCCCCCCCCCCCCCCCCNCCCCCCCCCCCCCCCCCCCTCCATTTTTTCCCATATGAAATGTATAGGAAGAAGGAGAGGAAGATCAGTGATGAGCACATTTGAAAATGCCACCTTCCCTAAGGTAGAAATGCTGCTGATATGTGATTTTACAAGAAAGAAAACTGCATTTGATGCCATCTGTAGTCCTGGACCAAACCCAAATTGTAACTCAAACTGAAATGGAGTTTGTTGTTCTAGTACTGGGTCAAATACAAAACTGCCTTTAGCAGCCTGCTCTCAGGAGAGATTCTCTTAGAATGAGGTAGTCAGGAGACTGAATTACTGCTCACTGTCTTAGGAGTAGTTCCAAGGTCAAAGTTAGGAATATAGGTGGAAAATGCAGTAATGAACTCTTGATTTGAGGTAGTTGGAGATGACAACTCTTATTTAGTTAGGAGTTGCTTATGTAGAAAAATACACCCTGAAATTATTTTAACTTGGAAGGCAGACATAGTTTTCTGGATGAGCCTTTTGCTTCACACTCCAGGCTGGAATCAAATTGTCAGAGTCCACCTCTAGCTGAACAGGTCAAACAAGTCCTACTTAATCCAGCCCGATGCTCATTCTTCATGATCTACAAGATTATTATAAACTAATCTGTTAGTCATTGAAACATCAGATAATGTTATTTCTGGGCAGACCAGTCTTGCTTCCTGTAGAATCAAGGCTGCGTAGAGCAAAAATGGAATAGTCATGCCATACATTATTGAAAATCTAGGACTTGTCTGTGGAGTGTACAGGAAATATTTAAAATAGTAGACTACTGGTTTTCATACAGTGTTTGCTTCTTTGTTTGCACAGTAGCTGATAGTTTTTTGTGGCATTGTAAAGATTCAGTGTAGAATTCTACTGTCTAAAGCTTTACCTCATGTTTACGCTATTCACTCCATAGCAGTGAATGTCGTTTGGACTTGCCAGCACTGGGTAAAGGAAATCAAGTGTACAAATAAGGCTTAACTAGGCTTACTAATTGCACCAAGTACTTAAAATACACTTCAGAAAACTATTAAAAGAAGTCTATGAGATAAAAGATGTTGGAGAGATATTTATGTCAAAACAGTGTTGTAAAGCAGTTCAGTGAGGGAGCAGATGTTTGAAAACAACTGTTTTCAGTAGGCAGTGATTACCACGTATTTTTATTTGTGTCTTTCTGTCACTGATGGCTGTTGATATAAAATGTATTCTCTCACAGTAAGTTCAAAGACAACCACCTACTTACTAGTTTAGTGATATGCAACATTTACTGTTAATCTTCCCTACAGCCCTTCCTTTGTAGTCCTCTGTATGAAACTATATTGGAATTTGTGCAGACCTTGATCCTCAACTGACTTCAATGAAGCCATCATGTACATCAAAATAAGCTTAAAAGATTGCAGTGCAACCTTTCTGTACCCCAAAACAGGTCATTCTTCTGCTCTAAGAATGAATTGCTGTGCACTGTTAAGTTCAAGAAAGTGATTCTAAGTAACCATGATCCTGGTAACAGATGACTTTTAATGCTTCACAATGAAATATAAAATTCCTGTTGGAATAGGAGATTTTGTGATTAATGGCAAGTACTCGTGGATTTCTGTAATGCTGCCTGGAAACTGCAATCTGTGCTCCCCAAACAGATCTGCTGGGAGCCTTTTAACAACCACAAGCTCTCAAGTACCTCGACATCATGTATGACAGCAGCAGCTCAGCCATGTGGAGGATCATGGAATATCAAGCAGTTCCTGGCCACAGGGTAAGGTGTGAAGCTGAGTGTGGCACTTTCTATATGAAATAGATTCATCAAAGCAATATGGAAATATGTAAGGAAAAAAAAAAGTAGAAGCTTTATTTATTTTTTGTTTTGCTCATTTTGAATGTAGACTTCATGGTTCTGAAACATGACAGAGTTATAACATGACTATCCTGTATATCTGTAACACTGCACTGAGGCAGTGTGGCACACACAATGTTGTTTCAGCTTAAAACAGAAGTAATTCTTAGTGATGAAAATACCTCACAGTATGTCAATCCTTTCAGGATTGACACTGAGACATTTAAACAGGTAAGAAGGTGGCAAAGTCTGACAATAGATTAGAATTTTAGGTTCATACTTGATTAGCAGACATTAAAGTACCAATCTGTTTCATAAAGACTACTCATAGTTTTGGAATCAATTCAATAGAATTTAATATAGAATGATGGCTTTTCCACAGATGCTTTGATCTGCCTGGTAGAGTTTTTTAGTGATTCATTCAACCATTTGTAAACACTGTGAAAATACAGTTAGGTCACCTAATGCTGGTAATTTTGCTGTTAGTGTAAAACTGTAGTGTGGAAAAAGAGTAAGAAGACATCTCTGAAAGACAATTTCATGTGACATGGGATCCAAGACTTTGGAAATACATTAATTATGCTGATATTAAAATTGTGTCCTGTCTTTATGGGGCAGAGCTAGAGAATGTAAATAACCTGACCAGTAAGAAAAATGTAGAGAGTGGAGCTTCCTAAAGCTTTGTCCAGCTTCTTGTGTTAATTGACAAGGTCTTTGCATCATCATAGAACAAAATTGCAATTCATGGACACATTTTGAGTAATTCTGATTTGAACTGTTTTGAGATGAAGGTAAAGTGCCGTTGTTTTGTTTTGGTTGTGAACAGCTCCCAGGGAATGTAAGAAAATTGTCTTAATACCTATATATATATATATACATATCTATCTATCTATCTATCTATCTATCTTTTTTTTCTTTAATTACTAGAACATTTTTTAATTGCCAGTGGTAGTTTAAACCCAACTTTTTATCAAAAATTTTGCTTTTTTTCTCCTTTGTCTTTTTTTCTCTTTCTCCTTTTTCCTTTCTTCTTTTTCTCTTTTTTCCTTTAACCCTTTCTTCTTTTTCTCTTCTTTTTTTTTCTTCATCTTATTTTTCTCTTTTTCTCTTTCTTTTTTACCTTTTTTCCCCTTTTTTCTTTTTTTTTTCTCTTTTCCCCTCCTCTTCTCCTCTTCTCCCCTTCTGCCCTTCTTTTCCTCTTGATAACACAGAATTCCCTCAGTTGTACAAAATGAGCCCATGGTTGTTCTTAGTACTGCAGTGGGTGCCTGGGGGAGATGGGCTGGTGTTCTCCAAGTTCCATGGAGGCCCAGATGGGAGGCTCTCACTGCAGTGTGGGAATGGCCAAGTCTGTGTTTTCCACCAAGGGTGCTGCTCCCAGCTCACATCAGTCAGTCCTTGAACCATTATGACCAGCAGAGCACCATTTTAAAGGAGATTGAAATAGGGATGTGATCAACACGGGGCAAAACCAAGAGCTTCAAATGTCTTTGCATTGGTTATAAGTATGTTGAGAGTTTAAAAAAATAGAGAAGCTCCACAGGTCTAAAATATTGCCCTGCAACAATAAGCATTCTAAATGCCATGACAAATGTGTCTTTTTGCTCCAACAGTCTGTCCTACAATAGGCATAAGTGTTCCAGAATGCAGAAGGTGAAGGATGGCATATAAACAATTGCTTGTTTACTTTCCCCACACTCAAGAACTAGAGTAAATGCAGCCCATAGAATCCACAGAAATACTTGAGCAGTAGGAGTTGGGAAACAGAGCCATGGACTTACCCTCCTGTTTGCTTAAAATCAGTGTTGTTTTCCCTTAAAATAGGTCAATACTATAATCAAAGAGAAAGGTACTTAAAAAATCACAGCAAATGGAAAAAGCTGCTTTCAGAATTCACTGAGTAAGAGGTGGGGTTGACAGCCACTGGGCTATTGCTCATTTATCCTTGTGGATGCTCTCAGAAGCAAGCAAATGTTATTTTATTTGAAGGGCAGAGGATAAAGAGGATTGTCTGGTGGTACAAAAGGAACCAGTGTTGGAGCCAGAGCACCTCTGCAGTGCCTTGTTCTGTGGAAAGGTCACCAGACCCTGTGTCTCTGTGTTTCTGTTTGAGCTCTACCTTTAGTACCTTTACAGACAGCTGTAGCATTGCCACGTTCTACAACTTTTTGGTATTCTCTTTTGAAATACAGGAGTATTTCAGAAGAAAGCCTCCAACTGGTTTTGTTCATAAACATAAAGGCAGTATATAATATTACTCCATCAAGCATTTCTGGGCACTGCAGGATCACAGCTTATTGCCATAACCCTTGGCTTTTCTTACTGCCTAGGTTCGGTTCTTCAGTGCTCAGGAGCTTCAAGATCATTTAGTCCCTGGCTTGGGGAAGACCCCCGTTTTAGATCCCCTGCAGCTGCTTCATCAGCCTGTCCTATCAGGTTTGCCATCTCAGTGATACCATGTTTATACAACGCACATGCCCTGCATGCACCTACAAGCCTGCTTTATCTCTACTCAGAGTGCTGCGAAAGTAGATTTTGCTATTCCTCTGCTGCTGGAAGGGCTTCCCTGACACCCAGGGAGATGTGATAACTATTCTATCTCGTTTTGCCCGTGTGTTGTGGGATAGCCAGACCCAGAAATCAGGCTCTCAGTGCCTCACTTTGATGGGTTGGTTCCAAGTTGTTTTACACCTCATTTTTTCTTTGCAGTATCTCTGTTACCTGTGTGCACTAATACACCACCTAATTCACTACTAATTTTTTAATTGTCTTTTAATGCAGATTGAAGATGCTATATAATTCCAACTTCTTGGAATGTTACAGGGCTGTGACATAGGCTGCTTTTACCCTACCTTTGTTTCTCTGAGTTCCTAGTTTAAGAAAGGATCAGATAAAACATCCATGTTTTCTCAGCTGGTTCAGGATGCCGAAACTTCTTAACATGTCATGCCCTAGACACTGTGTGTAAATAGGAATTGCACTGCAATTTTTCCCTCCTTTGTTTCAGTAGAGAAACCAAATATCTTAGAATAAACAAATTTACAATATCTTTGATTTTCCCTTATGTTTTTCTTTTCGTTTTTTCCCAAGTAAGTGGAAATTTTAGCTTCAGAAAGAAGCAAGGTGAAAGCATTCTGCAGTGAAGTTTTACGTGGCTCCAGGACAGAGATGTTGAGTATTTGCTTGTCTCTATTTGACTTGAAAACAGTACCTGGAGATGGCTGTTTGTTTATATGGAGTGTTTGGGTGTGAGGGGCAAAGCAGGCAGATTTACATTTACATTTCTTCACTGCTTTTTTCTCTAGCTCCCACACATGAGCAATAGCCCTGCAGGGAAGGGTGGGGCAAGTTGTGCATGTTGCTCCTTATTTCACCATAAACTTTTCTCTGAGTACTAGGACTTTTAAGGGGAAGGCAGACCCTGCTGTAACACCATTGGAAGTATGAGTTACCCCCTGCATAATCAATACCATGGTTAATGTGCTTGGGGAGAAAGGTAAATAAAATCTGTGTCATTCCAGAAGGAACTAGGTGCAGGAGGACACTTTCAAAGGTCCAGGAAACCATTTTGAGAGGGAGCCTAAACTGACACCACACAGTCTCTCAGCCCCAAGACAGAGAGGTTTGGTATCAGGGAGAAGTTGCATAAACTCTTTCAGCCCAGGCACCATCTGCCAGAGACAGTTCTTGACCTGTGAAGCTTTCAGGGAAGGCGTGCAAGGCACTTGTGGGGAGGTAGCAGCACCTCTCCATTTTATACGTGAGGTTTTTGAGCAACAGACTTGCCAAAGGTTATATGGGGAGTATGTGCAGAGCCAGGAATTTATTACCCCTTGCCCAAATCTCAGGCTGATGCCAAATACAGATGGGTAGTTTGCTGAATGCCTCAGCCTGACTCCTGGAAAGTACTCTTGCATTCCCAGTGAAACCAGTGAGTTCCCCAGTTTAGAATGCATTTATTTTTAAACTGCACAGACAGGGAATACATGTTTTGACAAACATGTGCCAGAGTGTTGAGTGCTTTGTGGATTCTTAGTCCCTGAAACATCATCATGCCTAACTGCTCATTAAACCTGCTGCCTAGCAGAATCCATCAGTCCTCCTGTGAGCTCCCAGGCAGAGCCTGAGAGAGTGTGAGGTGCCTTTCTCAATCTAGCCTTGCCCCTTTTTTTTGTTTAAATCACTAGCAAAGTTGAAGGTAGAGCTTACAGAGGGAGAAAAATTCTGGGTGAGTTCCACTCACAAAATTGACTAACTACATTTGAAATGTGATATTTTAAACCCAAATGTCTTTATCTCATTTTATCAGAGCTAATTGGTTCAGCCTATTGGTGCAGCATAGGTTGAATTTTGAATGTTGCACTGATAACTCTAAACTGACACCAGTATCTACACAGGACAGCTGATGATGCGGTATCATATCTGGCTTTAAGGACATGTCTTACCTTGGGCAGAGTGGAGTCCTCTCTCACCAGAGTTTTATAACTCTTGATGAAATCTTTCTCAGTGTTATGTGTGTATGAAGTGCAGGTGGTGGACACTGAGCTTGGTACCACAACATGAAGCGAAGTAAGCCCATAGCAGTGATTTCTGTGATATCTATCCCCAAGGTCACAGTGATGAGCAGGCAGCAACTTGAGTAAAAAGCAGGACACAAAAATATGTCAGAAGGTCCTGTAACCTTAGTTATCCTGGGATCTTATTTGTAAGGTGAGGGGGAATAACTGCATGCTTCAACCCTCCTCCTTACAGTGAAGTTGAGTAAAGCATATGTGTTTGAGATCCCCAAGAAATCAATGCATTAGAATCTCCACTGGTTGGCTGGGCCTGGTAGAAGAGTGTGTGGCTGCCCGAAGGGGCTTTCTCTCTTACCCTGGTCGTGAATTCTGCCCTCTGGTGTCCCAGCAGCAGCTTTGCTCTTTCATCTGCCTGAAGCCTCTTTTCATTTGGTTTGGTTTTTTAACAGGGTTAGTTTCCAGGCAGGTACATAGGTTGGTTTGACCCCTTAAAATTCCATTGCCAAACTGTGGGAATGCTGGACCCAACAAAAGGAAAGAGGCCCACCTCTTTTGGCAGCAGCCCGATTTTAGCTTTGAGTTAAAGTGATTGTGAAAGTGCATGCAAAACAGCCTCTTCTGTTCAGGCTGAACTGAAGTCTTCCAAGTGTAAGCATAGGGATTTAATTACAGCATTTGCACAGCCCTTTTCTCCTCACATGTCTCACACATGGTTGTACTACATGATGTTTCTTGGCATTACCAGCAGATGTGCCATCACCAGCAGCTCTGGCAGAACCCATTTCTTGGACATTTCAGCTCCTCCAGTGGAGTGAATTTCTGCAAGTGCAAGACAGGATCAGCATCATGCAGTATCAGTGAAGCTTCTGAATTCATAGAAGTGTATGGATGAATGCAGTTATCTGGTCAATAAGATATTTTATAAGTCACAGGTGAAAGGACCATCTTTTCATTGAAGGATGTACATATAGAAGGTGTTTTTATAGACAGTATTATGAAGAATGTTACTCGTTTAAGTTGTCCTTTGCACTAGAAATCCATTCTTTGCTTTGGAAGTGACTCCACAGCTGGTTAGTGCTCCAATTTTGTAAGGCTTAGACAGTAGATGCCTGAAGTTAAATTTGATGCTATGGCCCTCCAAACAGAATTGCAACATAGGGGAGGGGGAGCAGGGATTTCCTCTTCATCTGTGCTGTTCCCTTTGGGTTCCAGAGCTTCCATCAGGGCAGGGAGGGGGAAGGGAGACTAAGGATATCTGAAAATCTTCATTGTCAGCAAGGCAAATTATACACATGCCAATTACCTCAGTTTAAACAACCAATCACACTATAATGGGGAGAACCTTTAGAGCCTGAGGAAGGTGCTTTGAAATGCCTCTGCTCAGAGATTCCCTGTTAATGCAGAGAATTGCCCCAGCAGCAGTTCTTGGCTCCGGTGACTGGAGTTTGGTAGCAATGACAATGGAACTGGGCAGATTGGGAGATGGATGGGAGTGATATGACAATACAGGAGTTGAAATTTCAACAGTGATGAAGCAGTAGCCAGTAGCAACCTGGCTCCAGGCTTGCTGTATCACCCAACACAAATCCTTGATGGCAGTGTGAAGGAATTGGAATTTTTTGTTACATGTATGTCTAGTCATTGTCTTTGTGTCCAGGAAATTGCTTACCCTGCACTTTACTGATCAGTCACTTTTCCAGGAATTCTGCAGCTTCCTCTAGCTTTGGGTCTTTCTAAGCCTCAAGTATCATTTTCTCCTTTGAAGAACTATACTGCTTTTTTAGAAGGCCTGATCCTGTAGTGGATGGAGTCCACTGAGAATCCTTCTAATTTTGTGAGCTACTGATCAGGGCCTATATGGTTGAATTCAGTCTGTTTGTAGGTGAGTGCTGCTACCTGCATAGTAAGGCTCCTCGCCCCTGGTCTCTGGTTTCAGAAGAGGATTTTTCCCATGCCACATGGCTGCTCCTCTTCTAAACTTCCCTAACGTTCACTGCATACAGTCCCTGTTCAGTCTGGGACTGATGTGCTGGTTTTGTTGTCCCTCGTTCAGCAGAGCTGCATCACCTACATCTAGACACGACACATCAGTGCAATAAGGGCAGACATTTCTCCTGCACATGCAGAAGTGAATTCCAGTTTTAAAGCAGTACTTGTGTGACGTGTCACATTTTCTGTGAAAGAATACAAGTCACACTCAGGTAATATAAGTGTGTCTAACTGTCAGCTGGCAGAGGGCTATGTCAGTTTAGGCTAATAGCTGCCGAATAATAGATACACAGATGCTCTTAAATTGGTTTAATTTATGTCTGCTGGCCCTGATAATTGGAAGAAAAGATAAATATACACAAAGCCTTCAAAGCTTGGGGTGTTGTGATGCTAATTGAAAAGTCACCAAAGGAAGCCTGCATGGTGTGTGGGAATCCTAGTGCATGAGATTAGTGGCTAATTAGTGGCTGGGAGCTGGAGGGCACTCCTCCCAGCTAGCTCACACTGAGAACAGGCAGCTTGGCCCCGGCAGGCAATTCTTGCCCTGATACCGGCAGTGAAGCAAGCGTTGTGGACAGCAGACAGTGTGGAGATGGGAAGATACAAGTAGTGTCAGCGCTGTAGCAGCTTCTCCATACGTGCACAGAAGCAGTGCCAGAGATACTGCTGTCTCGGTGGCTTGCTGTGTCCTGAGCCATAGCAGAGATACAGGCATTTGAGAACTGAGCTCTTTCTTCTTTTTAACAAATGCACAAATCTTGTTATCTTACTTTCTGCTTCTTTCATGCTGTGTTTGCAGCAGATGACAACACACTCTGGAGGCCCTCAGCTTCAAACCTTGCTTTAGAGTCTGAAGTGAATGCATACAGATGGTGGCACCCCCTTCTTTGCATCATGCTTTAGATTCATGACATTTTAAAAATAGAGATTTCATCTGTCTGCCAGTGTCTCGGTATTTCCCTCTAAAGCTTTTCCCTGAAGTACAAATGAAGTATAAGAATCAGAGATTTAAAGAATACACTTCTGTCATATGACTCTATGAGGGTGGCCTTTAGAAAATTGTAGGAATTGGTATCACTGATGCATCACCGACACCACTGAACTAACCAGGGCTTGCTTTGATTAGGCACACATCTCTTTTTCTCAATTGTTTTGCATCCCTTTGTGACAATCCCATGTTTATTTCTTAAATTAAGAAAGGTTGTTTTGTAACTTTAAAGAGTTACATGTTTTCTTCTCTTTGTTACATTTGCTTTTCCAAACCTGAAATGTGTAAACACAGCTTTAAATTATTGCACAACCTCTTGATTAAACTAACTGGTACCAAAGCTCACATACACATCGAGCACCAATACCAGGATGGGTCACTCTGAACACCACAGAAGCTAGAGAACTTTCTGTGTCGCCAGCTCTGTGAATAACACTGTTTTGCTCAAGCTGGAGTCACAAATGGGATAATGTAATAAGCCTGTGGTCACCAGCAGTGGCCTGGGACCATGTGAGTTGTTGGTTGTAGTCCGCTTTTCAGGTGATCAGTGCATGAGAACATCTAGTCCAGTTTCCTTAACCCTCGTGTCAATCAACCCTCTTCAACAGCTGTTAAAAAAAAGCTGAATCACCAGTAAGAGCTAATTACAAAGCAGACATTTTCTATATAGTAGCTACGTTTTAAAAGTGATGCTATGGGGAGAGGTAAGGTTTGCTGGCAGAGCTAATACATAGTTGTGAAAAGTTAACAGGTTTTCAGACACAGAAGTTCTTCTACAAGTCTGAAAGAGAAAACCAAGTTATTCTGGCCCATTCTCAACAACTCTATAGAGAGAACAGACATGACAGCCCTAGACATGGACAGTCATCTCTGTCACAGATAACACCAGCTTGCAGGGCAGCCTGGAGAGCCTAGGTGCTCCAGGAATCTTAATAGCCTGTGTGAAGCAACAAATTCCTGAAACCTTGCTCTTCGTTCAGTAAATGTTTGTCAAAACAGGAATGAGAGATACAGGAAAAATCAGCATTTTTTGGCCAAATTATTTCCAGCTGGTTCTGGGTGGGTATTAGTAATGCAGCTGTCAGTTTTCACATGATGGTTTTTAAACAGACACCCTATTACTAGTCATCTTTTAAGATATCTTCTCTTTTTATCTTAAAGTACCTATGGATACCATTACTGATGGTTTCAGATACTACTGGACAGTAACATTTAGATGATACCCATGGAAACTGGTCAGTGCAGTGACTGATGCAGAATGGGAATCTGGTGACAGTGCTACAAGCTGAAAGACACTCCACGCTGGAGCCTGGCAAGGAGCTGGGAGCAGATAAGGCATCTGAATAATTTCACTCAGGTGAAAAGGGAGAAGAACCCCAAATAAAATGTATTCAGCTGAATAGAGCTCATGAAGGGACCAATGTTTGCTTGAATAGCTTTTGAGAGGAATCTTAAGAGGACAGACTGGCCTGGCGGGCAGGTTGCCTCTGCCAAGATGCTGCTTCCTTTCGGGAACCACAAGAGAAAACATTTCCCCTTTTCTTCTGGCCATATTGAAATAGCCCGTTCTCCTTCCCTCCTGCTCCCTGCCAGGCTTGGGGTATCTCTTGCTACTGGGTGAGGAGCAGTGGGGCCAGACCAGCTACTTCTTCACAGCATCCATTTAAAGTGAAGGCGTGATAATGGTTGTTTGTCCATCATTTAGAGAAGGTACTGGATTGAGCTGAAGTTCTGCAAGCATATCTGATCTCATGTCAGCTAAAAACTCATAAAGATCAGCACAAGGCACTAGCCTGTTCCAAAGATAAGCACCAAACCTCGTCCTGGAGCTTTTGTTGGATTAAAACCAGAAATGCCATTAAGATGTTCACAGGGCTGGAGCACCTCTGCCATGAAGACAGGCTGAGAGAATTGGGGTTGTTCAGCCTGAAGAAGAGTAGGCTCTGGGGAGACTTTTTACAGTGGCCTTTCAGTACCTAAGAGTCTACAAGAGAACTGGAGAGGGACTTTTGACAAGGGCATTTAGTGGTAGGACAAAGGGGAATGGCTTTAAACTGAAAACTGATTTTGGTCAGGTATTAGGAAGAAATTCTTCCCTGTGAGGTGGTGAGGCACTGGAACAGGTTGCTCAGAGAAGCTGCAGATGCCCCATCCCTGGAAGTGTTCAAGGCCAGACTGGATGAGGCTGTGAGCAACCTGGTTTAGTGGAAAGTGCCCCAAACCAGATAGTCTTTCACCCAGCCTAAACCATTCTGTGATTATATAAATTAAAAAATTTAAATGCTTCTTCAAATAAGGTATAGAAGCCAGTTTGCCTTCCAAAAGCTCTCTCTAACAACTGCTTTCTCCTGGTAACTTCCAAAATAAAACTCGGCTATTCCAAAATTAAAAATAATAAATTCATCTATTAAAAATGTTAAAAATTATCTATTCCAAAATAAAATTCAGTGTTTAAGATGTCATCTGAGAGATCTACGTAAGGTTGGTTTAACTGGGGCAAAGCTAAGGTGAGAGACAGGTCAAAATCAAGCTTACCATGGAGGCTATCTGCAACCTTTGTGGAGAAAGATTACCATCTTACTGGGCAGATCATGTTTCTGTTGTTACTAATAACAATCTGGTTTATACCATTTACTCTCCCCTCTTTCCTAAGCTATCGCCTCTGAGAGCTGGAAGGTTCACACAACACCTGGGGTGAAGCCCTGATGAGACTGAGTCATGTTACTGATTCAGAAGTGTCTCAGATCATATCACCCACTGTGAGAATGTGTAGGTCCTCTCCCCAAGCCAGAGAGATTGTAAGGAGGAGGGTCATGGTAGAGTAGGGATATCTCTGCTATTTTGAATGTTGTGATTTATAGCTGCAGTTTTTCAATAAACCCCATTTTTTATTTTATTGCATTTTGATGTTGAAGTGTATGAAATCTTACAGATATTTCAGTGAAAACAGCCTGCCTTTCTGTTTATGCTGTGAGGGAATGGCTCTTCTGTGCAATTAGCCAGGACGATCAAACCTTATGATGGAGCAGTTTGGTCTGAGCTGCTTTCCCTCACTGGCCTGATCAAAAAAATCTAAGGGGGGCAAAGCCAGCCATCTTTACAGCCTCCCTGGGTGACAGGAACAGGCTGCTGCCTCTGGCTGTGTGCAGAGACCCTCCTGCTCCTCAGGAGCTGATCCTGTTACGCTCTGTGGAGCAAGTCTGAACAGGGTGAAATGAAGAGGAAATGCCAGTTCCAGGCCTCCCAGATGGCTCTGAGCTACTCTGTACACTAACTTTTTCACCCTCAGGAGGTTTAGCATATTAGTTCCTCACCATCCACAAACTGCTTTTGGATCAGCACTGGAAAGCCACCCCATTCAGGTGATCTGGGGGACGTGAGCTCTGTCGTGTTTACTGGGCTGCCTCTCTACTCTCCTGTTTTGGTAATCCTCTGCTCTCCTGCAGGTATTAACACGTACAAGAAAGCTCATCACAATAAATAATACCACAACTTGCCACTTCTTTTTTCTGTCCCTCAAAGATACCATCATACTTTTAAATCAGTCCTAGTAAAAATCATCAGTGGGGCTGCAGAAAGGTCAAAGGTTTGCTGGTTTAGGATTTCGTGGGAATATACGCTTGTTTGGACTTGGCCCAAAAGCTTCGTTTACCTGTTTGACAGGTACCAATTAGCGAGTAATAGCTCTGCCGGCTGGAATGTGGCTGCGAGGGCCAGCGGGCGCTGGGTTACCTGGTGGGCAGGTGTGGGTGCAGCGCCCAGATAGGTATGTGCATGCACAGCATTCCTGGGAATCAGTTTTCCCTTCAAGATGCAGCGATGACTGCAGGGCACAAAAGGGCTGGGCTTAGCCCAGGCTCCAAGACACTGGAGCTGTTTGCAAGGTAAAGAAATAAAGCAAATAGTGGAAGAGGAGAGGAGCTGAGGAAAAGGCTGCAAGAAGCAGCTGCCCTTTTTTTTCCTTCCCTGAAGAGAGGAGAGTTTTGATTCTTCTCTGAGACTCTTGATAACAGATAATTTAGTGTGATAGGGTGTCATGGGAGATAGAAACAGAAAGAAGGGAAAAACCAAGCTCACTTGGCACAGGATGTATGTGAAGCAGGGAAACCATGTCTCAGCTGGTTTAGAAACGGTTAAACAGCTTATGTGCAGTTACCTCAGCTCTGCCATTATCGAGAATCCAAGCCTTATCGGTTTATTGAATAAAACCACTTTATCTGTGGCAAATGGCCCCATTTCCATCTCCTGCAGCAGTCAGGGAAGATTCCTGCATCAGCTCCTCCCTCGAGGGAAGCTGGTATAAATTATGTAGACAGTCAGGGACTTTGCAGCTGGTTTTTAAGATGTCTGATTTTTTTTTTTTTTAACCACTGCAGGTGACCCTCGTCTTTTAGCTCTTTTAGGAACAGAAAGCTTTGCTCATTCTTCATATTTTATTCCCATTTGTGAACAGGCTTCTGTGTTCATCTATTTCCACTTTGGTGTTTCATATTTGACAACTGAGCTATTGTGTGACTTTGCAGAAGTCACATCCTCTTTCCTGGTCTCTGTATTTTCACCTGCAGAGTTGTAGCAGTGAGTCCCATGTTATTAACCACAAAAAATGCAGATTACAAGTACTGCTAGTTATAAACATGTATGCTATTACAGATAAATATAATACAATAATTCCTTTGAACCTTATTTTACTTTGATTTCAAAGTATTCTGTTTTTAATAAAAAACATGTCTTTTTTTTACTTATAAACAGCTTCTCTGGCTGAAAGGACTTTGTCCTTGGGGTACCAGTTGATGTCATTTCAGGAAGAAGAAATCCAAGTATAATTTGAGACCATTTTCCTTGATCTTAAAGGACCCAGCATCATTTTGAGTAATTATGCATTATTTGTACACTGTTATTTAGTAGGACCTTCATTAAGAGGGAGTCTCTTTGCTCAACAGTGTATGGGCCAGTAAATGGTCATTAAGCCCGACTACTGGCTGACACAACAGCAAGGTTTGTATTTGTTCTCACAAACTCCGCAGGAGCCACAAGAAAGCACTGCAGGAGCACAGAGACGTCTCTGCACTGCGGATCAAACCAAAGCAAAACTCAGAAAGTGCTGAGAAATACATGACAAGCCCTGTCCCTCTATCCACAACCACCGCATGAGAAGCTGCAATTATCTATCCTGGGTTGGACCAGAAGCTCATACACTTGCACTGCACACCTCTGAGAGCCCCTGCCCTTTGGGAGGAAGTGAGCAACATTCTTCCCCTTCCAAGCATCCTTCATTCTGAGTCTCAGGCTTCCTCAGCTGGAGCTTGGATCTGCATCTCTGCATTTCACATCTCTAAGTCAACACTTTGTTTTGTGGATTGGTCTGACCGCTGTTTGAACCCCTGTGTAGTTTTTACCTCCATGTTATGCAACCATGAGCCCCACAAGCTATGAGGTACTTCAAATAATCTTTTTGTTTGTTATAGGCCACATTTTTGACCGTGGCATTTGGCATCCATGGTACTGTGTGAAACAGCACGCAAAATATTCTGGCTCGCTCTTTGTCTCCCATTTACTGCTGGCCTATCCAGCCTGCAGAGTCCTGCATGTTTTGGGGTGTCCTCCAGCTGTGGTCATTTTGACCTCATAACATCTCTGATCACCTGCCCTTTGGAGGGAACTGCATGCAGTGTTCCAGACCTGGGATGATCAACATTGCCTGGTGATGCAACAGTGATTTCTTACATTCCTGATGTTGCTTTAGCTCTGCTGAGCATGGGCGCAACCAGAGCATGCCAAGCAATGCTTCCATCAGACTTCATGGTCATGATTGTGCTGCACAGTTGTGCTGCATAAGCACAAAGGCCTTTTAAATTAAGCAAAGAACTCTCCTCCCTCCTGCAACTTTCTGCCCACCTCTAGGTTTTGTGTCCTTGTGGGTTCTTGATTACCCCATCACTTGAAGTGAGTAGAAGGAGTTCCCCTGATTTCAGCAAGATTAGAAGTCCTGGTAGCATCCCTTGTTAATGACAAGAGGAGCTGCACAGAGAACCTGAGCTATGATTAGTGCTGAGTGATGTGCTCTTCTGATCCTTAGGAATGGGAAATTTTATGCTCGCAGGGAGACCAGACTTGTTCAGGTAGAAGAGAAATAAGGTGCAGTACCAGTGCCAACCTGGTGAAAATGCTTTGCCTCACCTTTCACTTTCATAAATGCTTTCTGTGAACACAAGCAATTCAGCCTTTCAGTTTGGTGCTGCTTTCTGCTATATCAGCACTTTAGCCAGAACAGTTGGAAGCATTTAAAGAGTGGTATTAATTAAAGGTGACTCAGAAACAAATGGGAAAGGAAGAACTTGGAAAGAATGGAAGAGTAGCTATTGTACAAAATGCTTTTCTAAAAGAACACCTGGAGGGATGAACACCTGGAGAGCATGGTTTGGGAAGCAGCCTTCCCACTGCAGCAGTGCAGTCATGGTGATTAAACATACCTTTTGGAAGCACACACTGTTTTGAAGGGGCTTCCAACGATCACCAGGTAAAGCTTACAATGAGTGACTCGTTGCGTGTTAAGAGGCAGGATGACTCCACTTGCTGTTTGGGTTCTGTACAAAAGGTTAGCAGTACTTCAGGCTGAACAAGGGGACTCTGAAGAGTATAACAAGGACTCTCTTGTTCACTGGTAACTACCAATAAAGAGTCCACTAGATAAAGTGGGTCACAAATGGCATCTGAAGTAGTCTTTCACCCCAGCAAAGGATGTTCCAGCAGAGCAATGTAGGAAAAGGATCAACTCCAAGGAATTCACCACCACAGGTTATTCCCAGGCAGCATCACTGCCTAAGGAGGAGCGGAAAACACGTGGCCTTCTTCTTTTTGAAGTGTTTTGTGGAGTTTTGGTCACCACAGCACCAAGTCACTAAATACAGAAAGGTCCCTCCCATGAGTCGTAACTGAACCCACAGTGGCCATTGCTGTTTCTAGCCAACCTTCTGGCTCTGCCTGGTGTGTAATAGCTGAATGGAGCTTTGCTGGACACCTACAGGCTGCTCCATCCTCCCAGCATGCTGCAAACAGATTACTACACCCAGCAACCCTTCATGAGCTTTTCTGGGCAGGTGAAAAGAGCAGGTAGTTCTGTGGATTATTTTACACAACCATAGGTCTGAGACATGTCACCTGCTATTACCAGGGTACGGATTCAGAAACACAGCATTATGACACCTTGGGTTCAGCCCCCCATCTCCAGACTTGACCTATTTGGGAGGAAGTTTTCTGAAAGAGTTACCAGCTTGAGGCTGATAATCTAATATTAAGAAATTTTTAGCCAAATGGTTGTGCTGCAAGTGGCAGTAAGAATAGAGAAAAGTACACTATTTTGTCCAGTTTTGTTGTTTTCATACATATGAACAGTTCTGCCATTCCCATGCTTCAGAGAAGGATGGTGAAAGTTAGCACGGTGTCAGGAGAGGCTGACAGAAAAAAAGTACTGCTTCAGGAGTCTGCTTCTGAAATTCCCTTTGAAATTCACATTTGTTCAGTGGTAGTTGCTAAAGTCAGCAGCTGAATACATGTGGGCTTCCATCCACACTGAGCACGTGCCAGGCTATGTGTGGCCTAAGAGCAGACACCTCTGCCTCTCCAGAGCTCTCCTGCTGGGATGGCTACCCTGGAGGCAGAAGTCCCCTGTGAAGACAAACTGCCCAGCAAGGCTTTCTGGAGTTGGGACAGAGGAGTGGACCACAACAAGGAGCACAAGGGGGGAAGAAGGAGGCTGACAGCTGAGAGTGTGAGCAGATAGGCTGCAAATGGGAACCAGAGCACAGGAAGCACTGGACTGCTTGGATGAGCAAGAGGTGGGGACCTCTGGGCACAGCAGTAACAGCAGGGCTGACTGAAGACAGACATGTGGGCATGGGAAGGACTAGGACTGTTTGAATAGGAGAGAACTGGGAACTAACAGAGGTAGAAGGAAAAGTGGTGGGGTTGGTCTGTGAGGAACAAGGGCTACTGATGGCTAAGTTTTGTGGTGGGGACCTGGTCTGGGCAAGACCAATGACTGTGAGTGGCCTCCTGCTTTGGCCACCATGTTTTCTGCCTTCCCCTGGTACTGAATTGCCCAGAGATCTCAACATTATTGACACTAATTACACTACCAGGAGCTTCATCACTGCAGGAAAGTCACTTCTCAGATGCAAACTGGACCACAGATGGCTGCTGTTTTTAATGGTAGAATCACAGAACTCTAGAACAGCCCAGATTGGAAGGAACCTTGAAAGATCATCTGGTCAAACCTTTCACACAGAAGGGAGCCTAGATGAGCTTATCTAGCACCCCATCCAATTGCATATTGAAAACTGCTAGTGATGGGATCTCTACCATGTCCCTGGGAGGCTGTAGAACCAGACACTGTGGGTAGGACAACCAGAAACTGAAGAATTGGATTAACAGTAAGTAGATGTCTTAGTGCTGTATTGCTGCAAGACATGGGAGGTTGTCAGTCAGAGCAAGAGGCCAGGAAGCTTTCCTTGACAGCAGCACAACAACGGGCAAACCACTGTTGTAGTGCTGCAGGATGGCATCTCCAGCCAGCAACAGCAGTGCTGAGGCCACTGTGCAAGGGAGTGGTGAGACCCTAGGGCATAACCTGCCTCATTTTGCCCTAGGATGGTGTCCCAGACTCGTTCAGCACAGAAAACAAAGACTGCAAGGAGGTACTAATACATCAAGGAAGTAACTACCAGGAAACAAACACGATTTAAATTAAAGGGCAGTGTTGTCACAAGGACAATAGGGTACAAACAGACTTTGACGTATTCCAGGTGGTAAAGAAAGGGTGGCATCTAATCAGGTGAGAAGTGAATTACTAGAAGAGATCCCACAGGTGGAGCAGTGAGAACAAGAGCCCAAGGGGCTCAGGGATGCAGTTTGGTTGGGAGGCACTGCCAGAACCATCCAGAGCCAGGACTCGGTAGGGAATGTGAGCCCTTCCAGACCACTTGCTTGAGCAACTTCCAGTTTGGCATTTCCTAACTTTTGAGTTGTCTCTGATCTTCCAGGGCATTCGAAGAGCATCATACTGTCTTCTGCAGCTTTAACTAGAATAAGATCTCATATAGGCCTAATTATGTACTTCTAGTAGAGGAGAAAAAAAAAGAAGCATAAAAGCAAACTATCTGTACTTAACAAACTATCTGTACTTAACAACTGAGTTCTGACACAAAGAACTTGTCTTACCCAAGGCTGGCTGGGACACAGCAAACAGTGTGCTGTCTGCCTGCAGCCCAGCTAGTGATGGCAAGCCTCTGCAGAAAAACTGCAGCCATCACAGCTCAGGGGATTCTTTCTCTGCCAGAGATAAGAGAAGTTATGAAAGATAAAGAAGAAACATCTCTTGGACAGTTCACTGTAGTATATAGTCTCTCCTTCAGACTGGGGAAAGATGAAGAGGTAGTGCCTTTCCAATGAATGCTTTATGTCAGAAGAATTTAGATTGTAAAGGATTTGTTCCTTAAGTGATACATTATTTATTAAATCTTTTCAGTTCTGTGAAATAAAGAGCAAACACAAATCCTCACACCCAAGCAAATACACAAATAGGTTCTTACGCAACTCCACCGCCTGTGGCTGCTTTTTGCCAGTTTCCTCAATGGCTTAATTTAAACAAAATTCCAGGACAGGTGCACTCCAGAATGCTTCAGTGTGACCTCAGCTTGAGCTTTCTTTTAAGGTGGCAGGTCCCAGGGTTTTCCTTCAAAAGCATATGTGCTTATTGGCATCCTGTGTTGTCTAGGGGAAGGTCATGAGACCCATCTTATTTTCAGACTGGCATAGGCTATGATATAGCTGTGCTGCTTGGACTGCTGTTGATGTTTCTTTCTTTGTAAGAAAAAAGGGAAAGTATTTGGGATTAGCATGTCATCACACTCGCTTCTTCCCTCCTCCCTCTACTGCAAGGCTTACTCAAAGAACACAGCCAAACACAACCTGTGCATTGCTCAGAAGTAACATTCAGTCCAATACTTTGTAAGTAATTGGTAACTGATAATTTTTTTCATATCATTGCTAAAAATAATAACAATGCTTTCCCTCTATAAGCACTATACATGACACTGTGTAAGAGTTTAAACCTGGATAACAAATATCACAGATTAATGCCTGTACCTTCCAGATCATCCAAATGGAAAGGCAAGCTCAGAAGCATTTCTAGTTCTAAGAACTGCCACCGTATGTTTTGCTTTTCCTTCCTATCACCCCTCCAGGGTCTTCCAAGCCTTCTTTGCTGTGGCTTCTCTAGTGGCTGTCATGATGCTTCTCAATCAACAAATGCAGAAGTCCTTGGGAGTCTTTCAATATTTATCAGCAAGATTTGGAGTCCTGCCTCTAAGAATGGTGGAGAGACTGCTCTTGGTTAAGGCTCATGCTGCTGAATGGACGCCATAGGAGAAGTTCTTCCTGCCATTAGGAGACTTGGTGGTTTTCATGAAACAACAGGTAGCATCGTTTTCCTCCTTTTGCTTCAGCTTTTGATTGTATAGAGGACATTTACTGATTTACATGAGCATTTACTGCACAAAAAGGCATGCAGGAAAATTTAATACAGTTCTGTCTTGGAATGCAAATACCAGATGCTGCAGAGCCTCAGCCATACAGATTTTTTTAATGAAAAGACTCCCTTTGTCCCTGTCACAAATGAAAAATAAATTATATATGCATTTTTAAAAGATCTCACCACTCCACACTTGGAATGTGATATTACAATGCAACCTGAAATTATGTTTCAAATGTTAAGCTCAAAATATTAACCTAAAAAGATGTAAAGGTGGAGGTAGCCCAAGAAATCTGTCTCTGTCCCATCCTGTCCCACCCCATTCCATCCTTAATCCTGGGAGATGAGCAAAGGAGCAGCTCGGTCTGCAGGAAGGCATTTGGAACACAAAGGTGGATTTTTTCGTGCACGATTAGCAGCAGAACAGTGTTTCTGTCTGGAAGGGGGTTGCTGTTGGAGGCAGCAGAAAAAAATAATCACCAAGCGCTTTGGGTAATATTCAGGGCTTCTGTCAACACCACCCAAATTACCAGAGCACTTACCATAGAGGCAAATCTTGGGAAATCACGTCAAGTGTTTAGCAACCGGTGATCTCATAGTTTTTCTTATTTGAGCAGTGCAGGATGAAAGCCTCCTACAAAGCCTGAGCAGACAACTGACATGTCCCAGCCTGTTTCCTTCAATGGCTAAAAGAAGTTATGGCAGCCATTTAAATAAAATCTCCCTCTGTCTGTGCAATTATCTCTGAAAACAGCACAGGGTGTTATGGGCAGCCTTCACAGGTAGGACATATATTTAAGGTCCTATGCAGCACTTTGGGTTTGGGAAGCAGTTTAATCTGGTCTTGGAATATCTCATCACGCTCACTTGAAGGAGACCACTTGCCCTGGATGTCCAGCTTCAGGGGAGGACAAGTGGTTTTGCACAGGTTAGCCCATGCAGCAGACACTTTTAGAAGGAAAATCTGAGTGTGTTTCTTTATAGAGCCTTGTCCTCCAAGCCCTTTTAAGCCTCCTTTTCTGTTAGCCAACAAGCCCCAGTGGCTATGCCAAGGCAGGGGTTGCAAAGAACAGTTATGTGACAAGATTTATTAGGAAATAAACCAGGAGTATGCGATGTCACCAGGCACCCCACAAAAAGCACAGTACAGGATTATAAGGTTCAATCTCAATTTGGCCAAAGCCAATGGTAATGCAAGGCTGGTGAACATCTCCATAGTCCACTCCTCCCCTTTCTCAGATGCTGATGTGTAAATTTAGCCTTAGGACTTATGAACTAGAGACTATTTCAAATCAATTTATCCCTATTGTCTTGTGAAAACTCTTATGGTCTTTACAAATGCACTCTGTGGGAAGCTGAATGAGGCATGGAGTCAAAAGGAAATTCACCTTTCTACCCCTGAAAAATGTCCTCCTAATAACTGAAATAAACTAAGAAGGTCACTTTCGGATTTTTTTTCCCACAGATTCACAGACTGGATGGGGGTTTTTTAAAGAATATTTTTATTTCAGTGTGAGAAATGTCCCATTAGATTTTACTTCATATTCTAGTGATTCAAAAATCCTTAGTGAAATGTCATGTATTTTCAGACAGGTTTTGCAAATTATTTGGAACTAAATCTTTTAAAGCCTTCTTTCTCTCTCTCCAGGAGCATAGCCAGCACTGTGAGATGACCTGGAAGAAAAGACTGCTGTGCAGTAAGTTACAACTTTATGATTGTGTAAAAATAAAAAAAAACAACTCAAACAATTATTGTTATACCTGACATTTATGTATGAATGCACAGAAACAATTTGACACCTGTAAAATCCCTTGCCAGCCTCATTTAAACTCACCCTGTGAAAGAAATGGATACTAGTCACTTTTATTACTTGCAGTGCAGAGACTGAGTTTTAGAGCCTGTTAAATAAGTTGGGCCATACCCACAGATGATGTAAAACCACCTCCTGTAGTTACTCTGACATACCTGTGGTCACAGAGGGCTCTCTGCAGTCATTGCTCAACTGGTGCTGCCCCAGGGAGCTCTTACATCAGGTACAACCTCCATGAGCTGCACACACAGCAGTCTCCTGTCTCCAATATTGCAGCTTCCCACCCTGTGTCCCTGGCAGAGGTGCTGGAAGAAGGGTCCAAGCTGCTGTGAGCTCTTTTTGCCAGCCAGGCTGGTGTTTCAGCCCTGCCTGGGCCCGGGCCCCAGCTCCATCATGCTGTCCTGAAGTCTGTTTTGGAGCCCTTTGGTCCAGCCCCATCCATCCCTGTTCCCTTGCTGCTGTAGTGCTACACTGATGAAAATGCATCTTTGACTAGATCTAGCCATGGTGGAGAAATGAGCATTTTTAGGGGAATGTAAGGACCAATGGCTGTAATGTGTTTCTCCCTACTGGGAAAGGGAGGAGGAGCTGGCTGCTGGCAGCAGGTTCTGTTAGCACAACACTTTAGGATGACTAAATTGCTCAAGGTAAAAGGGTGGTGAAATTTGATTTGAGCTGCTGTCAACTGTGAAAATGCACTTATCACAGATTTCTCCCACTGTCATGGAAAGAGACTGCATCCAAGCTTCCAGCAGCACCCAGTACAGCTCTCACTCTGTCGCGCTCTCAAACTCCAAGAGATGGGAGTGACAAGGATATGATGCTCCAGCCACCCTCTCCCCTGACTGAACCAGAGCTCGAACCAGAGGCAACTGGATGCAGTCTGCAGCTGGGTTCTTAACTTCCATGGAGCAATACAAGTCATGAAATCCACCTGATGAGACAGTATGAAAAGCAACTCTAAGCTCTTTCCCACAACTTCCACGGTTTTATTCTCTGTTCATGGATAACTCTGCCCACATCATCCTCACCCTTGAAAGTGGTGCCTGTCAGTGTCATATTTCCATCTGAGCAGCTCCCAGCCCAGCTGAGCTCTCCTAAAGATGCCACAAGGAGTGTTTGGTGTGAAAGTGGAATTCCCCCACCACATTAATGGGGAAGCCACTTCCTGCAGTCAAAAGAGAAGACCCAGAGGGTCTGCCTCTGCAAATCTGTAAGTCCCAGTGACTGGAACTCCAGCCTGCAGCAAGCTGAGCAGACTTGCTTTTAGTTCTCTCTTGAGTAGCAGCGTCAAAGGTTACAGCTCTTGTGGTGCTGGTGCCATCTAGTCATAAATTTAAATCAGAGTTTGACTCTGCATCTTCCCTCATGGATTTTATGTCTCAGGTCACTCTTTCCCAGAAGTTGAGGGGTGAGCAGTTTCATGTTTGAACTTGCAGTCATAATTTGGTGGCCAGCTATCAGACATGATACATCAAGTAGCTGCATCTGATTAAAAATGACTGTGTACACATGCCTCCTCTTTAGCTGCAGTATTCCTCAGTCATGCTGAATGTGTGAACTCATGAATGATGCTCATGTGAATAATCATCTAAAAGAACTAAAGGTTTTTTCCAGCTGGCTCACCCAGATCTGCCTCTACCTTTGTTTGAGAAGGCTCTTTTCCCCATGTTCCCAGTGTTTGCTCTTTCACATAGCTTTGCCTGTATTTTAGGTATATGCTGCAAGTGTCACTGCTTTCTCCAGTGCCACTGGCATTTATCTCCAAATCTTCAGTTCTGGTGTGACTTTCAAATGTCCTTTTTCCCTTGCTTTCATACACTTCTACCTGGTTTTGATGGTCTGGAGCATGCTGAGTTTCTAGGTTTAATTGAGTTTGAAAAGTACTAACACAATTCTGACCTGTGGTCCCCATCCATGTGTCCAGGGCACTGTAGGCTCCTGCACCCACCAGCCTCTTCCACATCTGATTTTCAAATAATGCATCAGTTCTTAGCAGCATCCTGGGAGTCCTGGTGTGTGCTTGCAAGCTTCTCTTGGCAAAGGGACAGGGCATTTGCAGTTGCAGCCAAATAACACAGGCCTCCCAACAATAAAAGTATGTTACTTCTTTCACCTCTGGACTGTGACAGAGTTGAGGATGACGACTGTGGGTGCAGAACACTACAAGAAATTAGATGAGTGTCAGCCACTCAACGGCTGTGGGGTTCATCCCCACCCCTTCTCCTGTGAGCATGGCCTGATGGGCCACAGACCATGGCATGTTTTGTGTCACATTAGCAACTGGTATTTGCATATAGAGATGCACAAAGCCTGCCAGGACTTTAACTCTTCAGACATATTTTTCACACTACTGAAACCACTCCTGGTAGCAAAGTGTGAGACCTCCGCAGGCTCCTGTAACACCGCAGGGATCTCAGGGAGAAGGATGGCAGCTGTGTCCCGGGCACGCTGGCTGCCTCGCCCTGCACAGCACAGCAGGCAGCCCTGGTTGAGAGCCACGGCGTCTGCTTTCCTAGGAAGCACCTCAGCAGCACCTAGTGTGTTAGGGCTTCTTGGGAAATATTTTTGCATTGCTTCATGCCCCAAATAATTGCTTAAGCCCCCTTCCCTCCACTGCTCACATGCATTTCAAATCCTGCCCCATCCCACTTGCCAATTTTCCTCAGGCTCATTGTGCAGAGCAGGAGGTTGCATGCTGCAGCATGGTACCCACTCCCTCCCACCCCCAGGGAGACCTCTGCCCTTTCCCAGCTTCCCCTGTAAGCAGTGGCTGTGGCATTTGGGCCACCATGCCCCTGATGGAGTAGCTGACCCTGCAGGGGACAGCAGAGAACCTCACCATACCGACAGGAGCTGTGCTTAACCACCCATACCCAATCCACAAAGCAGACCCAGGCCTATTTTATTTACAAGTAGTGACAGAGGCATCCCCAGCTTCCCATCCAATGCCTGTCCCTGTGTCCAGTGGGGTCTGCCCCTTCACAGTGCCAGTCTCCCCACAAGCTCCTGCTCCCAGCACCTGCTGCAGCACTGGCTAACACTCAGGGCATCTGATCCTCCCCAGTGGCACCCACCCTGCTCCTGATTGCCAAACTTCAACTATTTTAAGACGAAATTGTCCTCGGGGTATCAACCTCTAGCCTGCATTTGAGACTTAGCCAGGATTGGTGGAACGGGCTAGCCATTTGCGGGAGGAGCCTTGGGCCAGGCACTAGAGTGCTCGCCCTGGGAAGAGCAGATGGTTTTATCACCTTTCTCTTGAGATATCCTGACACTGGCGCTGCAACTTGGCATGGGACACGGGTCTTCCTGTGCCTGTGAAAATCCACCAAATCCCAGTCAGGTTACAAGCTGTTTAAAAGCATCCCCATATGTGCATAGCAGACCTGAGTTCCTGTGAGGTTTTCTGTTATTAATGGCTGATCTGGCTTCCAGGAACCAGTAACTGCCAACTGGAGGCTTTTTTGCAGCAGGAACATTTTGAAAACCACTATCCCATGCACACCCTCTGGTGAGTGATAAATTGCAAGCTCTTGTGGCCACTTTTTCTACAATTTGGTGGGGGTTTTTTTCTCTCTTTCCTCGCTCTACTCCTTTATTTTTGTGAAACTACTAGGTAGTTAATTATATGTCTGACATCCAGTTGAGTTAGCCAGTGGCTTCACAGCTCAACAGGGGATGACAGATAAACAGCCAGACACACGGACATTCACACCCACACATGTATGCACACGCACGCACACTCACACATGACTGCGTAAGCCGTTTCTCTTAGAAACCTGGCTCTACAGCAATGATGGAACTACAGTGGTGGACATCTGTCAAAGACAGTGACCCTTGGCCAGAATGGAGAGATGTCACTTAAGGGAAATAGGGCTGGCTTTGCCTTTTGTGCTTAAAAACCCCAACAACTTGAAAACTGTTCTTCAAAGACTATTTGGGTGACATGCCCATGCCACTGGACCCCTGCTCAGGCCACCCCCAGGCCCTGCACGGGCCCCAGCTGCAGGAGTGTTTTTGGCTTGACCTGAGACTGTGTGAAGTCTTATTGCATGTCTGACACTGCCCAGCTGATGTGTTCTTGTGCCTGCTTTGAAAGCCCTAGCAATACTGCTTTGACACCAGCAGTTAGAAGAATAATTTCACTTCTCTCTGTGGGGCACATCTGTACTCAGGTCTGGAGCACCACTGGTGACCCCAGAGGAAGGGCAATCCAGAGCATGGTTTAATTTAGGGAGTTATAAATCAAGCACATAACTACACATGGGAATAGATGGGTTATCAATGGCAGTATACGGGCATATTCCACATTTTCACTGGCTTCAGCTGGGGCCCTGTGCAAAGTGGATACACAGGCATCAGTGAAAAGGGACCTCTAATCCATGCAAGTGCAAGAAGCAGGGGAACCCCACCTTTGCAGTCACCTAAATTTTGGGATGTGACACACAAATAAGGAAAATTGATTTTTCTACCATGCTGGTAATCCCGTGCATAGGAGAAGAGGGTCTGCTGCCTGCAGAGGTTGTGCTGCCAAAAAGGCTGCTTGCTGCTATGGGATCTAGTCCTCATGCAAAAGACAGCTTGGATCTATCTGGGAAAAGCAAAGCCACACATTCAACAGCCACAGGTCATTCAAGGCACAATGAGACATTTACAAGATTCAGGTTTTTTCTGATTGTTGCACTCCTGTAGGACTGATTGCAGGTAATCATCAGGGTTTGGCACACAGGACAGAGCATGGATAGTGACAGAACCAACAGTTTGTAGGTACAAGAGGAGGTGACTTGGTCCTCAGCAGCTGCTTGTTTGCCTACCTGTTCTGGGTTTGTGGCTGTGCATAAAGCCCTGCAGACTCCCAGGCTTCCTAGACCAGAAAAAGTGAAGGATGGAAAGCACTTTCAAGGAGTTCTTGGCTGGTCTTACAAACACCACACAGAAAAGCCTCAGCCAGTTCCACATGCACTGTCTGGAGACCTGTTGTGGTTTACATCCAGCCAGCAACTAAGCCCCACACATCCATTCACTCACTCCCCCTCTGTGGGATAAGGGAGAGATTTGGAAGGGTAAAAGCAGGGAAACTCATGGATTGAGATAACTACATGTAAAGCAAAAGCCCCATGTGCAAGCAAAGCAAAATGAGGCATACATTCACCACTCCCCAGGGGCAGGCAGGAGTTCACACACCCCCAGGAAAACATCACATGGTCCCCCAGGGATCCATCACATGAAATGGTGACTTGGGAAGACAAATGGCATCACTCTGAACATGTCACCCTCTTCCTTCCTTCCTTCCTTCATCCCCAGTTTCAAATGCTGAGCATGATGCCATATGGTGTGGGATATCCCTGTGGTCAGTTGGGGTCAGCTCCAGTACCATCTGCCAGAGCAATGACAAGTGTCCAAAGGTGTATGTATTGGGCTCGACCAGGAGCTGATCTCAACAAGGTCTGTTGAGAAACAAGTTCAAACACTTTAGGAACTGCTCTCTGTCAGCCTCTAATTGCTGATTCTAGTAATCACCAGCTGCTAAGATCTGAAATTTGGATCAAGGAACGGCTTAAGCAATTGAGTATTGCAACAACAAAAAAAGAGAATTCACACATGAACATTATTTTTTGCAAGAATGAATCTAAACTCTTACTCTGCCAGTACCATGCAACAGCACTAGTTATTTTCAGAAGTGGGGCTGGAGATGGTCATACTCCACAGAGGGCTTTGCTCCAACGTAGCAAGGCGCAAAGGATTCAATTTTAGTCTGAGCCAGGATGACCTACGGAGCCAGGTCTTTGTGCCTGGTCTGTGGTTTGCTTTGCTGACTTCATTCATGGGTATGTGCACAGGGAAGT
The DNA here is from genome assembly GCA_013399195.1 of Dicrurus megarhynchus. NCBI lineage: Eukaryota > Metazoa > Chordata > Aves > Passeriformes > Dicruridae > Dicrurus > Dicrurus megarhynchus. Next base: position 248,195 of record VXAD01012225.1, on the reverse strand, counting down.
TGTGCAAGCCTGGTAATGTGTTTGCACATTTAGAAGGCAGTGGTGCAAAACCACACTCGAGTCACAGCTGAACACACTTGATGGGGGAGACACTGATATATTTCACTATATTTAGATCAGCCTAGATCTTCTGAAAAAGCAAAAACAGCAAACAGGAAGGAGGTCAGAGAAGGCATTTCTTTTCATAAGGCTGTTAAAGAGTAATGAAATGAAAGGGCAAAGAAAATATTAACACTTACTTTGCACTCTGGCTGCATTCATGTGTGTCCACTTTATTTAGAACTGGAAATCTCCTAAATTTGGCAAAGTAATGGAAGACTTTACAGGATGCATGTAGTTCCAGCCTGGCCTATCTCTGTTGGAAGAACTTGTTGAAATAATGTCTCAGGGTCTGGCTCGAGGACATTCTGGGGAGGTAGAGGTTATATCCTTATTGCTTTCTAGGTAAAAAGGGAGTGATTTAAGGCCTGGACTGGAATGGGCTCTTTTACAGAGAAATAGAAATGTCAATCCCAATTTTGAAGTTCACCCCCAAAGGGGATCTGGAAACAAATTTCTGAAAGAAACAAAGCAGTGTTTTATGGGCATATCCCACCTTCAAGAATGCTGAATACTCCTTGTACTGTTAATCAAAAGTAAACTGTGAGAGTAAAGAAAGGAGATTTACTCAGCCAAGCAAGCAGAGGCCAGGGATGCAGCACCTCCAGTGTCACTCTCCACTGGGGCTACAGTGGCATGTGCAGAGGGCTCAGAGCAGGACAGACCTGCAGGGTCTCCCTTACATCCTCTGAGATGCTCCTCTGATGAACCCCTTTCCCTCCCCACCCTGCCACCCAGCTCTGTCCTCCAGAAGTGGAGTCTGCCTCCAAAACCCCTCCAAGAAAGCCCAACAAACAAGGCTGCCATTCCCACATTTCTCTCAAGTTGCCAACTGTACCTGGGCATCAAGGAAGGAGTGCTTTCTGCTAGATCCTCAGCTGGCTGGGGTTTCATTTAGCACAATCACGACCTGGAACTGCAAACAGCAATTCTCAGACAGATCGTGGGGCCTTCAGTTTCAGAAGCAGTACAAGATATAAGTGTTAATTTGTGGTTAAGGCATATTTATCTGGAACAGCACTGAAGGCCTTTCCTGTAGCACAGCACAGAACTGCCAAAATAAAGAGGCATTAAAAGTTAATAAAAAGGTCTGAAACACATTCATTAAAATACTTGGAAAACTTTGCAGTTTGGCTTCATACCATAGAATGAGTATGTGAGAACTTGACTGGGCTTGCCTGCCTCCCTAGCAGACTGTCTTGACTTAATACTTATAAAAATATCACCTGGCGCCTGATGCTGTGTTAAAAAGCCCCTACCATGTCAGGTACTGTTGTAATTTGCCCTGGAAATGCATCTGATGCAAAGGAATGCGTGAGCACAACTTCAGAGCTCAAACAAGAAAAATACTGGTTGTTACATAAATCAGTGAATACAGATGGCATTTTACTTATTTTAACCATCAGCCTAAAATTTCAGGGGCTGGTAACTTTGCCACCCCACTCTGGTTCATCCCGCCTCTGGATGGACAGATGTTGCAGCTAGTGCTCCCAGAGCAAGCTCTGTGGATACCACATTTTCAGGTGTCCCAGCCATATCTGGAACCATTGCAAGGAAAATCTAGCCCTGTATTTGACCTCATTGTTCTATTTACTCACCACACTAATTACATCGGGCAGAGGGAAGGCCAACAAGACAGGCAGGATGGACTATTTGCATAGCTGCAAGCGGCTTCTATCTGATGGAGTGGAGTGGCTTGAACTATAGGTGGATTGTGGGTCAAGAGGTTGTTTGAGTTTCACATTCATGGATGCCCTCTCCACAGCCAGTGCTTTTGTCAGCTGTTCCACAGCACTCTGTCACTCTCCACTGCTGCTGCTCAGTCATGAACTGAGGGCTGGATTCAAGCTGCCAGGGATCAGGACCGCTGCGGTTCTGTATCCATGCGGCACCCTGGGGACAAACCCTACAGTGCTTCAGTGAAAGTGCCCACTATCCATCTCAGGCTACAGCCTGCCTGAAACCCTGAGCCTTGGCAATAGTTTGTCAAAAGATGAAGCCATCTTTGATCTAGTATTTAGTTTTAGGATAAAAATTTAAAGATACATGAAGTACCAGCTTGGAATTCTTTGCCTAGTCCTTGTTCCTCCTACCCCAGCCATTTCTCTGGGATGCCAAGCCTCTGGCTAACATTCCACTATCACATTTGGGATTGTCCTGCTTCATAGTGTTTATCCTGCTTCCTTCAAAATGCAATGACTACCTTGGGACCAAGACACAGTATTGAATTTTTCCACCTAACATAGCATCTATGAGTCCAGGGTGTTGGAGTTGGTGGCCTTTGGCCTTTTCCCTAGATGAGCTCTCAGAGTTGTCAAGTATAATAAAAGCAGCCTTATGGGTTTCTTTAAGGTAGGGCTTATTTTACCAAGGAAGGTAACTAGTTAGCACTTTTCCTTTTGCCTATGCAAAAGTGTATGATTATGCAGCACTTCTCCAGCAGTGGATTGCTGTTCCCAGACATGCTTCCTTTGGCAGCCTGCTGTAGATTTTAGCTGCATGTCTCCCACCCTGCAAAATCCCAAGGCAGGGCTATGTGGAGGCACAGGACAAGTTCAGAACAGGCAGACTGTGTGTGGAGGTCACTGGGACCCATGTAGCACCATGTGTAAGGAAGAGAAAGGATTTTCAGCCTTCCTACCCACATTCTCTGCCCAAAATGACTTCTGCTTGAAGAGCATCAAAGAGCTGAACAGCCAGCACCTTGCTTAGTTTGGGTGACTGAACCCAAAATCTCAGTGGAGAAATCACATATTAGCATCCCTGCATGGCAACCAGAGCTCTTGGGACAGTCCTACCTGTAAACACCACTACAGTCCTCTGCATCCTGGAGCACAGAGTATCACGTACAACCTGTCCACAAGGACCTCAATACCTGGTAAGAGCAGTGCCCAGCTTCTCCAGATCCATTCACCTGTCTTTTTCCTTCACAGGAAGATCACTGAAAGACTCCCTGATAGGAAAAGATCACTGCTGAAGGGATAGAAAGGAGCCCACACAGTGGAAGGTATGCACAAGTCTTCCTTCTACAACTTCTCTATTATCAGTAAAGAACAAAGAAAGAGCAGATGTATATCTGATGTGTTTACATGACAGCTGCCGTATTTACTGATGCTTTTAAGGTCATATTTTACTTCAGTCAAGCATTGAAAAAAAATGTAGAGAATATCTGGCAGTTAGTTAGCTAAACATATTTTCCTGCCTTTCTATTGGGTGAGACAGATACAATAAACTTTATCTGTGAGACAGTTCAGGGAATTGGCAAGAGAGCCTAAAATCCACTAACTCAAGGTCACTCATCCACTCAGGGAGTCCAGGCTGACTGAGGAATGACCACAGATGATCACATTTGATACTGATTCAGTGGCTTGTGTACAACACCAATGAGTCTGCACACAGCTCCTGTCGGAGGAGTATCATATCACACTGACAAGCTACAGAGGCTTCTATGAAGAGGCCCAGACTCCTCCGGGCACAGAAAGATAATTTTCCACCTAATCCCTGGGAGTTCTAATCAAAGCATGTACAAACACAGGAGTGTGGACAAATCTGTCACCTAAGCCCATTGTGACCGAGCTATAAATCCAAGAAACTGCAGTCTGGAAACACAGCCAGGACACACCCTGGGTACTCCTGCCATCACACCAAGTCCTGGAAGGAGGACATTACCTCTTGGCATCATAGTAGCTTTCTGGGAGCTATGTGGGCACCATCACTATGGTATCCCAATATGTCCCAGTGACCAGCAAGACAGGGAATTTTACAAATAAGGACAGCTAAAGTGAATGGCCTGTTTTCTTGATGATCCATGGTTCAGATAAAAAATCTTGGGTCTCTGGAATGGAAATTTAATGTTTTATGCACTGAAACACCCTTCCTAGCAAATGTAGTCTCAGGCTTAGTAGTAAAAGCTCCCCACCTGCTTTCTGGAGTGTCAAGAAATCACATGGATGGCCAAGTTGTTCCCAGTCAGCTCTGAGGTCTATGGCCCTGGTCAGTGCAAGAGGCAGGGTACTAACTAAATGGTCCAATTCTGATCCAATAATTGTCCAATTATGGTGCTACTTGAAGCTTGCATGGAAAAATTAGGAGAAAAAGCCAACAGTTCCCTTTTGTCCTATAGAAAGGAAAGTCTGAAGCCATTTTGCACTGTTGCATCCCTGTTATCATTCTAGACTGTCCACCATATATAAAAAACTGATGTAATGTGAGCTAGAGCAAAGCCTGTTGGGAGGTACTAACACAAAAATAGAAACCTCCTACACTAAATGAAACCAATGCTGTACATGCGCTAAGACCTATGTGAGAGGGACTGCTTGTAAATATTCTTTGCAGTCAGCGTAGGAGTCGTGGGGAGGCAGCCTGAAGACCTCCAGCAGCAGAAAAATGAGATAAATGGGCATTTATTTGGCTGAGCGTCTGGGGAGAAGGGTTTTAATATGTGCTAGAAGAAAGTGGAGACTGAAGTTATCAAGCTGTGTCATGATGGACTTAAATAATAAAGGCTTGAGCTGCCTTGTACAGCTCCCATCTCATGGAGGAGGGTTTCAGAAAGGTGAGAAAGAGTCTCTCACTGTATCTTTTCTCTCTTCACTTGGCAGCTTTCTGTGTTTCTTAGCTAAAATCTCACAGAAAGATGTCACAAATTTACTGTGCATAGCAAACTTCCATCACCTGGAAATGCTCTTCCCAGCTGAAAGACTCCGTATTGGAAGAACAATTTAGCTGTGTGAACCATATTGTTGAGTAGTGCCCAGCGTTGGCTGTTCTCGGGAGCGAGGGCACACGCGAGCCGTGCGGCGCACCCCCGACGCACGTGCGCGATAAGCGGCGCTGGTCGCGCCTTCTTATCAGCGGCTGCTCCGCGCGTCCTCCCACACAGCTCTGCTCCCCGACAGCACTGGCAGCCGCTGCCTCCTCGGGATGAAATTCGTCTGTGCTGCCTCAGGCAGTTTCATTCAATTTTCTACTTTTCTGGAGCTTATAGTTCCAGCCAGAAAGTTGAAGAGTTACCAAGCAAGAAAAGGAGTAGGAAAAAAGTTATTGACTGTCATTTTTTCCAAAATTAAGTAAATGTGAGCATTTTTTTATTTTTTATGGAAAGGTGGCTTCTTCCCTTTCTTCTTTTTCCTTCCCACCAATACCAGATCCTGTGGTTTCCAATACCTTCCCAGAGCCAGAAAACATGTGCTTTTCTCTTTTTTTAAAGATGAAAGTCACTTTTCACGAATCCAATTAAACAATTTTCTTTTTAAAAATCATACAAAATCCAACACCTAGGATAAAACATTTCAAATTAAAGCCTGCATACGTCCCAAGTGATAGCTAACCAAAAATAGAACTATTAAGGAGAAATTTCAGACATCTCTATACCTTTCTCTTATAGAGCTGTAGAAGACCCATCCATATTAGAATAAGGATTGAGTATAAGCTATTATAATCTATTACATGAGTTTATTTTGTTAATTGTAGAAGCTTCATAGCTCCAGCAGATCTGAAAGTTCGTGAACATTAAATATGAGCTCATCTCATGGAGACAAGTGTCTGGTTACACTTCATCTTTGCTTCGGCACAGCATAGAGCGGCTGGATGCTCACAGAAGTGTGCCAGGCAGCTGGACCAGAGCAATGGGAATATTCCCATTTATGTGGAAAGAACTGGGGCAACTGATGTCAGCTCTGGAAAAAAAAAAAACCTCTACTTTGTGCATGCTACAAATTGTCCACTTACAGCTGTAGCCAGTTATGCTGACACAATTAAATTGCCAAGTATAGGTGCAGCCTGAGAAGTCTCCTTATATAAAACAATGGAGCATTTTTTAGTTGCTGGTGTAATCACGTGCCACAGGAATCTTGAATTTGACAAGCTCACTTGAAAGCTTGGTCTTACTAATACCTGCAAGGATACAGTCATGCAGGATTTCCCCCTCCTACCCTGGTCTTTGGACACTGATTTCCATCACTCTTCTGGATGTGATGGGTCATGGGCTGTCCTGGTGTCACAAATGACATTGCAAAGGAAGCACAGGAATGTCCTCCTGGGCATCATTGTACATGTCCATAATTTAACTTCAACAGTCTCTTCCCTGTGGCCTCTCCAGATGGGGAAGTGGGATCATCTTTGAAATTACAATGTCTTATAATGTAGACATGTAAAATCAGTGCATCTACATTTGAACCTAGACACCTAGGTGTTCCAGGCCAGGATGGACAGTGCTTCGAACAACTTATCTAGTGAAAGATGACCCTGCCTCTGGCAGGGGAGTTTGAATAGATGATCTTTTGAGGCTCCTTCCAACCCAAACCATTCAGTGATTCTATGATCCTATGATTCCATGATCTCTTCTCCACTCCTGGACTCATTTTAGATACCTATACATATAAATACATGTTCATGCACACGTATGTGCACAAAGATATGTGTATTCACTGGCCGAAATGAGACTTCAGAAGGACCAGTATGAGCATGTGCAAGTATTGGTATGAAAAAATATACAGCATGTTCTTTTTCTTATTTCTTCAAGGCAGTGTTACTGCTGGTCTGGCATCCCAGCATCTACTGGGCCGTTCTCAGCCTTGCACATGAACACACACATATGAGTATATATACCCAGGAAACAGCACTGGCTGAGGACTGGATAGGATTTATACATCAGTCAGGAATTGCATCGCTTCCTCCTTGCTGTTGGGGTACTCCCTGGAACTTGGGTCTTTCAGTAAGGAAGGAATATTTCTCAAATTTATGCAAGGACAACTATAAGCATTGACTGATTGATTGATTGATTGATTGAAATTTCACCCAATCTGAAATAACATCAACTCACAAAGAACTGGAAGAAGTATGGCAGGTTGGTACCTCTGCTCTCAGCCCCATTGTAAGTTATCATAGGTAAATATGTAATACAAACATAAATGAATCAAGCACTATTTAAAACATGTTAAGCTGCCTACCCCACACTGTTAGAAAGCAAGCCTATGGGGCACAACATCTGCTAATCTGGTGTCTGGAGTCATCTGTGGGCAGCTGTCTTTTACCTTTGGTCTTACCTCTGTCCAGGCTATGAAATGCCCAGATCCTTTGCTGGGCAGCAGCCACATTCCCCTTCACCTCATCCTGCCAGCTGAAACAAATCTGACACTTGACTCTCCTCTCATAACATAGGCTTTTCCATCCCCTGCTCGTTTGTGATGCTCTTCTCTGCACCTTCAAAAAATCCCTTGGGAATGCAGGCAAACACAGCTTTCCAGCTGACCTTCAAAAGAGCCCTGAACCAGTGCATTAAACCTGCCCTTCCTTTGCTGGTCAGCCTTACATGATATCGACACTAGAACAATGCTTCCTGTGCATCAGTGGCTCACAGTCATGCTGCGACTGACTAATGCAGCATGATGCAGCTCATGCACCAGCTCCAGTGAGACACACTCCCATCCAGCCAGTCATCTCCTACCCCTGGTAAATGGCTGTATTCACAGCAAGTGGTGCCCAAGAGCTGAACATCTTCATCCTTACAGCAGCCAGCCCAGAGCCCATAGCACTTACACTATTCCTACTACATCCACTATTACATTTCACCTCATTTCTGTTACCAGCCTTGTGTCATCAGTTTATGTTACTGCCTCCTTTTCACTTCTGGTGACACAGTTGGAAATAAAGCATCAAATAAGGTCCATTCCAAGTCCAGTCCTGGAGGTATTCCACCAGTACTTGTTTCTGGCACGTTTGTTCTCATTCAATCATAACCCACTATTATCTTCCTGTTTATCAGTGCATTCCTTGTATTAAAATTCATGTTTCTCCAATATAAAAAGGAATTATTTATTTCAACATTTCAGTGCAGATTGCATTTGCCTTGCCTGAAAAGTTCAGCTATCTTATTAAAAAAGGCACGATGTTAATTTGGCATGATCTACTTTGAGCAAATTCATGTTGTATTTCATCCCATTTTCAGTTATCTCCTGTCTCTTTCCTTCAGCATAGTCTTTATGTCCAGCTGATTCACAGACCTAATGAATGAGCAGGAGGGGAAAAAAGAGAAAAAGTTGGTGCCCAATTTCCCTCTGTTTCACCACTCTGCTCTATATCTGTGACATTGCAGTCGCTGAAGTCCATGCAGGCAGCCTAAAACAGAAGGAACAAAACAAGGAGTAAAGTCATGAGCTCACCCATGAGGCTCTCCCATGGAGCATGGACTGTGCATCCTTCCTAACAGAACCTATTGCCTCATGAAACTCAGAGCCCAAGGGGCTTAGTCAAATATCTTACATAGAGATGAAACATTAGCAATCATTAAAAGACAATTAAAAGGATTATCTTTCTTCATACTTCATAAACCATTCTCTAGCTGGGCTAGAAGGACATGAACTCCTTGGCTGAAGAGCTCTTGATCAGGTGCACACCATAAATTTAACAACATTCTCTGTACAGTTTGGCCACCATCCAGAGCAGATACCACTGCAGATGAAGAACTGCTCTTCTGCACCAGGGCCATGGCTGCATCTTCAACCTCCACAGTGCCCCTCCATTGCAGAGACACACCACTTCTGGGGAACGTAGGGATATGTGGATACAGTTTGCTTTCCACACACTGCATTTGGAGGAAGACAGCATGGCAAAGCTCTTGTGTACACTCCTTGCCAAGCAAGAGCGAGCCTGGCCGGAATAGGTACTGGGTTTGGTAAGAAGGGAGTCTCTGTATCAACTTATTAAAAGGATGGTGTCTATCGATTAGGGCATGTAGGTAGGTAAGCTGCAGACACAGAGCAAGGTTTAAGGCTCTGCAGCTCACTGGGAGTGGCTTTGTGAGAATGCACCTGGCAGGTGCACCACACGTGTGGCCAGCACTGCAGAGCGGTACAGCACCGGTGCAGCCCAGGGAGGTCCTGCTTGCCCTGCCCATGGGCACACAGGCATTTGTCACAGCAGCAGCACAGGAAACTGCCAAGATAGCAGGTGCCAGTGGTTAGCACACCATCAGCTTCCACCCTCTGGAAAAGCCTGGGGTTGAGTGCTTCAGGAAGGGGTACAGCCCAGACAGGCAAAGCCTGTATGCCCCTCCAGCTGGGTAGCAGTATGGGAGACAGTGACTGTCATCACTTATGCCCCCAACTGACCCAAAAATGAAGATGTGGGCCCAGAAGACTAGAAGAGGAGAGTAAGGAAGAAGACAACTACAGTCTTGCCAAGAACGTCCCAGCCCAGGTTCCTCTGCGTGTGCAGCTGCTCAGGGAAGCACTGCCTGTGCAAAGCTTTGTGTGCAGTCAGCCAAGCACTGAGCACTGCCTCAGGCACCTGCCCCTCACTGTGGTGCCATCCTCTCTGCCCATTCATACATACCCAGCTCTTCCACCAGCTCCTGACACAGCAAGTTAGAGAAACAGTGATGGGCCTGCTTCCAGACACCTCCTGGCTGCTGCTGGGGCAAGGTCCACCCCAGGAATCAGACCCCCAGGAGCAGTGCAGTGGCATCCTTTCACCCCACATGTTGTACATTTCTTAGTCTCAAGCTATATCTGTGTTCTGCAGATCACAACGCCCAGGAAGGCCTCCTCAGCGGCCTACAGCAGAACACAGCATGCCTGGGAAGCGCAGTTTAAGACTGATCAGTTCTTCAAAACCATTCCACATGTATTTATACAGCTGCTATTTCCTAAACTGACAGGACTTTCTATGAGTGCAAACCCTTCCAACATTCAGCGAACATCAACAATAACAGAAACAAATGACAGATTATTCGCGTATAATTGGTATGCTGAATGGAACACACTTTATGAAGTTAAAAAAAAAAAGAAAAAAGTGCAGTGGTAGAAACAATAATGGCATGAAGCTGAGGCAGTGGAGGTTTAGGTTAGATACCAGGAAAAGGTTCTTCACCCAGAGGGTAGCTGGAAGAGGCTCTTCAGGGAAGTCGTCACAGCACCAAGCCTGACAAAGTTCAATAAGCATTTGGGCAACACTCCCAGGCACATGGTGTGATTCTTGGGATGTCCTGTGCAGGGCCAGGAGATGGACTTGATGATCCTTGTGGGTGCCTTCCAACTCAGCAGATTCTATGATTCTATGATTCTATGATTCTAAATAAAAAAACAACTCTCACTTCATCTCATTATGAGCTTGAATTTTACAGCTATTATAAAATAGAGTAGAACCTTTTAGCACTTTTGATACTGTATAATCTATAAAACCCTTTATTTAGAAAGAAAAATTAAAACATATTGAGAAGAGAGCATTTTCCTTCCTGCTGTGAAATTAATGTACTAGCTCCCTCATGGCCAAGTGGTAAAGAAATATAAAAGTGATTTTGCGCAAATACTGATTTCTCTGTTGTACTTTGTTAAGTAGAGCTGATACATCACTCCTGGTGCTCCCTTTGGATAATGTCAAACAATAATGAGGCAGAAAATGCAGACTTCAAATCAGGCAGGACAATAATACTATAATAAATCAATTGTCTCTGAGTTTCTTTAACAACATTTATTGTTAAACAACTGCACTGAAATCCACCTCAGCTTACCAGCTTTTAAATGAAACAACGAAGAGTCCCAAAACTACTGACATTTTGACTATGACTTTTAAAATACATTCATCTTTATAAAGGTTAATCTAAAATATCTTGAGAGCTCTCTCACTTTCTTTCAGTTTATTCGAGTCCCTCAGCAACCAGGACATAGTTGCTCCATAAAAACTATGCCTCCTAAGTGCTAGATTTGAAGAGGATCTTGCCTCAGAAGACACTGCATATGGTGGCAAGGGACAGCTCTTGTTTTTCTCGACATTTTCACAGCTTGGCATTTCAGAGAAAAAAGAGCTCGTTAAACAGCTAGTTAATATGCTGGGAATGACCTTGCAAAGAGAAAACAGCATGAGAATAAAGTTCTTGTGAAACTCATACTTATGTATGCCAGCTTGGATAGACTGAAAAAGGATGGAAAATGGTGTAGAGTGTCCAAAGTTCCAATCCACCTGCCTCTGACTTTGCCGAAGCAAGCTGTCAAGCTGCCTTCCTGTATAAGAAAGAGTTTTATGGCCAGACCTTACATATCTCTGTGCTTCGCAAGAAGGCTGGTGCCCCATGATAGCCACCCTGGAGGCTCAGCTTCAACTATGGCCTTCATTCCAGCTGGTGATCCCCAGTCCATGCTGACCACAGCAACAGGAGTTTTCCCCAGTACAGAGTTTGGTGGCAAGGAACATACCATGTGTTAATTTAAAAAGATTGAAAAACAGAATCCAGCACACGAAGAAAAAGTCTTTGGAGAAGATATGTCTGTGGTCTGAGACCAATCAGATCCCTTTGTCTTGCTAACACTGTTCAATCGGAGAACATGCCCTTACCAGAATATATCCTCTCCCTGAGGACTTAATACAGATGAAAACTTCAGGGACCAGATTCTCAGATGGTATAAATTGGCGTAATTTCATTAACTGAACCAGCTAGACCCTAATCTCTGGTTGCTGCAAGCTGCATTTGGGATACTTCTTTTCCTACACTTTTCTGGATGACAATCATCCTTCTGTCTGACCACCATTATATTATGGTAACCACAGAACAGTGTTTTTTCCCCTAGACATGATCTGACCACAAAACAAAGAGTTGTCAGAAGCCTCAGGAAATCAGTTGGTCCATCATCTACTCTGCAGCAGGATTAGCTGTAGTTGCACCGTAGACTTGTTCTGTATCTTCAGATACCACAGCCTTTGGATATTCCCAGGAGCTTTGGTTTTAATGACTGGGCAATTTCATCCATAGCAAGACAAAAAGCAGAGGGAATCTGAACCCTTACAGGTGCAGAGCAGATTTAGAGGCAGCTGCTCGCCAAGATCCCACCTGGGTATTGGAGTGGGATTGGGCTGGGAAATAGCAAGGAGCTCAAACTGCACACTGGGATCCACCAGAAGCACTTTTTCATGTTTGCATAGGCAAGTGTAGCAAACTTGCTCTGGCTGCTGCTGTCAGTGATACTCTGAAAGCTTGGAAGAAATGGAAGACACTCTGTGTGGTTGAGCCAAGGGATTATTTGGGTTCAGGTGATATACATGGACTAAGGACTCAACAGTACTCCGAAGCTGTGGGATTTTAATGATCATTCTGCTTTCTTCTGCATGCTGTAAGTTAATTGTTACTCCAGCTGTCACACAACTGGGTCTTCGCTCTCTCCAGACCAATTTTTTTACATGTGGCACTAAGTTCCTGATGGATTCATTCAACGATTTATCAAAGACAAAACTGGCCACAAGTAAAAGACTGAGATCCATGAAAGTTTATTTCTTCAAGTAAAACCCAAGAAACTGAATTACTGAATGCAAAGAGCCATCCAGGGATAGTGCTTCTGTGCAGAAGAAAATAATTGCCATTTTTCATTTGTTCTACCAACATTTTATCTTATGCTCAGCTGTAGTTTGCACACCTAAACCAATAGCAAGACACCACATCAAGTGTCCTGACTTCGCAGTAACACCCCCACAGCTGAAAAATAGAATCTCATATGCTGACTGCATTGATGACACAGACAAAACAGAGAAGTCCTTCTTGCCAGTAGAACCACTACCATATGATTATTAATTTACTTTACGTTCAGCAAATCAGCCTCCAGTAATTACTAGCTTAATCTAATCTTGCTTGCATTTTAATACCCAATTAAAAAGACATATACCACAATAAGCATAAAAAATCAACTAACCTGCAGCAGCACCAAACACATAAACACATCCACAAACCTGAATGGCGAATAACACCTGACAGAAGTTTTCAAGATGATGATGTTATCTGTCATTTCTGTTGGAGCCTCCCTGTAACTTAAATCTGAATAGAGCATGCATGGACTTTCTCCAATACATACAAGGGCACAAGTCATAACCAAAATATATCAGTCAAATTTTTCTGGAGCATCCACAGGGAGATGGTATTGTGTGTTTTTTACTGCTCTAAAGGCTTGGTAGAGATATTTCAGTGGAAGTACTATCCTTCAGGATTTCTTCAGCCCAGAGCTAGACACAATTAGTAAAGTACTGAGGCTTGCTGAGGTCCAGGATCTGGGCATTTGTATAAGCATGTCCATGCTTGTGTGTGAAAGGGGAAGGCAAATAAAGCCATAAAACAACATAATGTGTCAAGACATCAATTATTTTTTTCCAGCAACTACACAAAGTCTACACCTTTAATTCAAATTAATTTATAATAGCTCTAGGCCTCTGACCCATGTCAGGAAAGACAGTCATCAGTTTTCCAATGGGGCAATGTCAGACAGGGAGATTCTGTTCTCCAGGGGGTCAGTCATAAACTGAAGATCTCAGCTGAACCACCGCTATGTGCTACTTGGAAAGCAGCATGCTCCTCGCGTGGTGGTGTAGAAACACAACAAGAATTACCATAGCAGCTCATAAAAAAGACCGGAACACAACTAGAGGGCCAGGCTCCTGTTCCTGTAAGGGAGGTGATGCAGTGATCCCATGCACTGAGCTAGGATTACAAGGCACAGCCTGAGATCCTGGCCCTCTCCTCTTTCCTGCACTTCTTTGCCTTCTTGAAGTTCACAGTCTTCTCCTGAAGGAGATACTTGGCTGAGCTGAGCACTGCTTTTCCCAAAAGGAAGCCAAAGGAGAAGGCAGAGGTGACTAGCACCCCATTCCATGATAATTTAGTGACTGGTGAGCACTTGCCCACAAAGTGGAAGGCTGCGTCTCAGTTTCCCCTCCTCAGCATGATCGCAATCCAGGCTTTCCTCTGCCCATTTATATATACCCTCAGGCTTTTCCTCTCTTCCTGCTCCAGATCTGCCTTCCTGTCCGGGCCCAGCTCTGCTTTTGCCAGCCTCAGTCCTGGTGGTTAGAGAATATAAATTGTAATGAAAACCATGGGTCTGAATGCCTTCGGGATGGAAGGAGCATTGGATCCAGGTGCTTCCCAACATTAACCAAGAATGTCAGCCATTATGCTTGAGAGGCAAGTGGAAGTGCCACCAATAAGGGCCACATCCTAATGATGGCAGCTACAGTGCTTTGTGGTGATCTCAGAGATGTGCATAGAGGCAAAACCAACCTGTAAGATGGTGGATTTCAGGTTTATTCGTGCTAAAAGTCTAGATGTTGAGGGAGTTTACATGTGTCTACTTTCTCAGTACATTCCCTTCATTTCCTGCATGCCTAGGAAACATAGGTACTTTACAGAATCACAGAATATTCTCAGTCAGAAAGGACCCACATGGATCATCAAGTCCAACTCTTAAGCGAACGGTCCATACGGGGATCAAACCCACAGCCTTGGCGTTATTAGCACCAGGAGCTAATAGAGTTAGGCTGTGCTGAAGAGATGCCTTTTGGATTACTTTCTGGAGGTAAGGCACCTATATTTCACCAAAATCCAATTTCAAGCACTCTGGCTTTCACTGGAAGTTGCTACTAAAACAGCCAAGAGTTTCATGTCGTAATAGCAACATGTAGTCTTGGTTTATTGGGATAGGAATTAGAAATGGCATTAAGTGTAATTTTAAATGAACCCAAACTAAATATGAGAAGACAAATATTGTCATTCTGCCAGGGTGTTTCAAATCATGTGTTATATGCCTGGTTTTAAGCATTGGAGCTTAGGTGTTAAAGACAAAAGTATATACTGCCTCAGGAGAGTTCAATAAACCCCTTTTCCTAAAAGATGGTTCATGTAACAACCTAATTTAGTCCTGGTGTTATGCTGCTGCTTTCAATCCCAGGAGTTCATTTTGTTTGCTGTGTGTTTCCAAGCTGAGAAAAGAGGCAATATGAAAAATGCCTTTCTGTGTCACAGCACCTCTCATGCTAAAGCCTAGGCACACACACAAGATCTGTGACATATTTGGTGTACTGTGGACCAGGGAACTGTATCTTTCAAGGGATCTCCCAAGATTAAGCCTCAAAACATTCTGCGTGACCTTGGGAAAACACTTCATTTTTCTCTGGCTAGGTCTATTGTATAAATTAAACCCTGCCAGGGGGATGTTCCAGGGCATTGGAATTCAATCCTGTATAAACTGTTGACATAATCCTTGGCATCAGTTTCGCTGAAGCCAACTGGCAGTGTCCCAGACAATTCCCCACACAGCTCAAGAGTCAACGCAACCCAAGGCCATCCTCAGCAGATGTGAAGAGGCAGCCCCTCCACTTTGGAGGGAAACTCAGGGAACACAGCCTGCCCTGTGCCAGCCTCTGTGCTCAACAGTGAGCCTGGGCATGTTTTGTTGATGAGCACAAACACATCTGACCCACCTAAAATGGGGGTGATGTATCATTTCCTTTATAAAGACCTGTGTGATTTAAGCATGCAACTACTGTTACAGTTATTGCATACATATAGCTGGACTCCTCATAAGATTATTTGAAAGCACTTGTAAATGAACTGTCTTTCCCCTCTCTGAGTAGCAGGGAACAGCTGCCAGAAAATACATCCTATAGGAAATTCATGCTCACACCTACAGATAATGCCTGCCAGAAAAAAACAAGGGAGTAGCACAGTGGCCTATCAGGCATGATTTCTAATTTCCTGCTTTGTAGGTGCAGGAGAAAAGATGTTTATGCATTGCTCTCCTCCTTGTGAGACAGTAGGGTGGCCTTGTCCATCTCCAGAGGTCCTTGGCTTCAGCTGATGCTCTCTTTCCCACCTGGCAATCTTGCCATGGCCATAGGAGCCATGTGTGCTTGTGCGATGGATGTGCTTTCAGCACTGCAACAGCTTTGTGCCAACCATCCTCTCTTCCAAAAAAGAGCTCAATTGAAGAGCAGTTGGTGATGCTGCCTATCTGCTCTAAAGGCCAGTAAGCAATGACCTGCAATTAATGCAGAGGAATGGAAAGGAAGTAGAAGCAGAGGGAAAGCCCCCACCTCCTTCTAGAGCCACTGCTTCCCTTAATCTTTGCCAAGTATTCTGGAGCTCTTCACCCTGTTTGAGCCTGTCACTTGAAAACATTTTACTTACAGATCCTATCAGATGCACAAACAATTGGTATCTCCTCCAAGTGCTTTGGACTTCAGTGGGTTAGGAGCTGGGCTCAAAATACAAGTCATATTTCATCCACCATATTCCATCCCTCAGTGAAAGGCATGGGACGCTGGAGCTTTGTAACAACTCCTACCAGCATTAATTACCAGCCTCCACAGTCAAGGGTTACCTTTTTGGCCAAATGGACACACAAATGATTGCCAACACTGAGCCTCTTCTGTTTGCTCATCCTGAAGCAGCAGACTCCGTCACTTTCCCACACTCTCCTGCCAAACAGAATTGAACTGGCTACTCCTGATTTAAATTTGTGCAGCTTTATATGTTAAGTGGTCTTTCTAATCAAAAAACACATACATATGTTTGATTAGCAATATAGGATAATATGGTGTGCAATACGATACCAATACTTTCAAACAATCCTATTTTGGAAATGGGCCATTCTAAGACTTTTGTTCCCAGCAGCATACACACAATTTCCTTCAGAGCTGTCAGCCTTCACCTCTATACACACTCTGTGTGCAGGTGCATTATAGTCCACAGCTGGAACTGTTTTGTATTAAATACTTTCTGTGTAAAAAACAACAAAAATCGAACTGGTGATAATTATTATAGCAGTTCTTTCTCTAGGATTATGGAAGAAACCAATCTTTGACAAAGTAAGGCACTCAGCTATGTCTTGAGCCAGTAAGCAGTTGTCTAAGTGTTCACTAGCCCATTTTACAGAGGGGTCGTGTTTGCAAGAGGCTTTCATCCTAAAACCCTGCTCTCTGCGTAGATGATCCTGTAGCCTTCATCATCTGCTGCTCTCTCACCTCAGTTCTGAATGAAGGAATAAATATATTCTTGCACACTTCGAAGGACCAACTTCCAAAGAAATCTTACAGCTGCATAGAAGACAGTACGGTTCAGCCAGTGGAGAATTGATGGACTGGCTGTAATAGGACTTACTCCATCACCACACCTCTCTCTCTTCTGATGGCAATATAGAAGTAAATAATGATCCTACAAAAGCTGAGTTTGGCACTAGCTTTGTATAAAAAATGAGGATGCTTCATTGCTCTCAGAAATTTTAAAATTAGATGGATTATCAGCTACTAGGCTACATTTTTTAAGTGTTCTTTTGGCCAAGTGCCCCCGTAGACTGTAATGAATTGTCCAAAACCCTCTTCTCAGTATTCCCAAAGCTGAAACTTTCTATAGCATTTGCAAACAGCTGCACTTTTCAGAAAGGCAGAAATACTCTCAAATTTAGCTATGTTTGGCAACCCCTATCCCAGATTTTCACAGGACTCCAGCCATTGCTTCTCCCACCTCACAAAAAGAATTGCTTTTGACTGACAAAGCTTTAATTTTGACTCAGCCAAACCACAGCACAGGTACATAAAATCTGTGGCCAGTTGGCACCAGCTCAGTCCTGGAGTTGATGGTACCTGCCCTTCAGATTTTCCGAAGGAGAGCAACCCTTGCGTCACACTATTCAATGCCTCTTTTGTTCTGGTTTTAATCCTGTGTCCAGCCATGGGTTTATGTGACTCCTGAATTGCTGTCAGCAGGAAAGATGCCACTCGGTGCCATTTACAAGAGATTCAGCACCTGCAGGCTCAAGCTATGAGTCAAAAACCACAACTATGGGAAAGTAAGTTTTGCACAGAGCAGGAAAAGCAAGTATGTCAGAGTAATGCCTATTATTCAGAGAAAAGCCAGTGAGATTAAGGCAACTGTATTGTTAAGAAGGTACATGATAAGAAAGAGAGAACGTAGGTACATAGCTGAAACCAACTCCATTTTTATTTTTTAAAAAATTACGTGAAACAAAAACGTATGTGATTTATTATAGAAAAGGAGACGCTTGGTCCAAGTAATACTATTTTCATGGAGCAAGAAGATTAAATGAGATCACTTGTTTTCAGTGGACCAGCTGTGGAAGAGGACGGTCCGGGGTGGCTGAATCGGTCTCGGCTGGGCGCTCAGGCGCTCCCGTACACCCAGGCGCAGCCATTTCCTGCTTCTTCCCAAGGCTCCGCTGCCGGGATCCCGCCCGGCGCCCGCGGAGCTCCGTGAGGCGGAGCGAGCGGCCCGTGCTGCGCCGCCATGGCCGCCCCGACCCCGGGGCGGCGGTGCAAGGCCGCCATCTCGCGGCTGCGAGCGCGGCCAAATGGCACCCGCGGCGGGGAGCGGGTCCGTGAGGGGGCTGCGGGGCTGTGAGGGGGCTGCGGGTCAGGGACAGCGAGGGCTCCGCAGGGAGCGGGAGCGGAGGGCCTGGGAACAACGGAGGGATAAAACCCGCAGGATCAGGGGCGCCAGAGTGCCTCGTGAGTCAGGGCCGGGCTGCCGGCCGCTGCATCCCTCCATGAGGGGCACGCCTCTCACCTGAGGGACGCAGGGCAGCTTTTTTTATTTTTTTACATAGAAATTGACATCTTCCCGGAAAATTTAGTAAGGGAAATGAAAAATAAAAAAAAAAAAAAAGGGGGGGGGGGGGGGGGGAAGAGAGGAAGTTTCAAAACCAAAAGGGCAGATCGACATCTGATGGGAAAAAAGAAGGACTTTCTCGCTCTCTGCTGGCCCTGTGACAGCCAGATGCACTCTGGTGTTATTTGACAGACTCACACAGTTAATTAGACTGGAAAAGGCCTCTGAGATCATCGAGTCCAGCCTATGACTGAACACCACCACGTCAACTACACCATGGCACTGAGTACCATGTCCAGTCTTTCCTTAAACACCGCCAGGGACAGTGACCCCACCACCTCCCTGAGCAGCCCATTTTAGTGCCTAATCACCCTTTCTATGCAGAAATTCCTCCTAATGTCCAACCTGAACCTCCCCTGGCACAGCTTGAGGTGATGTCCTCTTGTCCTGTTGCTGGCTGCCTGGGAGAAGAGGCCAATCCCCACCTGGCTACAACCTCCTTTCAAGGAGTTGTAGAGCACAACAAGGTCCCTCCTGAGCCTCCTCAGAGCTTGCAGATACCATGTAGAGAGAGTGTTGCTCCACCCCATTACCCCATTTCCCTGCCAAACTTGATTGCTTTGAAATTTTTCATACCATTTGCCTGCCTCTGGCTGAATTTCAGCTTGAAATTTTCCTAAAAATAGTTGAGCCAGGACCAGAAACAGGGGTGAAACACTTTTTCTTGCCCATGTTAAAATCACATACAGTCATTTTGTGTCATGAAACCCCACAAATTTGTGCAAACTTGAGTGAGTCCCTCCTTTGAGGCATGAATTTGGTAAGGAGCCAAAGGAATTTAACTTTAGCCCAAACTATTAAAATGTTAAAAGATGTAGAAAATGTTCTTCTCAGTAGGAAAATTTTTAGACTTTGGCAGCTAAAATCCTTGGAGATGTATGAAATTCCAGCACAGGACCACCATGTATAAAGGTGACTTTCCCTTCCAGTGCTGCCTTTGGGCTGCAGGCTGCAGCTATATGGTTGGGTGCCTTGAATCCCTCCATCTGGTGGTTTGTGTGCTTAACTGCCCTTAGTGATGGTTCACAGAGAGTGGCAGCCCAGTGCCATCAGCTCAGGGACTGTTACACCCTCCGCTCAAGCAGAGGTGGGTGTCATACCATAGATGTTTCAGCTGCACACCTGTGACCCACATAGGTGTGGATATACGGCCATGTGGTGGATTTGTTTTCCAATTTGGTCTCTAAAAACCTGGTCAGTTAAACATTCACAGAAGTTAACATTAAGGTCACAAAGCCACATAAAGCACTCCAAAACACAGAGGCTGGCTGCGCAACAATCATTCCAGCCCTTGTGTACGAGCATTACAGGGCATCTGAACCTCAGACTTCTGGCTTTGGCTGGATGGGGTTCAGTCTGTGGTACCCTCTCTATATCACGGTGATGGAAGCCCTGGGCATGTAAAAATCAGTGCTGTAGCAAGTCCATATGAAATTGGAGAGGGAGTCATGCAGCTTAGTATTGTTCAGTGTCTGAGCATGAGGAGCTCAGGTGCAGCCAAACCGCAGTCCTGCTCTTCCAGAGCTCCCTATGCCACGCTTCCTCATGTTCTTCATGGGCATGAGCAGGACAAGTAGTTTTGTGGTCTCTGAGAGGTCACATGGTTCTGAACCTAAGGTGGACAGTAAGAACCCAGCATTTCTGCTGTTAAAAAAGTGCATCTCCAAAATAAGAGAGCTCACTAATTCATATAAACACGCCTTTTCAGTTTGCAATGAGCTCTGCTACCGAGAGCTCCGGGACTTGAAGGAGGACAAGGACATTGACCTTCCATCGGGGAAACCAGCTTTCACCCACCACAAGCACACAGCAGTACAATCTTAGAAACGCGGATCACTGCACCCCGCTTCTGTGCCATCGCGGAGAAAGTCGGGCAGCAGCGGGGATTTCCCCGTCCCGGAGCCGCCGCAGCTCCTTCCTTGCTGCGCGGTCAGAGCCCACCCCCTGCTGGGGGCTCGGCTCCGGCTGCCAGCGCGGCCGCATTCCTGCCCTCCCGCCCCGCGCTCCGCAGGCTCATGGCATTTGTATCCGCATCACACAATTTCCGTCTGGCTGCACAGCAGGCAGTTCTCTGGAGCTCACAAATACCCGTTTGTAGTTGACAGCACGCTGCTTTCCTACACATAGCCATGCTCTGCTGTCTCCAGCAAAAACTGGGGAGAGACTCAAGCCATTAATTTTGAGGACTTGTGAAAAAATTTGTATCAAAAGAATCCTTCCCTTCTACATGTTGTTATATGCAGATAATAATGAGTTTGGTTTGTTTGTTTGGGTTTTTAAAAATATATATTTTTGCTGTAGTTTTGGAGTTCACTCACGATGTATGAATACCAGGCATCATTGCTATAGCTCCAGCAGGGAAGCAGCTTATCTGGACGGTCAGGGAAATCCCAACCTCTGGTTGCCCTGGTTTCTTTCAGTGAGGAGGGAATGTTGAGACAATGAAAATTACCAGCTCTTTGTCACTGGAAATCTTACACGGTTGGGAAGTGACTAAGCTGTGGGTTTGGGGAGACTGCCTTTTACAGATGAACAAGAAGAGAATGTTCAGTTTGTGTGAAGTTAGAGACTAAAAATCTGAAAACGGTAGCAGAGCTGTGGAAAACCTCTGGAGTGGGTTGTCTGTAAGGGCCAATAGGTGGAGAGAAGGCACAGCAGATAGCAGAAACATTGCTTGTATAGGTTTGATTTCTTGGATTGATTTTTCCCATGAACACAGAAACAATTTCAAACCCTGAAATCCAAGCTTTTAGTAAACTGCAGGTCTTCCTATCCAGTTGTGATACACATGAGAATACTGCTTGGATTCCACCAGATTAAGTTGGCTGTGGGAAGGCAGTCCAAATATGCTTCATAGGGCATGTAATGAAGGTCTTGATAGTCCTGTATCTAGAACAAACCAGAAAATGCTGTGAATTGACCAGTTTCCTTTCAGACAAATTCACAAAATCATGTTACCATGCAGTTCTCATGACAAATCAGTAACATGCTGCGGAGAGATCTCCTGTGAGTTTCCATCTTGCCTATTCAATAGCACAAGAAATTTCTCTGGGAGTATCTGGTGGGAAGACCATTTCCACTGTAGCCTGAGATCACCTAGACTACAAGGGTTCCACAAGAAACTGCTGCTCCAGGAGGTCCCACAGAT
Source organism: Dicrurus megarhynchus (assembly GCA_013399195.1). NCBI lineage: Eukaryota > Metazoa > Chordata > Aves > Passeriformes > Dicruridae > Dicrurus > Dicrurus megarhynchus. The sequence goes on along the minus strand of VXAD01012225.1, from coordinate 226,512 downwards.
CAGCTGTCTGAGCAGAATAAGTCTTTCTGCTTTACTTCTGTTTGCATTGATTTTCAGTAGTGCTCATGTTTCTGCCAAGGCTCACAGGAAGGAAGGCCTGCAGGGCTTTAACCATCAGTTTGAACTGATTTTGTGCTGACTCTTGGACCCACAGGATATAATTTCTGGTCAGCTGTAGCCTTTCCTGCATGCTGGCACATTAAGTGGTGGCTCTCTGCATTTCTGAGAACAGTAGGTTATAATTTCTAGTAAAATAAACCATTTCTTTCTACTTTTCTACTATTCTACTGTTTTACCAAATGAATCAATAAATGATTGGAGCTGCAATGTCAAGCACTGCTGTACCTTGCCTAGAAGCCTGAACTGGCAGCAGTGAGGAACTTCTACCTGCAGGACTCACCTCACCTTGTACTTCTGTTCTCACCTTTGGCCTGACCTAATGTAGTACCCCTGGGGCAGGAGCTGACTTCTGCCTTGTGTTTGTCCCACACCCAAATGATCCTGCTCCTTAAACAACAGGGCTTCTGATTCTTTAACACATTTTCATAATCCCATGGGAACCTTCAAGTCCTGCTGGGATAAAGTTTTTGATAAAGTTCCAAACTCAGTTGACAGGCTAAACCAAAATAAGGTCAGAGTAGACAGAAATTATAACTGGAAATAAATGTTGGCAACTCTGAAATAAATACCAATTTTGACCTCTGATTTTTTAATAAAAGCAAGACATAGAATTCTACCTTGCTTCCCACCAGGGCAGCTAGCAAGAACCAGAACAGCACATAACTCTGACTAGTCGTGCACATGCATAGGTAGGAGCCAGATACCAAGCAATGTTCATAGCCCAGTGGGATGGAAGGAAGCAGCCTTCAGCTGGGGCTTCAGGGTACTGCTATCGTGTGAATTGGAAGCAGCTCCATTCTGTCTCCACCGTAAGTGATAAACAAGGCATGAAAGCAGTAAGCTTGAATTATGTCATTCTTGAGCACAGTATGCTCCTTTTAGTGGGCTGAAATTTGTTCTGCTAGCTTTGGAAGCTAGCATGCAGGTATTTCACACTTTTGGCTAACTATGCATTTGTTGACTTCTCAGATGTCATGTGAAGGGCCTGCTCTCTATCTTCTCTGTCTGTGATGGCCATATAGGCTATGCCAAAAACACAGCCAAGACAAGCACTTTGCTCTGGATGTAAGCTGCCCCGATTGTAACTCCTGCACACTGTTAACAGGCTTCAGTAAGTCTGAAAAACAGCATAAACCACAGATTTCTCTGAACTTAAAACTTTGCTGTTTTTACAGTGTGTTATGTTTCTGGGCAGGAAATCTTGTTTAGATGCCAAGTTGGTAGGATATTCAATACTCCCTTATAAAATGTTTATAGTTGGGTGTGTATATCTAAGTGCACCCTTCTGTTGCTAAGTTAACAGGATTACAAGAATCCCCCATCTGAGAATCAAACAGGCAGCTGCAGAGTGCAGAGAAATTCCTTCCAATAAACAGGGTAAGCATAAGAGAGCCATTCCTGTCAGGGCCTCAGATCCAGAGTTCCTCCCAGTATCTTCAGCATTTCCTGGCATCTAGACATGAGCTTTTATTTAGTTGAACATTTTAAATGACAGAACTGTGATTAAAACAATGCACATCATTTGCTTTCACAGGATAAACCAGAAGCTTGGTCTTACTCTAACAAAGGCAGATCCTTAGTGGTTCTAGTATCACAACCACAGCAGTAACTAAATGGCAGACATCAGATTATTTTTCATAAATATGCGCTTTTATAATTTTTCAGAAGTATAAAATTTGCATGTACATTTGTAAATTATATATGTGGCTCAGTTGCACAAATCAACGTATCTTCTCATACTAGGTAATATATTTACATGACACTAGTACCACTATAGGGTTGTAGAAGGTTAGCTTTACAAATACCCTGTCCTCATTCGTATCTTATAAGGACATGCTAAAACATCTCCATTATGTAGTTTTCAAATGTGCCAAACTAGTGTATGAAACACACGCCGTGGTTAAATGATCTTACTATTCCATGAGCAGGAACCATGTGATCATCCTTATATTAAAATTAGCCTCCTCATACAGCTTTTACATTAAAAAATATTTGCTCATTTATAGAAGCGGAAATAAGTTTTAGAGAGCCTTTTCAAAAGTATCCTTGGTTTCCGTTTGCTACCCATTATTGCAGAAAGCCTTTTTATAAACTGAGTATCTTAGTAAGGAGACTTGACAGAGCAGGCACACGGATGTGTGAAATGAGCTCCTCCCCAAAGCTGCGATGATGTCCTGTGGGACAGAGCGAACCTCCACCAGCCACTGCAACTGCCCAGCTCCAGGTGGTTTTCACTCTGGATGCCTTCGGGAGTTCCACCTGTTGTTCAGTGTCTCAGGCCTTGCAGAAGTGTGTTTGACTGAGGAGTAGATCCACAATGGCTGTAACCCTTGGCTGCATGGTGGCTGTGTCACTGCCATCCCCCAGCCTGTGTGCTGCTTACAAGAGGTCACTGATGACAGTGCATTTGGTCCTGTCACAGTCTCTTTTTATGTGTCTCAAACCCCCCATAGAGCATGGCACATTAAGCAAATTGGACCCGGGAGTGCAGTAGAGCATACTGCAGAGAAAGGCAGCAAGCTGCTGGGAAAGCTGCTTGTGTGACCTTACACAGCGCTTGTCCTTTTATGACTGGCTGAGGCCAGCGATGCTCTCAGGAGAACAGCTGCACACTCACTTCTGGGGGGCTGGTGCCAAGCCACTGGAATTCTGCCACTGGAATTAATGAACTCCCTTAGGAACCTCTGAGTTAGGTTTAACATTTTGCAAAATGCATTTATTCCCAAAAGCACCAGTAAGGATGTCCAGCTGGTCTGGATGCACAGCACTTCACAGGACACACACCACACAGCCAAAGGTTAATAAAGCTAAGGTACAAACTTAAAACCACATTTGTTCTTTGAATAGTTCACCAGATAATGTGTTTTTCCACCAAATTAGCAGCAGATTAACTATCAAGGTTCTGCTGGCTTGTCTGACATGAAACCTGTGCTGCTTGAGGAAAGGAAGAACTTTCACACAAGGGTGCTAGAGAACATGCAGTTGGGGAGCTACCTCACTGTTGGAAGAATGCCCCTCTTCAGCGTAGACTCCAGTTCAGCTAGAACACTCACCCTAACAGTCTCTGCCAGGTCCCCTAAATACTGTCTGCGAGAATAATCAGTACGTAGAGAACTGGGTGCATTTAGTCTACTGTGTGCTTTTAGAAAGCTCTTATGCTGCAGTTAGTACCTGGACAAGGTAAGCTGTGACAATCCATTTCCTTGGCACCCAACAGGCACTAATGCCCATGTGAAAGAGCGTATAGGTAGTTCTGTTCAGGTCCAAGCAAGCAAAAAACACTCTGCAAGCATAGGATGATGATAAAACCAAAGGGAGTTTTGATGTTGACTTTGACCAGCACAAAAGCAGACCCTTTTCATTAGAGACTCCATGGTGAAATTAAATTGGCCTCCTGGCACTCCTGCTGCCCCTTGTGGGTAAATTCATGTGTGTTTTAGCCTCTGCCTAAGCCTAAGGCTTTAACTACAGTTTTGCCTTTATTCTCTGATATAACTCCTTCCTTACGTACTTTGCCAGTACCTTCCTTAGAGTTTAATGTACCATCTTCAGCCTCACATTGGCAGGATTCCTCAGCTCTCTCTCAAAGTTCATCAATAGAGAGTTTATATATTTGTAAAACATTACAGTCCTTACAGTACAGTAACTGAAAAAGTTAATAGCAGAAGGCAGTTTTGTATGTACCTGCAGTAGCTGTTGTAAATTCACACAACAAAGGAATACTTCCTTTCCTGCTCTGGCTAAACCAGAAAATAAAGGATGACTGGCTGGAAAAAAGGTGAAGATACAGGAATAACCAGAAGTGAAGTGGTCAAGAAGCTAGCAGCATTTAGTGTGCTCAGACTGAGAGAAGAAACAAATCTATCTGCATCAAGGGTTTTGAAGAATTGATGTATAAAATACGGATTTTAAAATTTAGGAGTGCTGCAGCCTGACAGCAGAACAGTAAGCACCTACTAGAAACACAGAGATTGTCTTGGATGAGAATTATCAGTCTTTCTACAATCATGAGCAAGCTTTAGAACAATTTTTGAAGGAAAGAATAATTAAGAACTAAAGATAAGTAAAAAATTATGTAGATAAAATGATTAGGGCAAACTCAGCTGGTATCTCTCGTTGATTTCCCCAGCATAACTTTTTTACCTGAATGCTAAACTGTCAAGCTAACTTGCTAAGACAGGCTGATTTGATCACTTGCAATGATTCTTGTCTTGGACTGGACAAATACCCTTAGAACTGGGTATCAAAGTGGATAAGGAGCCAGCAGAAGACAACTTGGGCAAGGAGTTTCTGAGTGGGAAGGAAAATAATATTGGCATTCCTCAAGGAGTTGTGCCTGATAATCTTAAAGATTTTCATTTATTACCATGGCACAGGTGAGAAAGTTCTGAAGTCTTGTCAGCGTGAAAGAGGGATGGAATATTAAAAGCACTGCATACCACTGGTGCCTAAAGCAGTGCAAATAAGGTGGCACTTTTTGGGCAGAATACAAGCCATATATGAAAGTAGGAGCTATTTGGAGGTTAGGTGTCAAAAACAAACAGTTAATTAGGCTTCTTTGTTAGTGACACAAAGAAAAGCACTTCTAGAAGTTCAATCTTACTACCTGAGAAAATTTATCTCACATGAATCTCCTGTGGGAGGTGTCTCATGCACTCAAAAGGTAGCTGTGAAACCTACTGTTCAGTCAGCTAAAACTGTGTCAAATTACCCTGACCTTCAGAAGAGTGTCTGCTCCAAAAAGGCCACCCATAACTCTGAGAGGGCTGCAGCAAGGAAGGAATGAGGATAGTGGTTGATCATATCATGACAATGATGGGATGGTTGTGAAAAAGGCAAACATACTTTATGTATCCAAAAAGGTTTTTCTAAAGCAGAGTACTGACTTATTCCTAGGCGTATATAACCAGAACTCATCGGTGTGCATTTCAAGAGACCTGTACTCAAGGAGGAAGAACTCAAGACTGCACCATTGGTAGAGAAATCTGCAACCATCGATGGCAGAATGGAAAATAATAAATATTTATTAACAGTGCCTAAAGGAACTGGGCTTGTTTCACCTCACAGAGTGAAGGTTGAGGGGGGCCTCTGTTGCCGTTTTAAATGTATCATAGCAAAGGAAGAACTTTTAAAATTCTTAATATGATGTTGGTGAAGGATCATATTCTGGTTAAGAATAAATTTGAATTCAAAATACAAAGTTCTGAAGATATCAGAGCTTTTGATATTGGCCAATGACCATTTTCAAAATGTTGCTTGATATGCTCGTAATCAGGGTTTTTTTGGTTTGGGATTTTCTCTGAGATAAATATCATAGTGAAGGGTCCTACAGAAACAAGAATTTTGCACTATTAATGAGACCCTTATAATGGGATCTTGCTATCTCCTCTTTAATCCTGGTCCAAGCTCCAATACTGTACTTGCTCCAGCACGTTCTCAGTATCAGTCTATTAAAGAAGTTTTAGTTTTAAAGGTTGTTTTCTGATAATGGATGAGTCTTCCTGAGCTGCTAGTCTTGCCTGAGAAATACTTACCAGCAGCTTACTCCCAGAAACTCCTGTGCCCCAGAGGCAGGATATCAGGGGAGTTCTGATGCTCAGCATACATAAATAGCAAGGTGACATTAGACATTAGAAATCCTTGGTAGGCAGTAAACTGGTACTTGTCTGTGACAACATAAATATAAGGGTAAACTTCCGGTCCTTTTAGATTCTCCTTTACCCTAACAGCCAGGAGTTACTTTACAAATCCTGTGCTGGCAGCTGAATGAGTGGATGATGTTTCTGGACTGGTTGCAAGCATGCCTACTTCATTAAGAATCAGCCCCACTAGTCTGGGTTCAGTGCGTAAGAGGTACTTCCTTTTGTGCTGGCATTTCTACGGCATCCTTAGGTAGAAATTTGCAAGTGCAAATAAAGTGGAGGGAAGAACAGAAGCATACTAAAATTTTACTTGGAAGAATTGCAACCCAGTTCTTTTCATGAGCTTTTAAAGATCATCATTTCAGTGATACAGGTGTTACTTAATGTTTGATTAAAATCTATCATACAGACAGATTAGCATTGTGAACTCAAAGTGGTTGCCACAGATCAGGACTCTCTTCTCATGGAAGTAGTCCAGTTGGTCCTCTCTCCCGGTACAGAGTAAGTCAAGGATTTGCAAAGATAAAAAATAAGAAGGCAGACTCTTCTTGAGAACCCTTTCTCTGAAAGGAAGGGTGAACTGGATGAGATGCAACAGAAAATATCACTCAGTTCACTGTTGTTTTCCCATCACCTTATTCCCAAGGATCACGGAGACATGGGCAAGTGTGTCTTGCCACACCGGTAGGATGAACGTCTGCACATTGGGTCCTGTAAGAAGGATGCCAAAAAGCTATTTACATCACAATTTTTGGTCTGACTCTATGAAAAAGAGAGGATGTAATAGAGTTCTAGACCATGAGGCCATATAATGGCTGGGCTCTCAAGTTTTTCAGTGGTATTCTTGATGGGTCTGTTGTTGATGCAAACACCTCCAAGTACGTATTGGTGGCACGGTGACAGAACTTGTCCTCTGACCAGTAATGAAGGCCTAAAGTAGAGTTCGCAGAATACTGCTTTATCCTCTCTGCACCATCATTTTCTGTACAGAAATGTAAAACCTTCTTCCTGTTACATGCTTGTGAGATTCATAGAAACTCTCAGATATGCTCCTTCTCCACCTCGTGCAACTCAGGCTCAGCTCTTACGCAAAGAGGAGTGCTGGTGAAAAGTGTTGTCTGTCATCTTTAGATTTCTCTTTGTGTGGCTTAATAAGTGCTGTGGTAGTGCAGGTTACTCAGAATTGCTGTTGGGGGCATTGTGAGAATGCAGTGAACTTTTGCAGCTTTCCTAGAAAGTAGGACAGGAGCAAAGAGGCAGCAAGAAGCAGCTCTGCAAGGCAGTAAAGAGGTGTGAGACTCCTCTGCGGGGGCTCTTCCTCACTGACTCATCTGAGAGCTGTACTCCCACTTTTCATTTGAAAATTAACCTCTACCCCTCCCTCGACTGTAGTTGTCCCTAACAGTGTTGGCGTCACCTTTACACCTCTTTCTCTCACAAACATGTGTGGGTGGTGCTAGCTTTGCACATGAAAACACTGGCTAGTGCTCAGCCTTGCTCTTTTGTTCTGGTAGTGGTCACCATTGGATACACTTTCTTTTATACTGTCAAAAATGTGTCCACCATGGCAAACCTAGGGACGGAGACTGCTGCGAGGTGAGGTGCTCCTCCTAGCACACAGTGGATAACACCAGCCAGCAGAGACATGGGGGAAAGTCTCTGCTCTGGAGTTCTAGCAACTGCCTCGCTTTTTAAACACCCGTGAGACAGTCTTGCATTACGTGTGAAATGAATCCATCAAAAATGATGAGAGGGGAACATGGATCAAACTGCCAGATGGAGGAAAGGCATACTTACAAGACTCCTTGCTAACCATACCGAATGTTTCAGAGGGGAGCACAGTGATTCACAGAAGGGAGCTGCTCTTCCGTCCTCCACGCAGGTGTACTGATGGTGACAGCATACTGCCACCCCATGTGGGTGGCAGCTCTTTGACACATGAAAGGAAGCAGTAAAAAGACCTGGAAATTTGAATTCTAGAATTACTTACCCTTAGGTTAATTCAGTCCTTCAAGTTTTCCATTGTCTTTCTCAGGAATGAAACAAACATTCTGGTTCTACAGCTGAATGTGATGGCCAAGTCACAACTTGACAAGTCTGGCACTACCCAGAGTCAATGGCCTGAGTCCTAAATCCTGACTGCAGGCACATCCCTTGCAGGGAATGGCCTTTCAGGGATGTGACAGATGTGACCTGACAGCCACCTTCCAGCCGTGGGCTCCTGCTACCCATGAGATCCATGTAAAACATCAACCTGTATGGAAAATCATGCTATGAAAAGCCAGTGTCCATAAAGGAGACAGAAGTCCTGCAACTTTATTCGAATAAAGGGAGAGAGTCCACTGGGGCATATGCCCACAGGGTTTTCTCTCTCAAGGTTTGGGAGGGCACAGCCTCCTTTTATCCTAAACTCCTGGCCGCACGTTGCCCTCTTCCTTTCCCATTGGCTGAGGTACTAGAAAGGTACAGCCTTCCTCTACCGCCTACTACATATTCCCCCCTTGAACCTGTCAATTCCCCCCGAAGTTCAGAAACTCAGGCTTGTGTGGACCCATATGTCTATTTCAGGAATCCAGCTGTCCGGGTTCTGTAACAAACCTGTGGCTTGAAGTTGGTAGAGACATTAAGATCCATTTCAAAGATGTTAACACCCATACCCTCAAGCAAACATGGAATTGCTTGTAAAGACATTAGCACACATCTTTCCTATCAAACTCATGTAAACCTCAAATGTCTTGGAAAGTTACTGAATGGTGCTTAGCCTTTATGGATCGAATCCTTTACAAAGATTAGAAGCAGTGAGCCAAGGCATCTCTAGAATCACAAAATCCTGCATCTCAACCCAAGGCCATTTGCTGTTAGAATGGGCACACAGGGAGCAGGAAACAAAACTCAGCCCATCACTCCTGCACAAAAAGGATGCAGCAGCAACACACCCAGAAAGATTTAACAACATCTCACCTGAAAAATGAGCCAACAGATCAGCATTTTGAGGAGTGAGTAGAAATTTTCTGTTCCCAGAACGACAGCACTAAGCAAGGCTGAAAAGCAATGTTTTCTATTATTGTGGAAATGCAGTCTAGTCTGCAACATCCAGGATGGAGTCAGGCTGATTTCAGCATTACAGTCAGAGCTGACTTAATCAATAATAGTTTAATATCCTTCTCAGTTGCCGTTGTCACAGCTGCTGCTTCATCTTAGCAGGCATGTCACAGCCCAGTCCATCTTAGGCCAGTATGGTTCCCTCAAGGATGAGTCTCTTTCAGACATACCCACTGCAAAAAGTGGTGTCACATGTAAAGACCAAGATCAGGGTTTCAATATCCAGCATGAAAAATACACAGGAATTCAGTGGTAATTGGAGAGCTATTTCTGTCCACAAATGTTTCATGGGTGGTTTTGGGGTTTTTTTCTAAACTGTAAAAATAGAAAGCATGATGCTGAAGAAAGACGTGCTTGTTTTAGGCACTGGAGAAGTTGTGCAACAACAATTAGCCTTTATGCAAAGATTAATCCTTAAGTAGGGAGGTATGGATCTCTTTTAACACTGCTTGACTTTTCCACAGGAGGTTTTGTATTTATAAGTGATTGTTCCTGCTCAAACAGAAAACTTCTGTCTCTTCATCTGCTTCCCTGGAGACTTCTGAACTTGTCATTAACCTGATATGCCAGTCAGAAGAACAGTTCCCCACTGTGCAATGAAAATTTATCAGCTTGTCCTTCAATATGTCTCAACAACTCAGAGATTATTAACTCATCTTTCAAGTGATTAATACTTCTGGGTGTTTGAGAGGCATAACTCTGGTACTTGTGAGGTGCTGAGAGGCCACGGAAAAGAAGACAGAAAGGGAATGCAAAGCATGACAGTTTGGATTGAGGGGCAGACCAACCCTGCTCTATTTTGAGTCCTGTACCCACTCCACCTGGGTCCCATTTTAATTGGCCTCTATAGCCCTGCAACACAAACAGCGAACAGCCCCTTTTAATCTCCTTCCTTTGTATGACAATCCAGATCTTTGGATTCTCAAGGGAGTACATCTGAGAAGAAGTCATTTCACTTAGAGCTGCCTAATTATAGCCATGTTGACAGCCACAGTTGTAACTCCTCTGCTAAGAGATTTTTAGTATTCATCGGTAGGCACCTCATTGGTCGCTGCAGAGTACCTGTCAGTCATGATAATTACTAATTTGTTTTAACTTGCCTCAGAAGCATTCCTAGAATTTATGGCTGCACTGTGAGTTGATGCAGGCCTTGTTTTTCCAGCTTTGCCTTCTACTATGACAGAGGTATAGCAGAAATGCAACATATATAGTCATCATGGCCTGTTTATAAGTGATGCAGTAAGAAAATGCATGACCCCAATGCATACATGTTTACGCCATGTACAACACCTAGCAGCACCTTACTATGAAATCACTCCTAGGATTGCTTTTGTGGCTCTGCCTGCATTTTGAAGGTACACACTGATAGGTGTGTGTTTATAATTTTCCAGAAAAGCTGGTCTGTCTGTCCTTGCACATATGACCGAGGCAGCTAATAGGGCTGCTGCATTCAAATAGAGTCAGGTCAAGCAAAGAAGAGCGAGGCAGGACAAAGGATAAAGGCTATTTCACAGCCAGGCAGACATAGGTCCAGTGCTTTTGTCCAAAAGCTCTCATATATTGCTCCTAAACTGACCCTGACGGCCTTGCAGAAAGCAAAGTTGCTTCAGAAGATTGCCATGCCCCCTATTACAGCAGGGGATGTCCACAACACTGCTTTACTGCATTGGTGCCAGTAAAGAGCACCCAGATCATGTAAAACACAAGGCAAGAATAGCATAAATCCAGAAATCTGTGCCCTAATAAAAGGCTAATGTTCTAACCATAAAGTTGGAAATTAAGCAAAATATCCCTTCCCTCCTACCACATACTGCATGGCAAGCCTAGACCATGCTTCACCCCAGCCTGCACACCAGGACTTCTGCACAGCATGTCCCTGCCATTGCCCAACGAGCCACCCCAGCAGCTCTGATGCCTATGAACTGCTCCCCCACAAGCCTCCCCCTCCACTCCCCACCCAGCTTTCTGCCTCCCATGGATATTGGGTAGCTTTTTAAGCCATGATGAGTATGAAAGAAGCTTTCCAGCTTGGCCCAGTAGAGCTCCTTCCCCATGTTGTCTCTAATTTCTGCACCCCTGCAGTGCTGAGCCACGGCTATCAGCCTGGAAAATGCAGTCTGTGAACTTCCCTGAATGCCCCATGCATGACAGAAGAAAGGGATTTACATGCAACACCTCAGCTCTGCTGTGCTTCTGCTCTCAGGAGAGTCCCCCAGGCATGTATCATAAATTGCTCTAAGTGTGCCGGAGTTGTAATTTTTTCAGCTCGGGTGCCTGTTACCCCTGTGTCCATCCTGACTGGAGGTGGTTTCCATGCATACCCTGCTCCAGGTCCTGAGCTTTTGGAAGTGCCCTGGGCATCTCTTGTTTAGTCACAGCAATTCCAACAAGAGGATCATGACATTGTTCCCGAGGCTGGGCAGGGTGGGGTCCCTGGCAGGGAGAGCAGGGTTACTAAGCATGTGGGCTGCCCCTGTAACAGTGATTCTGCCCAGATTAATATTTCCCTCTGCCAGCACCAGTCCTCTGCAGGAACACCTGGGCCACAATCCCCACAGAGACCAGTCCCAAAGTCTGAACCATGTCAGCCATTAAGAATTTCTGAGTTTAGAAGAGGTTCACTCACTGTGTCATATTACAGATACACTATTAATTATTTTGAGTGGGTATTGAAGCAGTAACTCTGTGTGTTCCCTGCAGGAGAAGGCTGCTCCAGCAGCACTGCTCTGGCTTTTGATGCTATTGTTTTAACTCAAAGACCCATCATACAATCAGTTCTGCCACTGGTCCTTGAATCCAAACAATTTCCCTTCCATCAAATAGAAAGTCTAATTTGATGAACAGACAGATGTTTCAAAATGTGACCTTTCCCAAGGTGAAGTACTCAGTGGATGTATTATTTATTGGTTTTCAATTTTTCCACAGGCAGACATGTCTGTTCCATCAGGAAGGTTAAACAAGAAGATGTTTAAAAATTCATTTAAGTGCAAATGCAGTCTTTACTAGCGTAGTAATTCTTTCTCTTAACTACACATTTAAGAGCAAGATGTGCTTATACAGGAGGATAAATGATACCTTGTCTGAGGCAGGACTGACAGCTTGTAGATATCCACTGCTGGCTGCAGGTGCAGCTTAAATGGTTTCCAGCCCTTTCCTTGGGCTCACTTGCCATCCATCTGCTCTCTGAAATTGGAGCATCCTTTAAATGTGGAGTACCTTGGTTTGTCTCAGCATCTGAGCTCAGGTTCTTTTGAGGGGACAGCACTGAGGTGCTCAGAGCAGCTCCAGCCACGCCAGCTGACCTTGCAGGGCTCTCGTTCAGTGGGCCAGGGCCTTGTGCAGGGGTGCAAGTGGAGGAAAGGCTCTTCATTTTGGAAACATTGCTCTTCTCTCCCTCTAGGGTAGGAGCAGAGGTCACCTTGGAGGTCACTTGTAGCCTTGTCTCTTCTGGCTCCTAAGGATCTTGGTAACTGAGTGGCTAATTCACAAGATTCTCTTTTCTTCCAGACCAGTGTAGCTTAAAAATTTCCAGATTGATTAAATAATATTTCCAACAGATGCAAGCAAAAACCCCACTAGTGGATTATGGCAAAGTAGAACAATTTGCTGAGAAATTAGTTCATTTGATTGGAAGTAGTACATTACATGCTGTAATGAATCCTTTAGAACTAGAAAAATGTGCATGAATAATGTAAATAAGAGCAGCATTTTGTACTCATCTTTCTTGGAAAATCAGTCCTGACAGCTTGTTGGATTTGCCTCTTCTGGCTATTTATGATGGTGACTTAGAAACTCTTCCTGATTGAGTGTTCAGTCAAGTAAAAAGGAAGAATAAGACCAGCAGAGGCTCTTATATATTCTGTTATAAAAACTGACAGTGCCTAGCCCTAACACAATTATTCTCCTGTTTTTCTCCTGTGTCAAACTGGGGCTGGGCCCCTACACAGACTTTGTTCCCAAGCTCTGGCTGCTGACACCATCCTCAGATTTACACCGTGTAACACAGAATCATTAACATATGCCAAGCAAGATAAAATTCCTTCATAATCAGGAGTAATCAGTAACACAGGATAAAAATAGTAAGTAAAAACTGCAGCCTAAGTGATAAAAATAGCCTGACTGAAGCAGTGAAGATGGAAGACAGAAGAGCTTATGGCTGCAAGACCAGGACCTCAGAGTCCTCCTCCTCCTCTGCCTCCCACTTGAGCATTTATAGTCTCAGCGCAAGGTGCCATTAATACCCCATGGGCCATGAAACGGGGGTTTCTGCACAGAGGGAAAGATTTTTCTGTAAGCTCTCTAGACCCTAGAAGAAAGGGCAGGTTTAATAGTGTTTGCATAGCAGGCATCACAGCCCAGCTCCCCCTCTCACTTTTGGCCCCCAGCAGAGTCCCTGCATGAGCAGCCAGGCTCTGAGTCTGACCAGTCTTTTTCACACCTGCATCACCTCCTTATCCCTTGGCGAGAGCCACCCTGGTGCTCACTGGCAGGTGGGCGATCCCAGGTGCTGCACCGGGGAGCAGTGAGCCCCTCCAGGTGCCTGCAGCACGACAGGGTCAGCACTCACAGTCCTGGTGCAGCATTCCTCTCCCTTGAAGCCCTCTCAGATGAGTCAGCAGCACTCTGAGCATGAAGCACTGTCCCCTGGCACTCCCAGAGCCCACCGCACAATGCCGCTGGAGAAATGTGGTGGCACTGCCACATCCTGCTCCTTGGGCACATCAGTCTTTGGGAGCTGCACGGGCTGCAGAGGGCATATCCCCAGAGGCACAGGAAGGAGTGCCTGGCTCTGTGCACTGCAAGTGAAACATGGTTAGTAGGGTGTGGAAGATGTAGGGACTTCCAGTCCTTTCCAGTTCTTTCCCACATTCTTAGAATGGGTGTGTAGAAAACGAAGAAATTAAGCAGCTTGCTCTGCTATTTTTCCTCTCCTGTGACCCAGGCGACAGTGAGTAAGTGTAGTGCCCGTGATACACTCTTATTACCATAGTAACTCAGCCAGGAGCTGATGATTGCACAAGTAGATGCCAAAAGGGAAAGACTGCCTAAGGAATAAATCAGCTCTCTGCTAAATTGGTGCATCGTCCCTATCTGCACTTGATATGCCTTAGAAGGCAGTGGGATTCCTCTGGCACACAGTGAGAGCAAATTACACCTTAGGTCTAAGTCTGTGCTTGCAAAGCAATCTTCCCAAAGGATCTAACATTTTACACCTAAACGAAAAATTACCCACCCCTTATTAGAAGAGGATGATTTTCAGCAAGGGTCTGCACTGCCCTCTGCATTTGTCCCGTTTCCTTTGAAGCAAGGACATGGGGTGCAGCTCCAGCTGTGCCACTTGTGAGACCACAGGCATGTCTGCAGTTCTCCATAACAGCAGCTGCTCCATGCAAAGAGGAGGCCAGCATTAATGTTTTAGCTTAGTGAGAGCGGCTAGAGCCTCCAGGCACGGGATGCCCTTGGCAGCACAGTGTCTAATATCCAAAATCTCTGCTCTAGCCCTGGTGCTCTGGGATGAGAAGGCCTTAGAACAGACTGCGGTGATGAGATAGCCCCTTGCTCTAGGCTATACCATCTACCTGAAAACCTCACAACAGCAGCTGGTGTTTCATGCTCTTGCCATCACAGTGCTCCATAGGGTCTGAAATCACTGTCACACCCAGGCAAGTAAGGACTGAAATACAAAGAAGTCAGCCAGGTACCAAGGCCATCAAAGGGACATGTAGCAGGGCAAGGATTTGAAAGCTCATGTCTCAGGTGAATATAGGATGAGTCCATAAGTGATATTTTCTTCTTAGTTTTGCCTTTTGGGTAGTAATCTTTATACCAGCATTAAAACTGCTGGTCTAACATTCACCACTGTTATTTAGGGCCATAAAATTTCTGCTTAGTATCCAAGGAGTGAGAGGGACACAGAGGAGCAGGATTAGACCATTTTGGCAGTCATGGACACCACGACTCTGTGAAGGCAACATTAGATAGTGACCAGCCTTCAAACTCCATCCTTCCCAACAGCCCAGGCACCTCCTTTGATAAACAGAAAAAACCATGTCCATCACTGACATGACATTATGGTGGGAAGTAGCAAAGTCCTGCCACACAATCCTGCCTATTTGGATAAAAATGTTTCAGGAATATTTTCATAACCTTTCCACCAAGTGCTGCTAACAGGTACAAGGGTAAGGCTCAATTATGCAAGGTTTCCACTTAAAGTTTCTGGTCAGCAATAGGTCAAGCTCCTCTCTACCCCTACCTAGAAACCTGCAAAAGGAAAACCTTCTCGTTAGTCCTGAAGCTGCACCAAAACCAAAAATATATATATTGTGGAGGAGAGGAGAACTGGTGCGTTCATTTGGGAACACACAGAACATAACTCATGTAGATGAGCTATATATATATTTATGTATGTGTGTGTGTGTATATATCTGCCTATTTGTGCATATAAATCCTGAGAGATCTCTCCCCTGCTGCTGTGGATAACTAACCTCTGTCCTCTCAGGGCACGAGGTGGCAAGGCTACCTGGGCTCCTGTCCCCATCTCACACTTTTCTGTCTTTGACCCATAAAGGCATCTGCTGACATTAACAACCCATTTGAGCAGAATAACCAAAATGCTTCACTAGGAGGCCAGAAGCAAGTATAAAAGAATCCTGTCACTGGGTCTTCCTGAGCTTTACCAGCAGAGAGCAACAGGTGATCGTGCTGCTGGGTCATTGTTTCAGGGCCAATATTGGAGCCAGGGACATGCCACAGGGCCAGGCTGGGTCTCAGCACACACAGGACAGACACAGACTTCCTGGATGGCCTCTCCTGCTTCCAGTGCTAGCCACTCATGAAAACCAGAGCCCAAAGGCATTGCAATCATTGGGGCCCTGAAGAGCTCTGCCAGGGCAGAGGCTTGTTTCAGCAAGGCTGCTTGGGGGAACCCACAAAACATCCCCCTAAGCACGGACTATGGCTGCAGCAGGCACATGACTGATAGTCACACCGAGAAGGAAGATGTGCTAGGCCAGAGCCAAGACTGCCATCCCAGTGCTGCCACTGCAATTGGACAGTGTAGTACATATACTGAAAAATAAGAGTATACTGAAAGATGGGCCTTTCATTTCCCTGCACCTGAGCAAGGAGGACATTTCTACTTGAAAGGGAACTGAATAAATGAACTGCTGCTTTGGTTACAGGAAAAATTAATAGTGTTGTCATAAATGTCTCCACAAATCTCAGTGATAGTTGCAGGGGACTATTAGCATTTGATCTTCCTTGTCTCACACCTGTGTTTCTGGGTAGCACACACCACTTGTATGCCAGAGCCTGACAGTGTTCACCACCCAAAACGTTCCAAGCAGAGTATGTAAGTTCCAGGTTAATTGAACTCAGATGAACAAAAACACAAACCTTTTGACTGAGTGCACACATCACAGAAATAAAGAGAGAAATAGTGTCAGTCTGGTCTGTGCTCAGGTCAGAAGAGCTCCTGAGGAAGATCCCTGTTTCATTTACCTCCCTCTTTAACAGACACAACCCTCTTGCCTTTCTCCTGGACTTACCAGGTTTTTTTCTTATATTTCCTGAATCTTGAAGGAATTCACCTCCACTACACAGCAAGGAGGGTTTGTTTCATACAGATCACCAACAAAATCTGAGCCTGCACAATTTACACAGTTCCTACCTGGATTAAAAACACCGTCTCTGAGTGCTTATTGCACATGCGTGAAACTCAGTGGTGAGCCATTGACCTACAGCAGTCAGGAGGTGATGGCAGGGGAGAGCAGACACTCCTGATAGCCGCTGCTGGCTTTCATAGCAAAATCTGAGGGGAAAATAGGAAAATAGGGAAAAGTAAGTAAAGTATAGTAAATGTGACAGTGAAGAGGACCCTCATCCTCTGGCAGTACAGCTCCCATGATGGGACATCCAGTCAAAACCAGACTTGGACAACTTATTTTGAAAGCTAATGCATTATTTGACCTACTCTTCTCTTGAGATACTAACGTGGAAGTACTTGGGGGAATGCCTTTAATTATGAGGCTTATGTATAAAAGTCTTGTTGCAAGGAAGAGCCTTGTTGCAAGGCTGACTGGCCAGCTCATACCTCCATTCCCACTGGGGTCAGACACCAAGAGGCGCTGAGTGTGTCCAAACCCCCAGAGCACCTGCCCCTTTCTCTTTGCTAAAATCTCTTTACAACAGGACAAACCAAAAGGTGATACATGCCAGTCCCCAGCTTGTTTCTAAAATACTAATGGAAACAGAAAACAGGGTCAGAGACAATGTTAGAGCTTTGTATGTGACAGCCTGCACTTAAGGAATCATACTGGAAAGAGTCCAGGGCAGAGGAAAGATGAAAAGGAGAAGAAAGTGGAGATAAAAGTCAGTGGAGCGGCTGGAGTGTGTGCTAATGCTGGGGGAGACTCTGCAGCTAATGATGAGATGACAGTGTGCAAAGAGATTTGAAAGTGGAAGCCAAACTGGGAAGTCAGATGAAAAGCTGGGAAAGGCAGGTGCTGAAGTGTGTGTGATCATGGAAAACAGTGTGGAGAGAGAATGAAAGTGGGAACAGCAGAACAGAAAGGTTTTCTGAAAGGAGAAGAGACATCTGTCGTCTGCTCTACCAGGCTCAAAGGAAAGCAAAAGGAGTCAGTGGCATCTCAGCCCTCTCTGCAGCAGGTGGCTTGCAGGCTCCCTCCCCACCAAAGCTCTGGGGAGACACAATTAAATGCAATGAAGTGGAATAAGATAGGCTGCAGCACTGTAGTGTGGCAGTGTGTGAAGTCTGGAAGGTAGTTTCTAAATCCACCTGGAATTTGTTCCTCTCATCTGCAAGGAAAATTGTGTTCACAGACCTGCTACGAGCCAAAAAAATGAAAAAGCTCAAGTTTACTATATGGTGGCAAAACATTGACTTCTGTAGCAGCAGAGGAAGGAGCTGTGGGTTGCCAAAGGCCTGAGACAGATCGAGTGTAAGCCTCCAGCCCTGGACCTTGCGCTCTTGGGGCTCTGGGGATCCCAGGAGCACTTCTGTCAGGGCAGCGTTCTTAGGAATCATCTTCCTTCTCCAGTGTGAGGACTTTGCGACCTCTCCACAGCTGTCTGCAGGCTGTTTCCTGGGGAACAGAGGGCATTGAGGCATTGTGTGTACTTTGTTTTCAGCAAGGCCATCTTAGGTGTGTGGAACTGGCTATTTAAGCACGCACACCCTGTCTTTGCACTGATTGTCAGCCCAGTTGGTTATGCTCCACTCTCTGCTCCAGCCCCACGTGAGAGGAAAACCCAGACCTTGAGGTCTCTCCTTCACAGGGATAACAAAGATGTCTCCCTCCAGCCCATGCATTGGGATCTGCAAAGGGCCTATTTCCATTAAAACCAACAGCAACCTGCCTTTGGGACAGACTCTGAGCTTCCTTGTTCCCATCTCAAATGACAATGGGAGTAGGAGAGGTGTGAGCCAAACACAACTGGGGAGCCAAAGGCCTGCATCCCCAGCTCTTCTTTCAGGCTCCATAGCTCTGCAAGCCTGGGTCACTGTGGTGGGTTAACCCTGGCTGGACACCATGTGCCCACCAAAGCCACTCTATAACTCCTGTCTTCAGAGGGACAGAGAAGAGAAAATACAATGAAGAGTTTGTTGGTTGAGGTAAGGACAGGCAGAGATCATTCAGCAGTTATTGTCATGTGCAAAACAGACCCAACTTGGAGAAATTACCTGAATTTATTACCAATCATATCAGAGTAGTATGAGAATTAAACCCAAATCTTAAAAACACATTCCCCCCACCCCTCCCATCTTCCTGGGCTTAACTTTATTCCTGACTCTCTACCTTCTGCCAGCAGAGCAGGGGGACAGCGCAGGGGAACAGGGAATGGGGGCTGTGGTCAACTCATCACATGTTTTTTCTACCACTGCTTCCTCCTCAGGAAGAGGACTTCTTTCTCTGCTCCAGTGTGAGTCCTTCCCATGAGAAACAGTTTTCCATGAACTTCTCCAGTGTGAGTCCTTCCCATGGGTTGTAGTTCTTCACAAACTGCTCCAGCATGGGTCCCTCTCACAGGGTGCAGTTCTTCAAGCACAGCCTGCTCCAGCGCAAGTCCCCCGTGGGGTCACAAGTTCTGCCAGAAAACCTGCTCTAGCATGGGCTCCTTTCTCCAGAGGTTTACGAGTCCTGTCAGGAGCCTGCTTTAGCATGGGCTTAACACAGGGTCTGAGCCTCCTTCAGGCATCCACCTGCTCTGGTGTGGGATCCTCCACAGGCTGCAGGTAGATATCTGCTCTGCCATGGGCTGCCTCACCATGGCCTTCAGCATGGGCTGCTGAAGTTCCTGGAGCACCTCCATCCCCCCTCCTTCACTGACCTTGGTGTCTGCAGAGTTATTGCTATCACATTGTCTCATTCTGGTCTTCTCTGGCCACAATTGTTTCTGCGCAATAACATTTTTCTCTTATTAAATACATCATCCCGAGGGTGCTACCACCAACACTGATGGGCTCAGCTTTCCCAGGGGTGCTGCTATCAATGCTGCTGAGTTCGGCCTTGGCCAGCCACTGGTCTGCATAGAAGCCACCTGGCATTGACACTATGGGACACACAGGAAGCTTCTACAGAAGCCAACCCCTATAAACCCCCACCTGTCCCCCCAAAACCCTGCCACATAAACTCAGTACGTTCACTTCCCAGATCAGGAGTCCAGGACATCCAGTTGTGGCTTTACCACCAGCAGGGAGTGCAAAGAACAGTGAATGGAGGTTCATCCCTTAAGGCCGAATGTCTCATAGTGTCCAAACCCAAAGAGAGGTGGGTTTGCACATATCCCATCACAGCCCATGAGTTAGCCTCTAGTGTGGCATTCCATGCTGGTGGCCATGAGGAATCCCAGGCACTCACCAGTTCAGGTCTTCCCATCTCAGCTCGGGATGCTGTTGCCTACTGTCTGCGAAACATCAAGGACTCAAAGATTCCTGCCTTATCTGTGTACTGGCACCCTTCACTGATGATCCAAAACTTCCCAAATATATATATATATATATATTTATATTGAGCATTTATTTTTCCTTTCTGAGATAGGGTAAACAAACAACCATTTTTGTCACCTCTCAGCAAGCAGGCTCTTCATCACCCTGATCAACTCAAACACTTCTCTCCTTAGTAATCTGTACTAATGCCAGAGGAAACATCTTACCTGACACATTCTTGCACTCTTTTTGCT